>OY740771.1:8180579-8432713 GCA_963513935.1 Aphrophora alni
TACAGCCGACAACGACGACGGATGTACGGCATTTCAAAAGATTTTATTTTTCCCTGAGGCCAATAAATGGAAGGCGAAATTCTATGCGATTACCAAATCATCGTATACTGGATAAGTACAACATTTTGAAATGGAGGTGAACAATTAAACTAAAAGCTACAAAAAGTCTTAATTAATTTTAATTTCGTTATGGATTACATATACAGATTGTAAAATAAGCCGTGATACACCTCGATATCGACCTAAAACCTCTATTATAACACTTTCTGGTGTTTAAAATTTACTTCCAAAAGGTTTGTAGTACATCCCTGACAAAAGTTACATGAAAAAATTAGTTATGACTAACTTATCTATCTCTTACCTGTTTTAATTTTTACCTGAAGCTGGTCATTCTGCATAGCTTCGTCTGCTTATCCATCTTCTCGGAAAAACCATCGTCCAAGTATTGTCGTACATCACGGCCGTAGAGTGTGGCGGTACTCCATCTTGTAGTAGGTACCCAAATGTTTTCTGTCTCCTGTACAAAAATATTTTGGAGTACAGGCAAGATCTGGTTGGCAAGCTTGTCTAAATATTTCTCGGAGTTCAAGTTTCCATCAATTTAGAAACGGTCCTTCGTGCCCAAACATTTACTTTTGTGAAGGGCGTTGCGTATGAAACTTCAACATAGCAATGTGGATTTCCCAACATCAATGTAGAATAGCTGGCAATGTCTCCTGACGTTTAACCATCTAGACTATTTCTTTTGTGTTGGGGTGTCACATGACAAACCTTGTTTATGAAATTAAGTAAACTGACGTCAATAACCTACAGGGTGGAATTCTACAAAAGGCTCAATCCATTCCAAGAGAATCTTTTGCTAATGCTGTCTCAGTTTTACACAAACGGGTAGCATACTGCCAAACCAACGAAGATCACTAAGGCTTTGTTACATTAATTAAAACATGTATGAGATACGCAAGTTGGTCATAACTAATTTTTTTCATGTAACTTTTGCCAGGGACGTACTAGAAAAATTTTGGAGGTGACATTATTTTTCTATTGCATAGACCTTTGCAATGATATGTCACAAGAGTGGGGTTGCCATTTAAAAAAATGAAAGTTGCCCCCTTTACCCCCTTTACAAAAGGGGGCAACATTTTAACCCTCCTAAACACTAGAAAAAACCCTCCTAAACACAGGGCGTTAATGAATTCATCCTGCATCCATCTTCTTCATAAGTTCTGTTTGTTCCGTCTAACGGTAAACTCAATTACTCTCTGAGTATTAGTAATAGGTTGACAGTTGAAACTATCTTCAAAACAACAGTAAACCATCGAGAAAATTAACAACCCAAGGAGATCGTGGAGCTTAAGGGTGCTATCGAAATGTTTCTCGGTCATCATCGCCTTATAAAAAAAAGGGGGAAGAAGAACATAAATGGAGACCCTAGCTCTCGAATAGGCTCAGTGTCAGGGTCGAAGAAAAAAAAAAGAATTGATTAACTGATAGGAAAGAGGTATTACGTTGATATTGGAATCCATTTAAATTATATGGAGGTGTATCACAACCTATTTTACACTCTGTATTTTACAATAATGAACTGCGGTTATCGATTATGTTTTAACGTCGATACTTAGCTGAAACATTTCACTCATTGTATTCTAGGTTGATGGAGATGATATGTGCACGATGATAGCTTTAAAATTTGTACACAACGAAATAAAGAGGACTTATTAAAAAAAGATTTATTTGTTGCTTTACTAATCTTGCCTTGTTATCACATTCTCTCCTTTTTCGAAATATTTGCTGTAGACGAGTCAGTATTCACTTGTCGTTTTAAGCTTTTAAACATTGATATCCCTTCTTTCTTTCTTAAACTTTTTTTACGCTTACAGCCGAAGTATGAAGGTTAGGTTAGGTAAGGTTAGGTTAGGTCAATTGAGCAGGCAAGTAAACCTGCAAAGCATGTCTTGATGAATCGCGAGTCACCAAAATCTATAAGAAAAAGACTCTTTGAACGCTTCCAGCCGAAGTATGAAGGTTAGGTTAGGTAAGGTTAGGTTAGGTCAATTGAGCAGGCAAGTAAACCTGCAAAGCATGTCTTGATGAATTGCGAGTCACCAAAATCTATAAGTAAAAGAAGACTCTTTGAACGCTTCCAGCCGAAGTATGAAGGTTAGGTTAGGTAAGGTTAGGTTAGGTCAATTGAGCAGGCAAGTAAACCTGCAAAGCATGTCTTGATGAATTGCGAGTCACCAAAATCTATAAGTAAAAAAAGACTCTTTGAACGCTTCCAGCCGAAGTATGAAGGTTAGGTTAGGAAAGGTTAAGCTTGGTTAGGTTAGGTCAATTGAGCAGGCAAGTAAACCTGCAAAGCATGTCTTGATGAATCGCGAGTTCCCAAAATCTATAAGTAAAAGACTCTTTGAACGCTTCCAGCCGAAGTATGAAGGTTAGGTTAGGAAAGGTTAGGCTTGGTTAGGTTAGGTTAGGTTAGGAAAGGTTAGGCTTGGTTAGGTTATTTTAGGAAAGGTTAGGCTTGGTTAGGTTAGGTTAGGAAAGGTTAGGCTTGGTTAGGTTAGGTTAGGAAAGGTTAGGCTTGGTTAGGTTAGGTCAATTGAGCAGGCAAGTAAACCTGCAAAGCACGTCTTGATGAATTGCGAATCGCTAAGAAAAAGACTCTTTGAACGCTTCCAGCCGAAGGGTGGAAAAAAGTACTAGTGTAGGTGTCAAAACTCTTGAACTAGTAATAGAACGGGAATCTATCGGCCTGGCTAGGCCTTAGAGGAGCACAGTAAACTTTTGGTTGACGTTCGCGAAGCCTCCAACTATCAATCTAATCAAAAACTATAGAAAATGTAATGGATTTGCTTTAATTTTGATGATCATCATTTGAAATTGTGATGTCTATTTGGAATTTTGTTTATTATTTACAATTTCTTCTTTAATACTATAAATAAAAAATGTATTGCTATTGATTGGAAGGGTAATTTATAATATTAATTAATCAAGAATTCAAACTTTAACCTGGTATGTTTGGGTAATGAAATGGAAAGATGTAACAATAGCATCTTACCGAGATGAAAAGAAAACGACGAAGATGAGTTTATCCTCGCGGGAATTGGAGGACTATGCTCGTACCTTTCTTTTATTACATGATTAAAACAGTGATCCATCTATACAGGGTGTAGAAACGGCTTTATACTGCATAACTGAGAGGTTCTTGGAGGCAGAAAGAGATGCGGATCTATGTAGTTTAACAAATTATACTATTTTGTTGGTTCCAAATTTTTGTCCGTCATATTGAACCGTGTCTGTAAGTTTTAAAATGCAATTCCTCCTAAACCCTTCGAGATATCAAACTGAAATTTTCTGAAGTTGTTCTACTTTCAATTCTGCATCCTTCGATACCTATATCATTGATTTAAAAAAATTAGAAATTTTTTTATAAAATGAAGTTAAATAAACATTTATTTCGATGAAAAAGGTCATAACTCAAAAAAAAACTAGGAATATTAAAATTTTACAAACATATTCGGATTCTACTCGTCATTCTGCTTCTTTTCACCGTAGATAACTCAAAAACCTCAAATTTCAGTGATTTTTAGGAAAAAATCAAGATGGGAGACCCTTAGCCTACGTTTTTAGAAAAGTCGAAAAATGACAGTTTTTAACAATTAATTTCTCCGAAACTATAAAAGATATTTCCAATTTGAAAATACTCAATCAAAATTTGAACTTTCGACTTTAGTGACAAAAATATTTGTATCATTCGAATAATTACTTGCTGAGATATAAACGTTTAAAAAGAGACTGCAAATGGCAAAACGGGAAATGTTAAAAACCGACATTTTTTAGATACTTTTAAAATGCAATTCCTCCTAAACCCTTCAAGATATCAAACTGAAATGTTCAGAAGTTGTTCTACTTTCAATTCTACATCCTTCGATTCGTTGATTTAAAAAATTAGATTTTTTTTTTTTTATAAAATGATGTTTAATACAAACTCTAGGAATATCAAAATTTATGGAGATCATCTAAATGTAATATACAAAAGTTGATTAGACCTTGTAGACAATTTTAAATTGTATTGCTAGATCAAGGGATACGATAACTTCTGAACCTTGTAAGTGGGTGTATCATTACCGTCTTGACGGGCCTCGTGTATGTGTATGAAACGTCCTACACTCGCTTCGCTCATGTTAGTATCTCGCCCTTCGCGAGTCTCAATACTGTTTATATGCGAAGTAGTCTCCATTCGCTACGCTCGTCTCGGTGACGCGACCTTTATAGCTAGCTATACGAATGATTTTCTTATGATGCGATCAACGCACGAGATACGAGCAAAAATAGTGTGTAAAATTGCCGCCATTTTGAAATTTTCCTAAATATTAAATTTTCATATTCGTATCTTAGTTTTAATGGCCGCTATCGTGTTTCCCTACGGATGACGACGACAGACGGACTGGATGTCAAAAAATAACTTTTTTGATTTCCTGAGGACGTGAAGGTCAGTCATAAAATGGAGGTTAATTTATTCGTTATTACCAAACTTGCCCTATACTTCGTATTCCAGCTATTACGATCTTATACGTGGAAACGTCGATAACCGATATTATGAAATGTTTACCGATCCTTGGGTATAGGAGTAACTCGATATTTGTACAGTTGCCGCCAGAAGTCTGTGCGCTCGCCCACAATCCTACTACTCACTATGAAAACATTAACTGTGACAAGTAGCTCCATTTCTCGTACTGCAATCTACCTTTCATTTTACTGTAATGTGGAAGTTTAAAAAGAAAACTAATCATAATTTTTTAATGATATTTATAAACCTAAACTTTTACTCTATTGGACTATGGGCACCACTATTTGACCTGTCCGACCACGATTTAATTGAAAGGTGACTAGAAAGAATGTACGACTCGTCTCAAAAACATATTGACGGACTTTGTTCTCTGTATAATTATAGTTCTCTTAATTTGTTTATAGTTTTCCCTAATGTCTAAATTTTCAGTCGCCAACCTTCTATTGTTTGTGGTCTTCAATCATCTAAACCCAAGCTACTTTAAAGTACGCCTTAACCCTTTGAGCATCGGAGCAAAAAAAAATTGATTGAAAAATACCAGTGAGTTGTGTATCTGTTTGCTGAAAAATACGGGCCCTTTTTAGACCTTTGCGCATAACTTTACATTTTTGCTTATAAAACCTTTATTTTTTAGTCAAACTGAATGATTTTTTTTTTTTAATGTGTGTATTTTTATTATTTATCATAATATATAATTTATTTGCTCCTAACAAAAGTAAAAAATTAAAAATAAAAAAATCAAATGTACTCACTAAATTTTTTTAGTTTTTTTAACGTTCATTTGTGGAAATTTGGTTAAAAATTTTTTTTTTCAAAATACTTTACTTTACTGAAAACTATAACTAAAACTGTACACAGTCACAAAGTTTGAACAAAATCTAACGAAAAACTAAAAATGTACACTATGACGTGCATTAGAAACACAACAGCTGATAATTGACAGCTGATAATTAATCAATGAAGGAAAGTCGTAGATCATATTATATTAATGCATAAATGTGCGCATATTCGTAATCTACAATTCTTTGGTAAAACTTTAAACCCAAGATTGGATAGTTTTTATAAAAAAAAATAAAAAATGGAACGTCCTAGAAACAGGACGTTGATATTTCTAGACTGTTCTACTCACGTCCTAGAAACAGGACGTTGATATTTCTAGACTGTTCTACTCACGTCCTAGAAACAGGACGTTGATATTTCTAGACTGTTCTACTCACGTCCTAGAAACAGGACGTTGATATTTCTAGACTGTTCTACTCACGTCCTAGAAACAGGACGTTGATATTTCTAGACTGTTCTACTCACGTCCTAGAAACAGGACGTTGATATTTCTAGACTGTTCTACTCACGTCCTAGAAACAGGACGTTGATATTTCTAGACTGTTCTACTCACGTCCTAGAAACAGGACGTTGATATTTCTAGACTGTTCTACTCACGTCCTAGAAACAGGACGTTGATATTTCTAGACTGTTCTACTCACGTCCTAGAAACAGGACGTTGATATTTCTAGACTGTTCTACTCACGTCCTAGAAACAGGACGTTGATATTTCTAGACTGTTCTACTCACGTCCTAGAAACAGGACGTTGATATTTCTAGACTGTTCTACTCACGTCCTAGAAACAGGACGTTGATATTTCTAGACTGTTCTACTCACGTCCTAGAAACAGGACGTTGATATTTCTAGACTGTTCTACTCACGTCCTAGAAACAGGACGTTGATATTTCTAGACTGTTCTACTCACGTCCTAGAAACAGGACGTTGATATTTCTAGACTGTTCTACTCACGTCCTAGAAACAGGACGTTGATATTTCTAGACTGTTCTACTCACGTCCTAGAAACAGGACGTTGATATTTCTAGACTGTTCTACTCACGTCCTAGAAACAGGACGTTGATATTTCTAGACTGTTCTACTCACGTCCTAGAAACAGGACGTTGATATTTCTAGACTGTTCTACTCACGTCCTAGAAACAGGACGTTGATATTTCTAGACTGTTCTACTCACGTCCTAGAAACAGGACGTTGATATTTCTAGACTGTTCTACTCACGTCCTAGAAACAGGACGTTGATATTTCTAGACTGTTCTACTCACGTCCTAGAAACAGGACGTTGATATTTCTAGACTGTTCTACTCACGTCCGGATATCCTGACGTTGGTATTTGTAGGCTTATTTTTTGACATCCTGATATCAGGACGTTGGTACGCAAAAGAGTTAAACTAGTTTCACTGCCCTTAAATTCACTGCCTTTTAACTCTTCCTTAGTTTCACAGTAAGTAGTCGCTTTATTTGCAACGCACAATATTCATCTCACGAGACATTTATCAAAGTCATCCGGTTTTGTAACTGGCTTTTCCTGGGATCAGAATGTCTTTTCGATGTTGAACAATACTTGACACTGTCATCACATTCGTTAAGTTACTAAGACCGGTCCGGTAGTCGCAACACGTGAGCTTTGGTCAGCTTTAGCGGAATTTTCTTTTTAATAAATTTATACACATTATAAACCACTTCCCTGCTCTGGCTATGAATTACTTTTCCCCTTTACTTTTGATTTGAAAAAAAAAATCCTACATTTCAGAAAGTTTGCAATTAAAATCTACAAATTAAAGTAAAACAAAAAAATTATTTCACTCACGACGAAAAGCAAAACATGAACACGAGGACGTGTTGACGGTATGATTCATCGTAGGTTGTAAACTGAGGAAGGGTGGCGGTAAATCATGGTGCAAGCATGAGTAACCAAATGTTTGTAGAACTCTCTACTCTCCCCCCACCCCCACTGCAGCTAGCTGAGGTGACTACTGTAAGCCTACTGTGTGTTTTGGGAGAGTAGTTGAACATTATGCAATGCCACTGAAAGGACCTTGTTTCACAGAGTGGTGGAACACTATACTGTATATCTATTATCAAACTGGCAATGCGGCTGAACGAAGGGTCGCTTCATTCATACAAGCGCAGAGGAGTAGGGTGTTCGGTGACCTACCTTCAAGCCCCCCGTACAAGTCACCTACTGTGCTTCACTTTATAAAACTTTAATTTATTTGTTATTTGAAAATAAAATCTATAATATATTTTTATTCTACAAATAATGACAAGAAAAACGAGACCAAACAACGTATAATTTACTTACTTATAGCCCAACATCAACAATGTTTTTATTTACAATATTTAAATAGTGCTAAATGTTTATTTAATGCGCCACAATGTTTATAAATAAAAATATGATTTTCTATTATAGTTTTTAATATTTCTTGGGATTTTTGTGCTGTTTTCAAACAATATTAATGTTGCTTGGATGAGCAAATGTTAAATTTATAAAAAATAAATTGTGTAAATGTCAATATTACCGTTTTAATACCTATTTATTCACACACTGCTAATCACAATGTAAATAATAAAGTATACATTATGTTTTATACTATTATTACATTGTGCTCCTTGGTTTCATTAAAATCGAAAAGTACATATTTTTCGATGAAGATATACGATAGTGTTACAGTATAACAAACACACAGAACACAATTCTCACAAAAAATACGCCTAAGTATCAGACGCGTTTCAACGACAAGGACTATCTATAAGTTATAGTTTGATTGGTGTAGCTCGTGTATCACTGAAGAGGACGACCTTGTCGTTGAAACGCGTCTGATACTTAGGCGTATTTTTTGTGAGAATTGTGTTCTGTGCGTTTGTTATACTGTACAATTTTTCTCATAAGTCAAGCTCAACATTTAATATACGATAGTGTTGTTTATTCACACTTATTATTATAGTCATCATACTGTCATTCATTTTGTAGCAAACACTGTTGGTTTTGGACTCTACATTAAAGTGAATTATACATTGTTTGGTCTCATTTTTCTTGTAATGAAGTGTAGAGTAAAAATATATTACAGATTTTATTTTTAAAATATCGAATTAAATTAAATGAAAGTTTGCACAAGTGGAGCACAGTGCAGGGGTGGCCCACGGCAGGTCCTAACACTCTGCGCGCCTGTGTGTGATGGCGCGTGCGTTAGAGTGAGCCGCATTCCCCGTTTGATAATAGTATAAAACCACCTACCTTTCCTCAAAGGTCCTCGGGAAGGTCCTTTCCTATACTACCCGGGAATAATTTTGAATTAAAAATGTCAAAATGCCATCTTGAACAGTTTTTTTGTTCGTATCTCGTTTGGTATTTAACGTATAAAGGCATCAAATTAGATAAAAACTTGAAGATTTGAATTATGTATTTAACGGTACCTCTCTATTATGACAAAAAGTTATGTAATTTTGAATCCCGACCTCTTGGAAAATGCTGAATTCTTAATGTTACAAGATACCAGCGTGCGGAAGTTTCTTCTCTTGCACAGCTGTGAGGCCCGCTAGTGCCGAGATATTGATAAGAGCAAAGCTAGTGGTGATGGTTTAATATATATACAAGGCCCGTTAGGGTCTCAACTAGTGATAAGATTTAGAAAACCTGTGTAACAGCTGTTTTGAACAAACTGTGGTACAACCAATACGATTTAACAATTCCTACAAAGTCAACTTTTAGATTACATTTAGAACATCTGTTTTGTGTTACATTGTATGACAGGGTTGGGTAAGTAACATGATGGTACCCGGTCAACTTGTTTTAAATTCGTCAATAGTCTAGGATACATTCACTGGAATATAACTATTCATGTTGACATATTGCCTACCTGGCGCGGCTGACTATGATTTACTCGATTCGCACTGTGCGTAACGTCAACGTCACGTCAAAATATTGTTTGTGTTATAGCCACGTTACGGGCCGTTACGTTACGTTAAGTACGAATCGACGTTAATTCGTGGTTCATGTGGGCAATTAATGGTGTCATATTATCGATTTAAAAAAAAAATCAGTGTTCAGTCCTGGACATTCAATTTATTGGTCTTTCTTGTTTACGGCAAAATAACGTTTCGATTCGTAGCGCAAGAAATGCCCTTTAATTAGATGTATAACAATTAAAGTTCATAATAGTGTTTTTTAAAAATATTTTCATTTGGGTGAGCCAAAGATCAAATTTTCATTTGACCTCCACTTATTGGCTGATCTTTCACGTTTCATGGACACAGAAAACAGAAAAAGTGATTTTCGGCACGCCGCGCCGTCCGTCCATCGTTGTTACGTAAGCGGCCACAAAAATCCCTACATTTTGTTTATTTTTTACTGGTATCGATGTGATTAAAATTGATTGAGTTGTGGTCTGTTATTATTATTATTTTTGTTGTTGTTTAAAGTCCACGGGTTCACTTAGTCGCAATCCCGAAAGGACCCTAGCTGAATCTAGATTTTCCTGTGTAGTTTTGGGATCCCTATTTTTCATTTCACCTGTCAAGTCTCTCTTGACCAACACTTATTCTCTTCTATTTGAGGGCGAGGGTTGTATATTTCATGTTATTTATTAATTTTTTTTTTAAAGTTTGTTTAGAGGGTAGAAACCTCTCTGTCATGATCGCATTGTAAAAAAAAAATACGATTAAAAAACATAAAATTAAACAACCTTAACCTTCGAATAGTCTAAAGCTTCAGGGTCGGGAAAAAAATGAAAAAAAAGGTGTAGATACAGCTAGCATACCTCGGGATCGACAAGTCTGTACTCACCAAAGTGAGCCCCTGAGGGTGTCTTTTAAAGGTGGCGCTGAAGACATTTTTACTCTACGAATTGTACTAGCTTTAATTGTTAATTCGAGTTGTAAATTGACTAAGTTATGACTGATAGAAAAAATGATTTAATAGCATCGGGGGTCGGAGGAGAACAAGTGTTGATCAAGAAAGACGTGTTAGAAAAGATAAGAGAGAGTTATTTAACCTAAGAGTAGATAAAGAAAATTGTAGATCTATCTAGAGTTACTTTCAGAATGGTAATTTGTACTCTCGTAATCAGAGAAAAGGGCTTACTGTACCAATTTATTTTTCTTAAGTAATACAAGGGGGAAAATAAATTTTTATAAAGATCACAACTTTTTTCGTATATGTATAAGTAACTTTTTTTATTAGATGGCGGAAGATATTATTTTTGTTTAATATTTGTTTTAATTAACGGGAGAGTGAAAAAACAAAAACGTGTGTGTTTTGGTCTGATTGAAGAGTTTATTACTTTATTAAATATTATTTATAAACTTTGAAAAGCGTAAACAGATGTTACCATCTACCATACAAACACCGAATTTAAAAACCAGTACAGAGTACAGGTTGGCACGACAAAACAAAATATAAACGGTGCGCGCGCATCGTACAATACTAAAGCGTAGGTAGGGTAACTCCCTTGTTAGGGTAGAGTATTCATTCACCCTCCATTTTATATAAACATGTGTTGTGAATTGAGTCAGTAGCAGCAGCATCACCACATAAGTGTTTTAGTTTACAAATTTAAAATTACAACTAGCCTACCAACTATTGATTTTGTGAATGTCAACATATTGGTGTTTTTAGGTTAAGTTGTGAAAAAAAGTTGTGGATTTCTGCTCTAAAGATTAGAGTTAAACTAAATCATGTTGATTTATGTGTTTCAACAAATGCGAATAATAAAAAAAACACAACTAAAAACTGTTTTTATAGTGATGTAATCTATAGTTCGTTTAATTCCCACCGTCGGAAAAGGTGTCGCTAGGCATGCGCCAATTCTTTAGTCTGGTTTTGTGTGATATCGGTAATAGTTCAGTAGACGCCGCGAACAAGAATATGTCAGTCGCCGCTGTGAACCAAACGACCACGTGCGGTTCCGAAGAAAAAGTTACGCTGAAAAGAAAAATAACCTTACCTAACGGTGTGGCTATTATCGTCGGTACTATCATAGGTTCGGGAATATTTGTTTCTCCCGCGGGAGTTTTTATTTATACGAAATCCGTAGGGATTTCTCTGTTAATTTGGGCTGCTTCTGGTTTGTTTTCTACTTTGGGAGCGTTGTGTTACGCCGAATTAGGTACTTGTATTTCGCGTTCGGGCGGTGATTATGCGTACATTTTAGAAGCTTTTGGTGATCTACCGGCGTTTTTGAGGTTATGGGTGGCTTTGTTGATTATTAGGCCTACAACACAAGCGATTGTTGCGTTAACTTTTGCACAATATGCGGCCAAACCTTTTTTCTACGATTGTGATCCGCCAGAATCAGCTATATCACTTCTAGCAGGTGTTTGTTTATGTGAGTACATGTGTGTTTTAATGATAAATAGAAGAGTTAAGAGTTAGGTATATTTTGTTGGTAAAAATACAATATTAAAAAAAATATATCAATAGTAACTTTGCAATAAATTTCTTACACACTCCAGCAGAAAATTAAATGCTAATAAAAAATAATATTTACTATCATTTCTTCCAAAATATAATATTATTTATCCGTGTCAAATGATGTATTGTATTCTTGTATTATAAAGAAAGGCCTCTTTATCATATTTTGTGAATTTAGATTTTATTTAAATAAAGTCTTAATTTGGTTAGCTTGTAACATATACTCGCAATTTTGACTTATGTTTGAACAAAATTTACTAAAATTTCACTAAAATCTGTAGACGATACGGAGTAATTAGGCTTTTTATAAACACTTCAATAGACAGTTTTTGTTTTGTCCGGTAATTCCAGACACGGCATTGTTTTGAGGATATAGCGACCAATGGGTTTTGTTTATTTATTTAATCAAAACTGTTAAAGCTGATTTTGTGAAAATCGTAATTTTAGTTTTGGTTTAATGGCAGCTATCCCCCAAAAATTCAAGTTAATAAAAAATGAAAAAAAAGTTCAAGATTTTGCCAAAATAAGACCACTTACCAAATTTGAAAAAAAAAAAAAACGGTACAACCGTTGGGCAACTAAGACTACAAAACATTCCATAAACCACTTTTCTTTAAAAGTAGGGATCTCAAAATGGTCCCTTCTTTTAAAGAAAAGCTTTTTATTTTTTATATAATAAATTATTGGGATAACATAAAAATTAGGATTGTTTGTAAACTTATTAAATAACTATAAGTCTCCCTAGTTCGGGTATTACGGAAGCGTTAGGTAAATAATTGTCCTAAGACAACGGACATAAACCCCTTCCGAGATTTGCATTTTGTATTTAAAACAAAATTATTAAATATTTTTATAGGTTGTAGTATAAATAGCATATTAAATTTATTGCTACCTCAATATTACAATCCTAGCTTTTCAAACATGATTTTTTTCTTTCTTTAAGTGACTGTAATAACAAACAAAATTAATTAATTAAACATCAATTAGAACAAAATAACGTTTAAAAACTGATAACTACAGTAATAAAAACTAACATGGTAATAAATTAGAGAGGTATAGTAAATGATGTTTTATTTAAAACAAATCGTATAAAAATCGGCTTAGTAGAATTCCAGAAATAGGTGTTAATAAGGGTATCGCCAAAAAACGTTTCAAAACTTTCCAAAACTACCCTTGTGACCGTGGGTTAGATAACACGTTCTATATATACTACTGGTCCTCAGAGACTAAACATCCTCATCTCTGTAGGTCAAGTGGACCAGGAGATGTTCTTTAGCGAAGATAGGTTAGGTTAGGTTAGTCATAGAGCAATGTGAAACAATTTGGAAACTTGCTTTAAACTTGATTTTGTGATTTTACATACACAGATTTAGTTATCATAGCAACCAAATAGTATCGCATATTTAAAACAGCTGATTAGATCCATTACTTTAATAATTCAGTACAAAAATAGGTTAAGCCAATGTGAAACAGTTATTGTAGAAAGCGTTTTGAACTCGATTTTGTAATATTACATACAAATTAGGGTTACCATAGCAACCAATATAACAATATACATAGTTAAAACAGCTGATTAGATCCAATTCATCGAAAAATGTATTAATAGTAATTTGTCGTGTGATTTGTAAAATGTTTTTAAATATAAAAATTAAATTGAATTGGCTTAAATTTATTGCAAATAAGAGGGAAATGTTTTTCCACTTAAAACAAACCACACGAAAATCGGCCTGGTAGAACTTCAGATATAGGCATTAATATGGTTGTCATCAAAAAACATTTCAAAAACTCCACAAATTACCCATGTGACCAATACTATTGATCTTTAATTAGACATTTTCCTTTCTTACATTACATAGTAGGTATATAACGGGTCAATAAATCTATGTCAAGATTTTTGAGGATTTATCCTTTTTAGTGTTGACTGAGTTTAAAAAATGTGATTTTTGGAATAATGTCCGTCTGTCAGTCATAAAATATGTGCATAAGTCTATAATAGAAAGTGTAGGCCGATTTTCATCAAATTTGGTATATTTTAACCTTATCTTGGGATGTTTTTACATTTCTTCGTTAAAGAAAAATTTGGGGGTAACTGTCAAGACAAAATACAAAAAATTACGATATTCTCAAAATAGGTTGCAATGATTTTGATCAAATTTTCTGCTTCTAAGTATTCAAACAATAGTCTCGATTACTCCACAAATGCCGGTTTATTATTATTGGTAAAACAACAAAAATCATATTCTGGCTGTTATAAAAGTTGTAATTTCACAAAATCGACTCAAATTTTAGTGAAAATTTAAAGATTAATGACTCACATTTGTGAGCGACATAGCAAGTAAAAAAAAATATTAAAAAAATACTGCTAGTTGACAAAAAAAAGTCTTGACAACCGCCATTTAAAGATTTAATAAAACACGCTTTACGCTGAGAACGTGTTTATGGTACAACCGAAGCGAGTTTCGGCTCTTTGTAAATATAAAAACCATTTTCATAGACGGCGTCGATGGGTCGTTTTCAATTTTTGACTGACAACTACAGAACCTGAGATTTTGGTTGGTTTTGGGAGATTGAGAAAGTTGTTAGGAACAGTTTGTTAGAAAGTATTTAAATAACAAACGAAAAAGTCAAAGTGAAAATGTTATCAATTCAGGTGATATCGTGTGCCCTTTCTTTTATTTAACTAATGTTGATAGAAATTAAGCAATATTTTGTTATATATAGATATTTCTAATTTAAACACTGTTGTTTTTCCTCATTGTTAAGTTCACACACAATTCTCACGTGATAAACACGCTTTCGGTATAAGTTTCTGTTCCCTCTAATTGGAGGCAGTGTTACTGTTAAAAGTACAGTGAGAAACAGTTTAATAAACTTTAAAACCTTTATAGAGAAAAATATTTAATAAACTTAAAAAAAACACTCATTTTAAGACATTGTATAAGCCAGTCAAATCAAAACAATAAATACGATATATTGTCAAAAATAAATAATCACAACACTTCTTTAACAAATAACCACACTTTTGTTTAGTTTGCTTTAAATTATATTTGTTTGAATTATAGGAGAAATAAACTTTAAAACCTTCATAGAGAAAAATATTAAACAAACTTAAAAAAAAACCTCATTTTAAGACATTGTATAAGGCAGTCAAAACCAATCAATAAATACGATATATTGTCAAAAATAAATAATCACAACACTTCTTTAACAAATAACCACACTTTTGTTTAGTTTGCTTTAAATTATATTTGTTTGAATTATAGGAGAAATTCTTGATATAAAGCCAGATGTTTGTAAATTTCAGCCAGATGTTTTTAATTACAGATGTTTATTAAATTCATCAATATCAATCATCTTGGGGGTTATTGGTAGAAATTTTCAACCTTTCCCTTATATTCTATGTTTTTTTTAAATTTGGGCGAATAAAACTTTAGGATAAGCCCAGTCCTACGACACGTCAAAAGTCAAAATCAGTTAACAACTGTAGAAGATGTCGGTATTGATAAAAAATATACTGGAGAGTTAGGATTACCTAATATTCACTGTAAATATGTTGTTAAAACTTAGGAAATCCTGTATCGATTTCACAAAAGTTTTTATTTCCAATTAGATTTTAAATAACACCAACTCTTTCATTTGTAAAAATATGTGTTGTAAGTTTTAAGAAAATGTGCAAAATATGTCGAACAATCTGGATTTCATATTTTTCAACAGCACAAAAAATGGTTATTATGTTAGGAACTGCTTCGTCGATTTTTAATAAATTTTCCATTACAATTAGCGTTCAAATCATTTACCAACTGTGACACTGATAAAATATATGTTGTCATTGAAAATTTTGAGAAACTGGGTAAAATATGTCGAAAATTTTGGTTTACATTCAGACAAATATTGTTATAATTTGAAAAATAAAATTATTTTCGTTTTCCATTTGAATCGCAGATGAAACCCTAAGCCGATATCCTAACTAAATTGGAAAGAAACCTGCATGATAATCGGTAAAGCAGTATAAGCTATAAACAGACAGACTTTGGCCTAGACGTTACAAAAATACGATTCTAAACTTGTTAAAAAAAAAAAAAAAAAAAAAACTCTAGGGAACTATGTATAGATTTTCTTGCGTAATCAAACGTATCGATTTACTAGAGTCGTCAAGAATGGAAGAATGAGGGCTGCGGCTGTCCTTGGCGGTAGTAAGCTCCTTCGTAACATGGTTTTAAGTAACAATGTTATCAGTTTCTAGAGGTATCTATCTATTTGGATTTCAAAACTATGTGGTAACAGTGGAGTTTTACATGGGTTTAAACTCTTATTACACAAGTTTAATAGGAAAATTTACTATTTTAGTAATGTTTAATATGAAAAATATCCTTTTTTATATAACTTTAATAGAAAGATATCCTTTTTTACATAACTTTAATAGAAAAATACACGCTTTTTATAACTTGATAAAAAAAAAGCTCTACTCCAATAAAAAATATATTCTCTTATTTATACAGTATATATAAATTTAAATATTTTAACAAGAAAAATATAGCCTATTCTATTACATAACTTGAATAAAAAATATACTCCACTTTCATTTATAAAATATATTCTTTTACCTAACTTGATAAAATATGTTCTACTCCAATAAAAAAAAAAATTAAAAAACTCTAATATATCAATTTAATACAAAAATATACTCTATTACATAACTTTATTAAAAAATATAGCCTACTCTACTTTTATTTTTTTTTAAATATATTCTTTTACATAACTTGATAAAAAATATGGTCTACTCCAATAATAAAATATACTCTTATATATAAATTTAATAGAAAATTATACTCTATTACATAACTTTATTAGAAAATATACTCCACTTTTATTTTAAAAAAAAAAAATTCTTTTACATAACTTGATAAAAAATATGCTCTACTCCAATAATAAAATATACTCTTATATATAAATTTAATAGAAAAATATACTCTATTACATAACTTGAATAAATAATATACTCCACTTTTTTTTTTAATATATTCTTTTACCTAACTTGATAAAAATATGCTCTACTACAATAAAAAAATATATAAAAAACTCCAATATATCAATTTAATAGAAAAATATAGCCTACTCTATTACATAACTTGAATAAATAATATACTCTACTTTCATTTTATTAAATATTCTTTTACATGACTTGGTAAAAAATATCCTCTACTCCCATAAAAAACTCTTATATATAAATTTAATAGAAAAATATACTCTATTACATAACTTTATTAGAAAATATACTCCACTTTTATTTAAAAAAAAAAAAAATATTCTTTTACATAACTTGATAAAAAATATGCTCTACTCCAATAATAAAATATACTCTTATATATAAATTTAATAGAAAAATATACTCTATTACATAACTTGAATAAATAATATACTCTACTTTCATTTTATTAAATATTCTTTTACATGACTTGGTAAAAAATATCCTCTACTCCCATAAAAAACTCTTATATATATAAATTTAATAGAAAAATATACTCTATTACATAACTTGAATAAATAATATACTCTACTTTCATTTTATTAAATATTCTTTTACATGACTTGGTAAAAAATATCCTCTACTCCCATAAAAAACTCTTATATATAAATTTAATAGAAAAATATACTCTACTACATAACTTTATTAGAAAATATACTCCACTTTTATTTTAAAAAAAATATATTCTTTTACATAACTTGATAAAAAATATGCTCTACTCCAATAATAAAATATACTCTTATATATAAATTTAATAGAAAAATATACTCTATTACATAACTTGAATAAATAATATAGGCCCTACTCTACTTTCATTTTATTAAATATTCTTTTATATGACTTGATAAAAAATATGCTTTACTCCCATAAAAAAAAAAAAACAAAAAAAAACTCTTATATATAAATTGAATAGAAAAATATACTCCACTTTTATTTTAAAAAAATATATTCTTTTACATAACTTGATAAAAAATATACTCTACTCCAATAATAAAATATACTCTTATATATAAATTTAATAGAAAAATATACTCTTACGGAAATATATAGGTGTACGATTTTGAGAAATGATGTCTTTTATAAAAGCCTTATTGGCGATATTGTTAGAGACGATTTTAAGAATATCGTAATTTTTTTTTTATTATGGGACCTACAAATTTTGAGTTATAGAATAAATATGTTTAAAAACGTCACGAGATGTGTACACACCTGCACAGACAGCACCTCAGGGAAACGTAAAATGGATGTACAGTATCTACAAAAACCTTGTCATCGATCACCACCACCTGCAAATTGAAAATGAGCCCTGAACTAGTGTGGGACATTAATCTATAAACACTCTGTATATTATATCAGAAAACCTTACAAAGAGTGAATATATCAATAACTAGACCTATGTAATTGTTACGCTAAATCTGTTTTGTCTATAGACTAGACTTTGTTGTATACATAAGTCTGAAAATATCTTTTGTTTATATGATTGCCTAATATAAGAAGCGAAAATAGAATTGAATTTTCATAGTTCTGTAATGAAAATGACGCGGGTTTTTGTTTTCTACCAAATGAAACAAATCATCATGGTACTTACCCTACCACTAATACAAGCAGATCCTCGAAATGTATTGTTAGATCAAAGGGTCTTATCCAGTAGGGTGAATTTATTTAAAACTGTTGTTGCACAGGTTTCCGAACCTCGTAATTACTTGTTTGACGTCGGGTAGATGTTTATATATTAAACAATCTCCACTCGCTTCGCTCGTGTTGCTAACTCGTCCCTGCCGGATCTCGTAAACTATACGCATCACATTTTCTTGAGAGTTAGGGGTTGTAAATAACTTCGCCATTTGTCATCGTAGGAGAGGTAAGGTTAGGTTCAGAATTGAAATCTTAAAATTCGTACCTAATTTACTGTATTATAAGTACTACATGGACACAAAATATTTAAAATGCCCCCCCCCCCCCATTGACATTTTTAATTCGATTTCTGTATTTCCAATAGGTTTCTATATAAAGATATTTACAGTTAGTTGCCTATAGATTTTATCTTTTTTTATTTTGTGGGCGATATTGCTTAAGTCTTAACAACGACAACGGACGGGACAGGATGTCGAAAATAACATTTGTCTACAGTTGTTGACAAAGTGGCATTTTGTTCATTTAAATTAGTTTGCAAAACAGCTGATTTCTCAACAGTTTCACTTTGCCCACTACTTTGCTCACTCCGAATTGCAACCGAACAAAACGAAATTTAGGTTAAGTTTATTTGAATTGATTTATAATATACAGGTGACATGTCCCGTACGGTATGTAGGTTAGATTAATTCTTACATGTAAAATAACATAAATAAACAACGTTTTAAAGTTGACAAAAGGAAGTAATTATTCATGAGGATGATTGACAGTGTATGTACGCGGAGAGTATTTTTCGTTTGCCGAGTTTTGAAGTTGGCAATCCCGTTTCCTCAAGAATACACCCAAGTTATTTGTAATATTCATAAATAACCTCAGTTTTATTAAATTGTGTTACTGCTGAAGTATGTTTTTTATTTGTCACAAAATAACAACTGTAGACAAAGTATAATGTGCAATTCGTGAGCAAAGTGTCTTTTTTAAACTCGATAAAATTGACGCACGAGGCAAGCCTCGTGCGTCAACATTTTTCTCTCGTTTAAAAAAGTGCCACTTTGCTCACTAGTTGCACAAATAATTATTTTCGGTTCGCTGAGACTATGAAATGTGAAAATCTTTTAAAAAACCAACTGCAGATCTCGTTTACTGAGTGAGTAAAAGTCGGAAGGGATTTAGTTTAAATGGTGTGATCCACAGTTCTTATTGTTAGAGAAAGAAGTCTTGACTTTAAAAAAATAAATTATGGAGTTAAATGACCATGATTTAAAAATAAACGTTGAAAAACGTGCACTAACTACCTCAGTTACTCATCACCAAAAACAAATAAAAACTAACCTAACCTTAAAGTTGTTATTTCGCTCGCTGCCATACAAAAAAATAAAATTAACTATTGATGTCGATAGATATGATAGATACAATCTTGTTGAGCACTGTGGTGAAATTCACAATAATAATTCGAATTTGCCCCTAACCACAATCACAAGAAACTTAATAAAACACAATTATCTGATTAATTGTTCTTTATTAATTATTTCCACTTAATGCCCTGATGTACATTTCGATAACATGGTTATCATCATCGGAAGGTCTTGCTAATTACTGTCAGATAATTGTGTTTTATTAAGTTTCTTGTAATTGTGGTTAGGGGCAAATTCGAATTATTATTGATGTCGACTTTGAACAAATATAGGCCTAGATATATTTAAATAAGGATTTTTAACTCCCTTCGCTTGTACCGTCAATATAAGATGTTTTTATTTTTATTTTTGACAATTATTTCTGAACGGCATTATTTTTTTACTTGTGATTTTGCACAGACGTTTAGCTCAATAATCTTCATATTACACTAAAGTTTTAACTTAATCGGTAGAGCCGATTTTGAAATATTACCTATTTGAATAGAACCGTAGTGGATTTTTTTTAAACAGATAATTGTGACGCGTTCAGTGGAACCGTTACCTGGGTTGCGATGTGAGATCATCGTGGTTGGGTTCTTGGTTGCGGTTTGGATTCCGATAGGGAGTCTTGGTTGCCGGTGGGGTTCGATTCGGTCAGACGCGATTACCCAAAAGAAGGGGGGTTGATGCTAGGACCGTAAACAAGATGGTCGTGTTTTACGTTCGTCAGTTGAATCCTGTTCGTCCGTTTTTAATTTCTGGAGTTATCATAAACTGTGTCGGGTGTGATTTAGCACACGGCTTCGGGGATGTTTCCGATGGACCGTTATTAACTACAGTTCAACGCAATTTCCTAGATTTATGGTGTAACGGCGAATAAGTCCCCTGATTATTAAAGTTATTAATTAATTATCAAAGATGATTCCCTGTTGTCCTGGTTGGTTGGACAAGATTAAGGTGATAAGGGTGTTGTTTTAATTGCAAAACGGATTGTGGTTACGATATATTTGTTAATTCAGCTTTACTTAACTCACAAACGGCATTTTTTTTAGAAATGACAACCGATGTATTGTTTACGCCATATAGTTATAGCTGATTTAGAGAAATTCGTTAGTTTCAATTTTATTTTACGATGGGTAAGGTCAAATTTTTAATTTTTTTTTAATTTCTGGAATATTGAGAAAATCGTATATTTGTGTTTTTTAGCACCACCCGAATTTTATATATATATATAAATTAATTAAAAAACCTTTTGACCACTGACAGTGTCAGGAGGGTTGTGTACATAATGTGACAACTGAGGATGATTATAGTTTCTAAAACGAATGATGACTGCTGACGGAAGAGTCGTCTCAATCACGCAGCTTTCATTTACACAAACAGGGGATTATATGGCGCTGGCCCATAGCGCGTTTTTACACAAACGCTGGCCCATGGCGGCCGGCGTAATTCATCTACCTTATAGCGATTTTTTTTTTTTGCAAGTTAAAGACAATTTTTTTTTATTCTGCTCAAAATTTTAAGAAAAATGACGCCAAACATCAACCAATTTCAAGCAATCCTTTACTTCTTTTGTAACGAAATGATTACACTACTACTGTCGTCAACCTCATTAGAAACTGTAGTAAGTGAAAATAATGTATAAGTACTTATAAAGTATTCTTCACCGCGTAGACATTGAAACGTCTCTCAATAGGCTACAGTAAAACAAATTTTGAGTTGATGTCTCCAGATTTTAGAAAAATTTGATTAAATTCATTAGTTTATGACAAAAGTTTATTTAGTTAAATAACTGTTGAAATTGCCCTCGGAAATGTAGTAAAATGCGATCAGAAAATTTTGTCAAAATCGTTCGAACATTTTTAGAAAATCGTAAATTTGTGTTTATTTTATGACAGCTAGCCTCAAATTTTCCAGATTTAAAAATAATTAAAAACACTTTCCGAGGTATCGCCAAAATACTCCCACATACAAAATTCGATTAAAATCTGTCCAAGTGTGTAGAGCGCTGTTTACATAACAGACAGACATCCATTCCAAAAAAAAAAAACAATTTGTTGGATCACTTACCACACGAGTAAACTCGAGACACTGGACATCCCTTAGTTTTCTTTGTAGCCTACCACGTCAACTACCGGTAGTTATTTAGTTATCACATTTCAATCTAGGCTGATTATTTTATAATAGGTCTAGAACTGATAAATTTTAATAGTCCAGAAAGTCACCGCAAGGCCGTGGGATTCATTACTATTCTGTGTAGAAAAGCTTTCTTTTATATACAGGGTGGTTAAAAATGGTGGCATCTAAATAGTGGGTATTCCGACATGCGTACATTCCGAGTTGCGGATCTGGAGACTGACAATTAGGGTCAGAGAGATTTGACTCTTCTGGAAAGTACCGATTTATGAACATATGTGAAATAAATTTAAAACAATTTAACTGTTTTAAAATAAACGAGTAGGGTAAAAGTTGTTAAACAATAATTAGGACCTGATGTCGTTTTCAGTACAACAATGAATGCAGTGTTTTTATTCTGATTTTCCTAACCAGCAGGTTATTAAATTGTATTTTTCGTCTGGATGCCTATTTTTTCTTCTCTTCATTCCTTCGAGGTTCACGTGCATTCCCGCTACAGCTACACGTGGTCTCTCCGCTTCAAATTTTAAGCATGTCAATAAATCTTCGGGTGGGATCTTCCAATTTGGCTATATAGTCGGTGGTGCCTTCAACACCATTTCCATAGCGATAATGAAGGGTTTTCTAGCCACTGGTCCACAAAACATGTGACGGGTCCCCGCTGCTGATTTCGACTTGTTCGAGCTCCAGAACGTTGGCGTGTCTCCTGGTGTCTGTGAAGGTCCTTATGCGCTCTTCCTGTACGTTTGAACGGTTGTCAGGATGTCGCGGGTGGCGTAAATCCCTCCGGATAAACTCGGGTGAGAAAATAAATGCAAACGGATTTAAATATTTAAACGCCCCCAACCTAACCTGTTTTCTTCTCTTCATTCCTTCGAAGTTGATGTGTATTCTTGCTACAAGTCTCGTTTTCTGTTACTCCAACCCTCATGAGCTCTCTTTAGTGAGTACGTGCTTGGCAATCCAGAGGTGGACTAGCTGGATATTCACCTTTATCGTCTAATCTTGGGTTAGATCCCTCTCTTTTATCTTTCATATCCGGTCTTCCTTTATCAGCTCTTGTCCTTTTCTTACCCTGACGTTATTATAATATTCGTGAGCTTAGGGGTTTCTATTTTACGTTGTTTTCTTCCTTTTTTTTATGACCTAGAGATTTGCGCCTTTAAAATAAACAACGAAAAATCTATTGATTCAAGGCTTAGAAGCAGATCATATTCTGTCAGCTGTTTTCAACACATCACAGCTGATCATCCTAGATATCATGCTGCCGGTGATATCCCGATTGCAATCCGGACCGCAACCAAAATACGAGGCCGAGTCACTCTGCGTTAAACTTTTAGGCTCTATTTAAATAATTTTTGGCAACGGATTACTTTTGATTGGTTTTTGTAGATGTGTGAGTGAGAAAGTTTTGTGCAATGTTTTTTCACCGTTATATTTTTTTTATTAATTGACTTTGGTTGGAGCCGACTGTCACGCGGCTTCAAATTGATTATCAGCTGTAATTTAGATAATTACTATCTTATCTGTCTAATAGTCCAATACTTGATTTCTTGTTGTTTGTATATTTTGACAAAATTTGTTGATAACCTAGATAAACAATACAGGAATGTAATTAAAAAAAAAATGCTCCGGTTAAAAATAAATAACCATTTACTAACCAAACAACTATTTGGTTGCAAAAAAAACCCAGTTCCGTAGTTGTGAGTAGACAAGTGAAATTGAACTATGAAGGTTGTTTCGTAAAAAATTTTTAAAAGGGACTAAATTTGTTTTGATTGTGTCATAAATACGTCGGCTCAACTTTAGTGAATAGGGGCGTGGCAATCCCGAGGGACTCTTTCAGGATTCACATTTGTTTTCTTGTAGTATTGGGTTAGATCCCTCTATTTTATTTTCCCCCATCACGTCACTCTTGTTCTTTTTCGACTCTAACGCTGTAGAATATTTGACGATCCGGGATTTTTATTTTTTGTTTCTTATAAAGCGATGATGACCAAGAGGTTTTCGCCCTTAAACAGGAAGAAAAACATCATAAAATCTTATTTGTATACAGATTTGAACACGAGCGTAGCAAGTGAAAATGCTCTTTCACATAATATGTACGAGTTAAACGAGTGTAGACTTTTTAATATATTCTCATCTATAACCGACCTCAAGAAATTACGAGATTGAGGCAACCTGTGTTTGTAGAGTGTTCCATATGTCCGGCATATTAATTAAAAAAATAGGGACCTCTTCGTGGGGCACCCTAGTAGTCCCCTATACCAAATTTACGTTCGTTTCTTAATTTTTGCGCCCGCTATACTGCTTATTACGTACAGACGACGGACGGACGACGGACGGACGGCATGTTGAAAATCAAATTTTCTATTTTCTGAGGCCATGGAACGTGTAGACCAGTTTAAAAACAAAATTCGAAATACCAAACTTACGCTGTACAAAATTCTTGGAAAATACCTATCCAATGAAATGCACGAGTATGTGTAAGTGTACAAATTGTTTTAACTTTGCCCTATGTGAGATGAAGAAATGAAAATAATTCAAATTTCGAATCGATGATAAAGTGTCTTCTCATGTCAAAGATTAAACTGGTTAATATAATAAAACATTTTGTTATCTATTTATTGTTAACCGTTATCTATTACCAACTTTCATGACCTAGGCGAGGAACTATGAATTGTGCATTGATCCTAGAGTCTGGAACACACATTGGTGGGTTGTTTATGCATATGTATAGTATTGAAATACGGCGCAAATATGGCAGAAATTTTCTCACCCACCCCTCCTCAAAACCAAGTAAAAATGAATCATAATTTAATAGTCACTGTAATTTTGGTAACTGTCAATAAAAAAACAAAAAATTAACGATGGACACAATGTTTGAAAAAAAAAAAAAAAAAAAAAATTAAAGGGCTAAACATGATATAACTTACCTTCCTCCGGGTCATATTTGTCGATCTTTTAATGACAGTGGTCAAAAGTTCATTTTTATTTTATCTAAGTATTCCTGAACCGTAACCCCCTCCCCCCCCACGAACTTACCGACGAGTTTAAATCTTCCTATTTTACTAAAATTTAAATGTAATCGGTAGAGCCAACTTTGAAAAATTAAATGACCCCATGTCCGATTTTGTGATTTACCTTATAATTCGCGTTTCTTGTACATATTTTTACTCTAGGTTTTTTTTGCACACGGGATTTAGGTTATTAATCTTCATATTTTACTAAAATTTGTACGAAATTAAACAGATTTTGAGAAATTATGAAACCGTTAACTCATTGGATATAATGGCGACCAAAACTTTTTATTTGGGACTTTCAGAGCTGATTTTGATAAAATCGTAGCCTAATTTTGTAGTTTTTCTCATAAAATTTACTGAAATTTTTTAGTTATAATAAAAACGAAAGCAACATCCCGAGATATGGTTAAAATAAGTTTTCATATAAAATTTTATTAAAATCGGTTAACCCGTTTGGGCTGTAGATCAATACACATAAGACGGACATCACCAAAAACCACTTTTTCAGAGAGGAGCTCAATACTAAAATACTGAACATCTATTTTTTTAACATATCATATTATGTGGAAAAGTGTACACTTTAAATTATTATAAATTCACGGTTTATTAAGAAATATCTAAGTTTTATTATACAAGATAAGTCTATCATTTGTTTTGACGGATGACTGTTCCAACAGCTGTGATAAAACACATTGGTCATGGCAGTGCTGGAATTGCAATCATATGAATGTGTTTGTATTTTCTTCGAGTTGTTGCTTTTTAACACATTCTTTATCCTGGTTTTCTGATACGTCATCTCGACATGTCTCCAAAAACAAAAGTCCTATGTGACCAGTAAGGCGATTATGACCTAATTGCTTCATATAATCTTATTTGGAAACTAAATCATCTCAACATTTTGTTAGGTATTGGCTATAAAGTTCAACTCTAGTCGGGAACATTGCGAGCGTAGCCTAAAGATGGAATCCCCCCCCCCGTCATACTGCACCGAAAACAGCTGTCAGATCGAAAAACGATCAGCTGACTTTCCGTTGGTCTGATTAAGTTTTGTGATTACCCAAGAGGAGCACTAAATGTGCTCCAAATGTTAAAAATAATCAAAATTGTACGATAAACATCAAACTGAACTTTTAAATTGTAACTCATTTCTGTTTGTTGCGATGATTTTGTGTGATAAAAGGTTAAATGGTCAATTAAAGGTTTATGTTATAAGAAATATACTAGTTTTTTTTTTTAAACTTTGCTTTGGCCTGTTCTGTGTGTGTTTTTTGTGTGCATTATGATGAAAAGTATCGTTCATAACTCGTACAGAAAGTACTTTTCCAGTGGTTGATCGGTGTAAAAGACTATCGCACCCCGGAAAAGATCATTATAGGGGTAGGCCTACCGCTTAGAAAATAACCTCGCACCGGTTTTGTCTCGCGCAGGTAGAACTGTGGTGGGAGAGGAAGAGCCCGACATATTCGCCCGCTGCTTCATTGCGTAGGGATTAATATTTTCCAGCGACTAATCCTCTACCTACTACGCGTGCGCGAGCCACTCTCGAGATGACTGTTCTGCGCAGGTTTCTTTCTGTCTGGTTTGACTATAGTAGTGAAATACTATACCAATAGACGCTATGGGGCTTTGATTTTGAGATTTCTATCTGAAAGGCTTACTGAACAGAGACTACCTTTGAGATCGATGTAGACTTCCAGCAGTGTTAATTAAAGGCTCTTACATACGGGCGACTATCGGACATGCGATCAAATCTCGGAAAGGCGCGGGCGTCGAAAAGGATGGGCAGTACTCTCTCATACACGTTTTGGAAAAAAAGCGGAGCGGGAATAGAACATGAACAATTTTTCTTCAGTTTTTTTACCGATAATTCACGAATAGAATTTTCGGAGAGATGAAGACCTTTAGATGTTTTGTTTGAGTCCTTAGAGACGACATGTAAGCAAAATTCAATCAAAATTGTTAGAGCCGATTTTGAGATATGCCCACATAAGAAATTTAATTAAAATAAAATTGGTCCACGGGTTTTGACTGTAAACAGACACCACGCAGATATAGATTTTTCGAAGTATATGTGAGAGAATAAAAATTACGGATTTAACGACAATATTTAAAAATGGTGGGGATTTCAATCGGGTTTTTTTATTATTTAATATCTGCATGAGTCTGTAACAGCACATTTTGTGGTCGCCAAACTATTTCATTCATAAAATACTTGATCTATCAGCGTGGTCAGTTTCATTAGTTTTCATTTCATTCTTAGTTGTGTTATCACAAACTATTACCAGGTTATCTGTTTCGCCAAAGGTCTTGATTTCTTATCTTAGGCCTTCTGACGTCATCGGCCAAATGGTATTCTCATGTGATGCTACAAATCGTCACGGTATAGTCGAGTTCCAAAAACCTCTCAGTCATCCTTATAAAAAGGGAGGGCGGATAAATAAAAAGACTCTAATCTCTTGAATACTCTAATAATATCAGGGTGGGGAAAGAACAAGAGTTAGTCTTGAAAGAGAGGAATCTAACTCAAGACTACATGAAAAAATATGTAGATCCAGCTAGGTATCTCGGGAAAATAAGACATAAAATACTTTCTGTCTGAGGGGGGGGGTAATTTAATTACTTAAATCGAGTCTTGACGACATTTTGCGTTACAGACTAAATTTATCCCTATTTTGGAGATGATTGTACTTTGATATTAACAATTAAATTTGCAAAATGACACTTTTTGTTTTTAAAACATACCCCCCTTTTAAACAGAGTGATTGAAATAGGTGTGGCCGCTGTTTTATTCGATAAAAAATTTAAAAAATAAACCCCAGGATTTTTCAGATAAAACTAAAAGTATCTTTTCTACATTTATCCAACATGGCTATCAGATCCAAATTTTCTTAAGGGAACTCCTTTTTATGACAATTTTGGATACAATTAATTATTTTAAGACTTTTTTATTCTTGGATATTTTTCGATATATTCAACAGTTTAGGAGCTACAGGCACTTAAAAATGTTTAAAAAACTTACAAATTCAAGTTATTTCCAGAGATGTCCTTTTTTTATTTTTCAATCAGATTCAGGTGAAATTTAAACTAGAGCTAGGGTAAAAGGTGTAATAACACTTTTTTTTATTTTTATTTGTTCCGTAGGCTGAGTAATAATCAGAGTTACCGATAGAAAACAAAAATCATAATTTTCTGGTAATTATCTAGAATGTTCGGCAGAGAACATTCGCCAGGAGAAATCAGCTGCTCTTTCATTTCTTTTTTTCTCCTCGTTCTTTAAAGGCAAAATATCTCTCTGTCATCATTGCCTTATAAGAAAAAGGAAGAACTGAACATAAAATAAAAACTTTAGCCTCGAATACTCTCATAGCTTTAGAGTCAGAAGAGAACAAGAGTTATAATTAAATACCTGATTGGAAAGGTGAAAGAGAGGAATTTAATTCTAGAAAAAAATACACGAAAAATGGTGTAGATTCAACTAGGTTGGTCGGATTGGATCTATGTTTCATTACAAAGTACAGTAGTGTTTTATCACCACAGAAAATTAATTATTTTTTTATTGCAGCGTGTTTAAAAACTAAAACTTCTTAAATTTAGAGAAGAAAAGAAGATACAATAAAGACTACTAGCCCTTGAATACTCTAAGAGTGTCAGGGTATGAAGAGAACAAGAGTTGATCAAAAAGGAAAACTGAAAGAGAGGGATTTATCCCAAGACTACTTTAAAAATTCCATTGCAGCAAAGAAACACAAAATTATCTTCTTTTGTTCGCTGTAAAAAATGTTTTATTAGACAAATCTACTTAAAACTTTGTTTATATATTTAAATAAGATGGAAAAACTCAGATAAAATAAAAAATTACGATATGAGTGACATCTGTTAGCAAAGTCACTGTCTTTTCAAACTGCGCTTGTATGTCCAAGCGAGCATGTGGATGACAAAATTAAGTATAAATTGGCGCCCCCATCATGTGATTCCACTGTATGGTTGTGGAAACCAAAATGGTGGTTGTGTTAGTTTAAAGTAATTGCTTAATTACTTAATTGTTGAGTGTAGTTTGAAGGCTACAATGTTCGCTATTTGGGTTGGTTAGGGTTACATACAATTGTCCTCATTTGTCATAATCATTAGTGCTAATTAAATGTTCCTTGACATTGACTGCAGTTCAATTTATAAACTTTTTACATCATGGAGCAGTTTATCATGAAGGATTTACATTTTGAGATTGGTAATATTAGGACTTGTGGAACATAAATTCATGTTTATACAACTTGTCTCCTATGGAACATTCATATTTATATGGGATGTCTCGGTTGTAATTTTAGTGTCTGGGAAAAAAAAACTAATCATCTACAAAACTATAATAATACCAGTAGTAATGGAATGGAGACCTGATAGTTGAACAATAACGAAGGTTAGAGATGGTAAAAGAAAAACATTTGGTCTAGAGGTGGATCGAAATAAAGTATTTATTGATATCATTTAATAAGATATTTGTACATATACAAACTATTACAGAACGTTTCAAGAATATAAATCAACTCCTGTTATCAAGTGATAAACCTAGAACATAAAAAGTTCAAAGTGATTAAAATAATTATTAGAGATGCATGTTTATTTATTTACAGTATATGTTATTCTCAACATGTTATGTTGGTTGAGTATCTAATAATTGGATCTGATTGGCAAGTTATAGAGGAGAAATTAAAGTGATACAGACAAAATACTGAACTAGTTATAAAAATGCTTTTCATAGGACCGTTGTATCCGTTAATGAAACATAGTGAAAGTAATATTTAGCACAACTAAACTAAAGCTAGAGTATAAATTAATGGATATAAATATTTTTGCATGGCCTGAAAAAAGTTGAAATCATTGTATCAATCAATGAAACAAGTTTAAAATATCATTTTAGTAACACAACCTACCTACCGCCTTAATAGAGAAAGCGGGGACAAAAATGCTTTGAGAATGGCTGTTGTATCAATTAATGAAACAGATACAAAGTAACATTTTAGGAACACAACCTACCTACCGCCTTAATAGAGAAAGCGGGGACAAAAATGCTTTGAGAATGGCTGTTGTATCAATTAATGAAATGGATACAAAATAACATTTTAGGAACACAACCTACCTACCGCCTTAATAGAGAAAGCGGGGACAAAAATGCTTTGAGAATGGCTGTTGTATCAATTAATGAAACAGATACAAAGTAACATTTTAGGAACACAACCTACCTACCTACCGCCTTAATACAGAAAGCGGTGACAAAAATGCTTTGAGAATGGCTGTTGTATCAATTAATGAAACAGATACAAAGGAACATTTTAGGATCACAACCTACCTACCGCCTTAATACAGAAAGCGGGGACAAAAATGCTTTGAGAATGGCTGTTGTATCAATTAATGAAACGGATACAAAATAACATTTTAGGAACACAACCTACCTACCGCCTTAATACAGAAAGCGGTGACAAAAATGCTTTGAGAATGGCTGTTGTATCAATTAATGAAACGGATACAAAATAACATTTTAGGAACACAACCTACCTACCGCCTTAATAGAGAAAGCGGTGACAAAAATGCTTTGAGAATGGCTGTTGTATCAATTAATGAAACGGATACAAAATAACATTTTAGGAACACAACCTACCTACCGCCTTAATAGAGAAAGCGGGGACAAAAATGCTTTGAGAATGGCTGTTGTATCAATTAATGAAACAGATACAAAGTAACATTTTAGTAACACAACTAATATACAAAGTTAGAAACAAATGTGGTTTGCAAATGATTGTTGTATTATATAATGAAACAGTATTAGAACAATTTAAGAAATACTTTAGGAACACAATGAAAGTCCCGAGGAACACGTGTATCAGCTTTCAATGGAACTGCACTCAAGCTTGATAGTGCTCAAGTACCTGGCAGCTAAAGTGTTTTAAATACTTCGACTACATAACATTGTAACTTATCTCTTATAAAGTAGATACTTAAACACAAATCTTTAATTTTTTGTTTTAAAGGTAAAAAACCTTGCAGTCCTTCAACAAAAGAAGCAAAGGTCATAAAGTTGATTTCCCTAGCCTTCTAATACTATTAAATCCTTTATAATCTTATGTAAAACTATAAAGTTTATTCACTTTTTACGATTATCCTACACCTGACGAAGCCGGTTGTGAACGGCGAACAGCGCTGTAGTGTTTCTACAAAAAAAAGAATTGCTCCGACTAATAAAAAAGGTAACTAATATAATATATATTATAAATATTTCACTTCCACATTTATAATTTAACTTTCTTTAATTATTCATAACATTGAGTTTTAAAATCTTTTACAATATAAAATCAATTATTGTCCAAATCTGATGCACTTTATACTTATACACTAACGTCTTAACCTAATACTTATTCTACGTACATAGTTAAAATAAAATTCTAATTCTACCATGTCTTAACCTAAATAAATAAATAAGAGTGCATCATATTTTTACTTTTAATTTATTATTATAAAATGCTCCGGCTAACTGAAATGTATTATTTTATTAATTTTTATTTATTTTCTCTTTACGGGTTCGTGAGGTTCTTTGGTGACTATAATTTACATATAAAATAGAATTTGGTGGTAGTTTATTTAATTGAGATTGTCCATTAATTTTTACTTATCTCTTGGAAGTTTTTCACTGCTCCGATGTTCCTGGTTCCTTGCACGTGGTTCCTGTGTAGACTGCCAGTCGATGGATCGATTTGCCTTCATCTTTTCGACGAATCTTCTTTTCTTATTTCACTTATTTCTCACCCACTTTCGTGACGACGATTCCTTTAATTTATTGTATTAATATTCCTGTTCAAACACTTTTATAACGACACAAATTTCTCACATACTTCTATGACGACGATTACTTTTAAACTTATAACGACGATTATCTTTTTAACTTATAACGACGATTATCTTTTAAACTTATAACAACGATTATCTTTTAAATTATTCTTCGGAGATTATTATTAATACTTATACAAAAAAAAATGACGCAGATACTATTTTATTTTGACGTTTGATCTCGGCTAAATCTTTCACAAGGATCTTCTTTTCTACTAAAGAAACACTTGCTCCGGAACTCCCTCCTTCAATCAGTAACAACCAAAAAGAACGAACCTCATGCTTCCTTTCCACCCATATATATAAGTTCTATTTTCAAATGCTTTCTTCCGATCCTCTTCCTTCATTGGCTTATTTTAAATCTTGTACGTTATTTCAAGACTGACGCAATTTATTTCATTGGTCCATTTCAAACATTTTCGGTTGAAGGCATTGACTTTTGGAATGGTTTATTTGACTTCTTGAGATCTGTGACTAATGTTAGAATAGTTTCTCTAGCTGTCAACCCTTTCAACTCTTTACAATTTATGGCCTGCCGAGCACTGACCTTTTGGGAGCCCTCTATTTCGTTATGATATACTTCTAATACTCTAATAACGTGGAGATCAGAAGAGGACAAGAGTTGCTCAAGACAGTCCTAATAGGAAAGTTGAAAGGGTGGGATCTAACCTGAGATTACACAAAGAAAAGTGTAGATCCAGCTAGAATTTGTACCTTGGGATAGCCACACATGTATTCACTAAAGTGAGCCCCTGAAAGGAACACATAATTAATTTGGTTCTACATTTCAGAATGATTAATAAAAGTTAAATCTAAATTAGTAGTAGGAAAATTACATGGATAGTTTAGTTTGGAGAAAGTAATTAATGAAATACTGTATCTTCAATGATTAGACCTCGTGGAGCAGATGGAAGATGGATGAATCATAAAGAAGATAAATATTGGTAGTGGAGGGGAGGAAAAGAAAAATTAAGATGTGGCTTGAAGATGTGGTGGAAGATATATATATATTCATTTTATAATTTCGAAGAGTTTTTCGAATTTTTCAAAAACTATTATTAAATTTCAACTGTTAAACTATATCAAGTTCATGAATCTATGTTTAACAGAATAAATAGGTCTGTGTATTGATTGTATGTCCAATAAATGTAGTGTAATTTTAAAATTAATATGTTGTGTTTTTTCAAAATTATCCATTTGCTATATTATTTATTTGTTTATGATATTTTATTTTAAATTAATTTAGCCATTGTTTTATTGATTGATTTATGTCAAGTTATTGATTTATTGATTTATCATTATTTACTGATTGGTATTCAATGTCAGTTAAATTTTAATCTTTAATAATTGTTCTTTTTATCTATAAAACTATTTAGTGATGTTATTGTAATAATTATCTATGATGTTGCTATCCATTGTCTTGGTTAACTTTTGTTTTGTTTTTGCGACCTTGATGGTATTAGAGTGTTCGAGGGCTAAAGGTCTTTAATTTATGCTCTTTTTTCCTTTTTTAAGGCGTTGATAATCAAGAGGTTTTTTTGCTTTTTTAACAAGGAGAAAATCAAATTCCGATTCTAATCCCACCAATAAATGATTTAATTTTTGTTCCCACTGTCCTTTTTTAAACACTCTCAGATATCCAAATTATACTTTTTACTCTTCTCCGAATTCCAAATAAACTTTATCCCAAGAAATTTTCATCTTTATTACCTGTTGGTGGCATTAAAATTATTCTACCTGCATGTAAAGATCTGAATACATTAAAAACTAATTTCTAAAATTGTAAATTTAATATTAATTTTTTTTGTACAGGTTTGCTGACTGCAGTGAACTGTATGAGTGTACGATGGTCGATGCAGGTACAGAGTGTTTTCACTACAGCCAAACTTTTTGCTCTGTTTGCAATTGTCGTTGCTGGTACTTATCACATAGGGACAGGTAAGTCTCTTCTATTAACCCTACTGTATATTTAGGGTATTTGTAAAATGTTTTGTCAACAATTCACGTAGTCTATTATTTAATTCAATCATCAATATATATATATATATATATATATATATATATATATATAAATTCAATTAATATCTTAATTAGTAATTTCGTTATTTTCTTATTTAGTCTTTACAATTTTCCAAATTTCAATCCAAATTTTCCCTCGATCTACAATTCTGATTTAACATGAACTGATCAAACCTGGATCCCTACTGTAAAATATTTGAGAGGGAACGTCTTGGAAAATGTTTGAAGGAAATATTTGCCAATGAAAATTGGACAAGGCTGGGCCAAAATGTAGCCAGCTTTTCCTACTGGTGCTTCATTGTAGCGAGTGAGATAAATATTTCAAGCAAATATTCGCCAATGGGTGTTGGGCTGGCTGGATGGAGTGTGGTCTTCCTGAGTGAAAATAATGAAACAATTATTTAATTCCACAAAAGAGCTTTATTGAGCAATATATGTTTCGCCGTTAAGCATTTTGAAGCTACTAAATTGAAAACATAAAAAACGAGCTTGAAAACATAAATAAATAATAGTAATTATATAATTAATATACTCTAATAATAAATAGTATATAATAATACAACTAAATGTTAATGATTGTTACTAGTCGTGTAATAATACTTTTACAAGATATACCAGCTTGCATGTTCTTCTAACAAAGCTTACAGTCACTATTAAACTAACTTTTAATGAGACATGATAAAATGTATACTAACACCATTAAACGACACAAGAATATATAGCTGGGCTGTCAAAATAATGAATTAATAATTATCATCAGTATGCTTGCTACTCTTTACTGTACAAGTTGAGACAAGGACTGAAACCACTTCCTTACTAGTGTATGTCAGTGTCACTCTTATAATCAATCACAACTAACTCATAGGACATAGTTATTTAATGAGGACAGTTTTTATTATTTATTTATTTAACAGAGTTTTACAATAAATTAATAATTGCATTTCAAAAGCCACTAATGGGTTTCTCATACAAATATCAGTTAATTATCTATCTAAAAGTTATTTCAGAAGCAGCACACACAAATCAAATAACTTTAAATAAAATAAAAATAACTATAACGATCCTTAATATAAATATAATAGTGTTGATACCACAACATTATTTCTAATAAATGTTATATTTATTTAGTTAATACACAAGCAGGTTTTTATAGCGGTGAGTTGTTTGAAACTACCGGACTGATTTTTATGCTTTAACTGTCTAATAAAAGGTCTAGAGATTTGCCGAAATTTTTCATTATTTTGTTAGGTATTCACCAAAGGGCAGGAATTGTCTTGAAAGTTCAATTTTTACCCTGCTTGAAATTACAAAATATTAATTTTGTATATCACAGCTGATAAACATCATAATGCTATTGTTTAATTAATATTATTATTACTAAGTTGTGAGCTCCTTTTCAGAAAGAAAACAAAGATAATTGGTTATTTTTATATCGCAACATCTTTAATATTATTCGAAGCTGTGCACAACATCTAACAGATATTCTACCAAAATTAAGTAATATGATCGAAAATATTGAGTTAGGATTTACATAGGGCCTATGCCGATTTGTAGCCATTTTTATATTTATTACCATAGCAACGATTTCATACAACCTAACCTAACCTTCGCTTCCTTTAGGATTCGCTTCCACTCATGTTTGTCATTAGCGAATGTCCACTATCCTCTCACTCCAACAATCCTCTTCCATGTCCTTCAACCATTTCTTCCAAGATCGCCCAGCTCTTCTCGTTCTTCATGGCTTGGTTTTAAGTGAACCCTCTTCACTTCACTGTTCATGAAATGCATGTCATTATTTATCAACAGATGGAGTTATTTTGTGATCCCAAGGTTTAAATAAAGTATGGTTTATGCATTCAAAAAGTATGTGGAATAAAGACTTTCTTTTTTTTTACCATATGTTTTTAATAAGGTTTCATCCTATAATTGTTTACAGAATAAAGTAAAAGAATTAATCTAGTTTAGGTAAATAAAATTTAAATCAGGTGTAAAGTGTGTTTTTGTGGCTTGTGTGTTTATTAAGAATGAACGTGTTGGTGAGTGGCTTTCTTGTATTTGTTTTTGTTAGTTATTCATTTGTATAAAAATCAGTTTCAAATCACAAGTAAAATACATAATTTATTTATGATACAAATTGCAGACGTTGACCATGACTCATGTTCGCTTTTAACTGACACTATTTTGTATATTTATTTTTTAATTCTTAAAATATCTAGATTTTCCCTAAGAATTGGTAAGAACATATGTGGCTCAGACAAGGAGCCCACCAAACCAAAACTATAATAAATATAAATTAGGATTAAAGGAATTCTAAATAATAAAATATGAATTGGCACTTGCGATTTTGTTGAGCAGTGCAAGATTACGTAGAAGGGGGGAGAGACGAGGAGTGGAGGGCCACATATTCCCACTTTTGACACCAGTTGTGACCGTCTCCACTTCTTTTGACCAGCTGGAAGCTCCGGCTGGCTGGAGACCGCGTACACTTTAGCCGAATTTTGTCAGGATGGGCCAAGGAGTCGAGTTAGGACGCTAATGAATGCACGCAACGCAAGTTAAATTAAACGTTCTCTTATATTTGAGCGCCGAATTAAAAGATTACAGAATTATTATAATTTATAAAAAAGACATAAAGGTTAGATAAAGCCTTAATAGTGGCCGAAAAACATAACGTTTAATTTAGCTAGCACGTGGCCGAAAATGGATTTACCTCGTCCCGTAGTGGTCTTCCTTCTCGCGACTCTCGGAACAGACTCTCGCTCGGCTTGCTGGTTCAAGCCCTCCACTCCTTGTCGTTTCCCCCCTTCTACGTAATCTTGCACTGCTCAACAAAATCGCAAGTGTCAATTCATATTTTATTATTTAGAATTCCTTTACATCCTAATTTATACTTATTATAGTTTTGGTTTGGTGGGCTCCTTGGCTGGGCCACACATGTACAATTTATCTTATAATGATTATTTTTCTTCTGTGAAAAATATATATGAAGAGTTCAGAAATAAGGAAAATATCAAATTTTTTTATTTTGTTGTTTGAACTGATATCTTGATCTTCCTGTTTCTATTGACACACTCTTGCACTAAATTTCTCCATTATTTTATTAGTATTGTGAAATATAGGCACATCAGTGATTGTTAAATTCTATTTTCATTTGCATACTAGACCATTAACATTGGATTTGTTCAAACAAGTTAAGTGCATCAGTAACATGTTAGGCAACAGCTACGTGAGGTAAATGTTTACAATATGGTTCTAGTCTATAGACATAACAGATTTTGTTGAAAAATAGAAGCCTACTTGTACCGATTAGTTTTGTATACTACACTTTCAGCTAAATAACTTACATGGATTAATGGAACATCTGACTTTTTAAATCTGACTAGGGCCTAGCCGAAAAAAAGTTGTGATTTTTTTCTGAACAATTATGAGGTTCAGAAAACCTGTGTAACAAAACTCCCATAAAAAAACACAAAATATGATTTTCTCAAAACCGGTTTCAACAATTTCAAAAATTTTTAGTTCTTGGATTTTAAACCTCTAAGGACCTAAACAAAACGTATTGGACATGATATCTCTAAAAAATCCGGTTCATGAGTTATCGGTAGAAAAACAAAAAAAAAAAAATGGGGCTGTTATAAAAGATGCAATATCTCAGAATTGGCTTCATCAATTTCATTTGAATTTTAGTGAAATTTGAAGATTAAAGACTCAAACCGGTGTTCATAATCACAAGTAAAAAAAATATTACGGTTCAAAAACATATTAATGGGGACCTCTTGGTCATCATAGCCTTATATAAAAAAATAAAAAATGGTTGCCTGGTTGTAGATCCAGCTCGGAATATATATTTATCACCACACACAAAAAACATAGTTGTTATGCATGGCTGATATATAATACAATTTTTGGTGATAAATTATGGAATCCTTAGGCTCCCGTTGATTAGGATTCACCATAACTGTTTTATTTAAATTACAAAGAAAAGAAAAACTTGTACAATGAGTGCCCATAATATATGATTTCTTCACATATTATAAATGTGCTAATCCACATTATAATTTAAATAAGTAATAAGAAACGTATTGTTTTCTTCAAGTAAAAGAATTTAAATAAATAAATACACAATTAATAAATCAATATAACAATGAGTTCTCTCAATAAAACAAATACAGAGTTATGGTGTTGGTGTTATAGAGTCTTTTAGTAAAGAGTTTCAACATGGCTCTATAGCTTTATCGTGCCACTGCTGTAATTATCTTCTTTTGAATTAATTCTAAATTGGATTCGTGCTTCAAAGAAGTTACCCAGAATTTTCTACTGCACTTTAATAAAGAGTGGAAATACCCTTGATAGACAGATTTCAGGATGTCTTTTGTCACCAAATTTGAGACTGTTCAAATTGTCCAACACACACCAACCATTTAGCTTCTGAGACCATAAATATATCAGCAAACTAGGAGGAAAATTATATACTGTATATACTATGTGTCCCAAAAGTCCCAGCCCCCTATTATTTTTTTTATTAATGGAAATAGACAGATTTGCTTTGGGGAAAGTTTAGATAACCAAAGGAGGAGTTTTTTGAAGTATCGAAATTTTCAACCCTTACCCCCAAAATGGGGTAGTTTGGGGGTAAGTCAAGAATTTTAAATAGCAACTCCTATTGAGTGATACCTCATTTTAAAGGTCTTTTAAAAATAAGAATAATGACGTCAACTAGAGGTCTTAAGTTCATCCTATCCAACATAGCGACCAATCGAATTGTGAATGTTAACCTACAAACACCGGTTGTTTTTATTACATTACAAACTGCTCTATATTGGTAAAATGATGGTAAGAGCCTTACCTTGTTTTTTTAGCTCAGATTAAGTTCTCGAAATGGCTACAATCTACTTCTTGGTAGAAATAGACTCTGGACTCAAAAGCATGTTGTACATTTCCGGTGTAATTATTAACATAAAATTCACAATTCGATTGGTCGCTATGTTGGGTAGGATGAACTTAGAGACCTCTAGTTTGCGCCATTATTCTTATTTTTAAAAGACCTTTAAAATGAGGTATCACTCAATAGGAGTTGCTATTTAAAATTCTTGACTTACCCCCAAACTACCCCATTTTGGGGGTAAGGGTTGAAAATTTCGATACTTCAAAAAACTCTTCCTTTGGTTATCTAATCTTTCCCCAAAGAAAATCTGTCTATTTGAATTAATAAAAAATATAATAGGGGGGGGGGACTTTTGGGACACTTGGTATATCATTTTCCTCCTAGTTTGCTGGTTTCTGATTGTATTTTAAATATTTGAAACCTACATTTTTATACATTTCACATCCTCATTTTGAAACTGAAACCGATAGGTTTGGAAACTTTAAGTCAAAATTAAATATTCTAAGACCTTCAAAATGAGGTACCTTCTGACCCATGTTTGTATTTGAAAATTTTTAGAAACAGAATACTATTACCTAAATATGCCATTTCTATGTTCTGTGTTTAATATATATATATATATATATATATATATATATATATATATATATATATTCTACTCAAGTTAATTTGAAGGTTTAGACATTTTGAGCATTGTAAAGGTGAGATAGTGTCAACAATTTATACAGAATGTTAAGTTAAATAATGATCATTGTTAAGCCTTCAAACTACATATAAATCGTGTTATTTTATTATATATAACTTGATGTGGATAGTATGTATGTGTGATGTACAACCTACGAGTATAGTATAAATAGCTGGCGTGATGATGCTGCCCATGACAGCGAAACAAGTTGCCAAAAATTATATTGACTACTAGTTATATTAAAACTACTATTGACTCAATATGAATTTAACTCATCATTTAATTTCTTCCAGGAAACACTTCCTACTTTGATAATGCATTTGAAGGTGACTACAATGCCAGCTCAATCGCTTTGGCTTTCTTCTCTGGTCTCTTTGCTTTTGGAGGTTGGAATTATCTAAATTTTGTAACTGAAGAATTACAAGACCCTTATAAGTGAGTATATGCTTCAATATAACGATATGAGAGTCGTGTTATGGGTTTTATCTATGTTATGGGTAAAACAGAGACTAGCTCATACTGCTTTGTGCATTATTCCACAGTTCATTATTTTGGGCACAATGTAAACATAACCTCACATTTAACTTAATTATAAATTTGAATCAGCTCCTCAGATAACTAACATTGAGCTAAACTTTGTTATATTGATGGCTGTGACAATTATTTAGATATTAATCAAATGCATCATTTTATAATATTGGTTACTATCTGATTATTTAGTCAAAACCTTATAACTTTTTTCAAGAGTACTGGTGTTTTTGGGACATCCAATATATTAATAACAAGGTCGAAGTCATCACTGATCTATAATATCATTGAATGAAAGTTGTGTATTAACTATGTGGCGAATTATTTATTTTGTTATTTTGAACACTGTCAAACTGTTCCTATTGGTTGGAATTTTTAGCTATAAGTAGACTATAAATAAACATATTTTTTTATTGTTTTCTAATTGATGGGAAGGTCATAATAATTGTTTAAAGTCAGATGAACTTGTTTTGATGATAATTGTTTGATGGTTGTGTTCATTAGAAACTTATTCCAAGGTCTTAGTTTATTGGATTTGTTTAGAAGAACAATGCACTCAGTTGAACTTAAAACTATAATTTCTTAAAAATCATCTGTATCGTGTGTAACATTCTTTGTTACAAATCACAATTTATTGTTTATGATTAATATTATTTATTACTGTAGGTTCTTACCTTATCCATTTTTAAATCCCTTATTAATCATAGTTCCTTTTACAGAAAGATTGATTATATCAATTAACTGTGTTTTACTTACGATTGTTATGTCCACTTTTTACATCACAACCTTTTATTAAAACTTGTTACTTTATAACTTAACACTTTTCCTTTTACTCTTTTTTTTAAAATTTATTTAATTTTATTTTTTTATTATTTACTTTAGTTGTATAATTCATTTTCTTGGTGATGCAAGGTTTGATGGGACTCCACGAATTTGGCTGAAATTTAGTAATTATGGCTGTATATATCTAGTTTGTTTCTGTAAATGTGTGTGTGTGTGTGTGTGTGTGTGTGTGTGTGTGTGTGTGTGTGTGTGTGTGTTTATACAAGGTACATCCAGAAAGTAACTTCAGTTTGGTAATTTAAACTAAACTAGTACAGAATTATTATTTATTGCAAAAATCTAAAACCTTAAACTATTTTTCTAGATAGTTCTCACCATTTTGTAGGGACTTGTCAAAGCACGGCACAAATTTTTGTATGCCTTCTTAATAAAACATTGCTGCCTGTATTATTAACCATGTGGTAACATGTTCATCGTAGCTTGTCATTGTTGTTGAAGTTTTGACCACCAAGAGATGGGAGTCACTATGGGTGAGGTCGGGGATGTACGGAGGGTGGTCAAACTGGTCCCACCTAAAGTCCTGTAAGAATTGTTGTCTCACGTTCGCAGTGTGAGGTTGGGCATTTTCATGAATCAAAACAATACTGTTTGGAGCATTCCTCGGGACTTATTCTGAATGACTTGATGCAATGTTATAAGTGTCTTGCAGTAAACAAGTCCACCAGTAGAAATCCCGTGTCTGTCCCAAATCACTGTGCACATGATTTTTTGATGTCAAGATTCGCTTGGCTTTAGTCTTTGCAGGTGATGAAGTGTGTGTCCATTTGATCGATTTGTGTTTCTCTGTAAGAGTTTTTGGCACCCACTGAGCACAAAGTTTTTTAAAAAGTACCTGAAGAAATGATCTTGATATTTGCAGAAATTCCATACAAAGAACAGAAATTGTAAACTTACAGTTTTCCTTAATCTTTCCATTACTGCACGAACCAATTCATCACTAACCAAAGATGGATGGCCATTTCGTTCATCTTCGTACACTTGCTCACGTTCTTCATTGAACTGTCGGACCCATCTCCGACAGATGGGTCCGAATTACTCATCGCATTTTATCTGTAAACTTGACAGATCTGTTGATGAATGTCGACTGGTTTAGTGTTCTTTGCATTCAGAAAACGAATGACAGGTCTAATCTCACAAGTGGAGGAATTTTCAATCATCTTCGCCATTCTGAACAAACACTACAAACTGTAAAACAAACAATTTCAAAATGGAGTCATCTCCTTCTCCTTAACTATCGCACATGCGTCGAACTGTGATCGAAGTGGTGATGTGGCAAGAAATACAAATGGAACTTACTTTCCGCATGTTCCTCATATAATTGTGTATTTCTTTAGGTTTAGGACATGACGCTCTGTAATTGGGTTTATGATCTGCTGAGGCTGCTTTCGCAACAATTTTGTGTAATATGTTTAAGAACCAAGTTAATATCATTGTATTATTGTTCCAATAAATCTATTTCTTCTTCTTATTCTAATTTAAAAAAATCAGTACCAGTCTGATTGGCCTGTAGCGTATAGAGGATCATTCCAAAAACAACTTTTAGACCTAATTTCGGTGAAACACTCAAGATTTTTGACCCATTACCTAACCTTATACTACATAAATGTGTTGGAGTCAAAATTTAAATAGTTATTTAGGATAGGTCTATGATAAATTACATGTCAAGTTTAACTCAAGGTCAAGGCAAAGTGCAAACTAGTAATTGGTACAAGTTCACATTCCTTTCATTTAGTGTGACCAATGTGGGTTTTATTAATGTCCTTAGATACTTAGTTTCTTAGTAAATGGTATTATTACCTATATCATTGACAACTATGTTTAAAAGGTAGTACATCAAATGTAACGCTATTAGGCAACTGGAAATATAACTTTTTGATACAATCACATTCTGTGATTATATTGCATTTATAATTTTTTTTTTTTTTTGTTGCTTGAAGGCAAAATCCTCTCAGTCAGATCGGCTTATAAAAAAAAGAAGAAAAGAACACAAAATAAAAATTCCTAGTCTTAAATATTCGAATAGAGCCATGGTTCTGTAGAGAACAAGAGTTGTTTAAGAGAGACCTGATAGGAAAGTACAAAGAAACAGATCTAACCCAAGACTATATGAAAAAGGAGTAGACCCAGCTAGGTACCTCGGGATCACTATAGGCCTAGTTGAGTCCTTGAGAGTGACGTATTTATAAATGATGATATGAATGGATAGTGAAGTATAGTTGAACATCTTTTATTCGAATATAACTAATCCAAATATTTGGATAATTCTAACCAAAATTAATCATTTAAAAAGTTAAAAAGTGTATTAAGAATTAACAACAACAAATTATATACAGGTGTTTAAAAAAAATTCAGGAATTGAGGAGCTTATTCCTGAAAACCAATGAAAAAGTTTTTATAAATATACTTCCTGAAATGCTTAGTTTTTTATCTAGACGCCATTTTGAGTTTTTAACAAAACAATCATATCTTTTTAATGGAAAATGATATGGAGAAATTGTATGAGCTACTTAGGGTAATAAAGACCCAATCTGAGGAAAATATTCAACCGATTTTGTTTTCTCATTAACAAAATGGCGGTCCTGACTTTACTGAGTTATCAACAACAAAACTGAAAACATTGGTAATTAATTGGCTACAACACCCAAGATTAGCCTATAACCAAAATTTTTATCTCCAAAAATTGCGATACAGCTTAAATGACAACTGACCAAAATTTCAACTCTGTATCATTTATCGTTAAAAAGATATGTTTTTTAGTCTTGTTCAAAACACAAAATGGTAGCTAGTTAGAAAAATAACTGTTTTAGGAACTATGTTTAAATAAACTTTATCATAGGTTTTGATGTGAGGAATAAGCTCCCGAAATCTTGATACTTTTTTTTAAACACCCTTTGTATAACAAACATCATGTGAAATTAACAAACCAAACAATTGTCATGGGGAAAAAATGAAATTTTAATCACAGTGGCTACAATAAATGGTTCAAAACATTGCACAAATTATCTCACTCACTCATCCTCAAAACCAATTAAAAGTAATCATCACAAATGTTAGTTCAGTAGCTGTCAATCAAAAAGTGAAAACCATGTCTTTGAAGAATAACTTGCTTTGCTTGAGGGCCTAAACTTGTTTGCTTGAGCTATAAACACATTTCAGGCATAAATGATATTTGATTGAAGATAGTGGTAAAGGTTCATTAGTTATTTATATTAGAGAAATTTTTATTTTCAATTTTTCATTCAGTTTTTATTAACAGAAGCCGTACTGGGCTTATTTCGATACTGTTTTGGCCAATAAGATTGTCCAATAGCTATGACGTGCCAATTATTTTTAGTTGTTTTCATCTTTTCCCTTCCAAATTGAATTTATGATTTTCGGACCAGATACGAGGGGCGTTCCATAAGTAAAGAGAGAAACTTTTCCAGGTTCAAAAACAATCACCTGGGAAATTTTATAACTATAAATATTGTGAATTGGCAACACTGCCAACATTCTAATACCGCTGTTTTGTCGTTGTTGAATGTTTGTTTATTTTTGCAATGTTTTGAAAATGGCAAGTTTTCTTGCATATTGCACTTTGGAAGAGTGACGAGCTGTTATTAGATTTTTGTTTTCTGAAGGAACAAAACCTTCTGAAATTTATTCAAGAATGAAAAGACAATATGGGAAAAGTTGTATAAACCGTGCAAACTTTTATAAGTGGATAGATCGGTACAAACTTGGGCGAACAAATGTAAATGATATGCAATGTTCAGGTCAACCGATTGAGGTTTCAAATGCTTTAATGGGAAACCGAATCGAAACTCTTATTCAGGAAGACCGAAGAATTACAGTGGTTCAAATAGCTGAAACTTGCCATACAAGTGTAGGCACCGTCCACTCAATCATTCATGACAAGTTGAAATACCGCAAAACATGAGCACGTTGGGTTCCAAAACTGTTGACAGACAACCACAAAAATGTCATGCTTCAAATCTGCCAGGAACTGAAAAGATGTTATCAGGAAGAAGGAGAAGCTTTTTTGGAAAGAATTGTGACTTGTGATGAAACTTGGATACATCACTTTGAGCCCACGTCCAAGCGCCAAAGCATGGAGTGGAAACATGCGTCTTCTCCTGTAAGGAAAAATTTAAAATCCAAACAAAAGCTGGAAAAGTCATGTTTACCATTTTTTGGGACTTTACAGGTCCAATTTTCCTTGACTACCTGGAAACTCAGTTCACTGTAAATGGAGAGTACTACAGGGAAGAACTGGAAGCAAAAGTGAAGCCAGCAATTCTGAGTAAGAGACAGGGTTTGGAGAGTAAGGGAGTGCTTTTTCTCTAAGACAATGCTCGCCCACACAAAGCTTATGAAACACTAGAAACTATTGAAAGGTTGAACTGGGAAGTGTTACCCCACCCTCCTTATAGTACTGATTTGGCTCCATCAGATTTTCACTTGTTTGGACTGACCTATGAAAGAATTTTTGCGAGGTAAGAGATTTGAAAACAATTAAAATGTGAAGACAGCGGTGCAAGTCTTGCTTTGACGCTAAAGTAAAGAATTGTTTGCTGAAGGCATAAAAAAGCTGGTTAACGATGAAAAAAGTGTATAAATAATATAGGGGGGGGGGATTATGTTGAAAAATAGAAAAAGTTTTACCTATATATAATAAAACACTTTAACACTATGCCTATTTGTCTCTTTACTTATTGAATGCCCCTCGTTAGTTCAGCTATTTTAGATTTATCTATTAGCCCTAACTGCATATTTACTATTTCTTATATTTAGTCATCTTTTTGTCTTATCAATATACTGCCTAGAATGATAATCACACGGTGCATTAGAATTACAGAATTGAATTTTACAAGCCACAAAATACATTATATTTTCTTTTACACTGTTGTCATGTTTGTTATTTTAATAGACCATATGATAAAGTGGCACAATAATCATTACTCAGTTACGAATAAATATAAATAACAGCTGTTTCATGCAGCTATCATGTTTTACGGATTCATAACAATTTGAAATCTCATCATAACCTTATTTACAGACTGTATAAAAGAGAATTTGACGATGCTATCATTTAGAAAATACATATTTATACTTTAAATACTTCTGTCATAATTATATTACTTAATTATCAGAGTTTAAATTGAATTCACATTTGAATTAAGTTACTCCAGCTTGTTGCTAATTCAGTTTATCTTTGACTGATTGCTTCATTCAATACTGTAATGGAAGAAGATGAGAAAAATTAAATTACATAATGCACACTTAGAATAACTTTTGAAGTGCTTCATGTATAATATCAGCATTATTTATTTATTAGTCTTTTCAGACATAAATCAGTGTAGTATTGGTTTATATCCTTCCGAGGAATGGTAGTTATGTTACCAAAATGTAACAATGGTTTATTAAAAAATTTCTAAAGTTAATTGTGTTAGTATTTTATTTGTGCTTTGGGGATTACTTCTTTCATAAACACAATATATTACAAATAGATGAGCTTACGATTCTAAATTCCATTACAGAGCAACCTCCATATAATAATATGTCAGATTTAATTAAACACAGGGCGATTCAAAATTCTAGAGCTAAATATAAGAAAACAAGTTGAAATAAACGTAGGTCCGGAAAAGCTTTGATTTCCGCCTATTTACTATTTTGTGTTTAAAAATAAAACTATGTTATTGTGTATTATAACTAATCTGGACTCCAGTCCATTAGTTTTCTGGCATTCCTATATAGCTGTGTGATGTTTCTTGAAGATCTATGGTTGACATTCTGGTTTTGGAAGTGCAGAAGGTGTTGTTTGTCTATTCTGTAGTTTGAATTGTGGTGAAGGGTACACTTTTCGGATTTATAAATTTTTTTTTTCTGAGATGGGCAGTAAGGCAGTCATGTCCCATAATAAGGGTAACAATGTTACTTGCAACTGCAGTATTCCTTGCTAAATACGTCCCCTCGGTGATGCTAAATGAGTAACCGTGCTGGGATATGACATTCCTGCCAAAAATTATATCATTGGAAGTAAATAATGCATTGAGTGAAGCATATTATTTATATAACCTTTTAACAGTATACCAGGAAACCAAGAATTTATTGTACATTTTCAAATGACGGAAAACATTAAAATGTTTTAATGACATTGTAAAATAATTCTAACATTACAATATATTTACAAAAAACAAATGAGTTCCCACTTTTCAGGAAAAAACAACGATTTTAAAATGTTTTCAATATGTCAAAGGATAACCGAGTTATCAAAAACAAAAACAAACTTCAAAACACAATTTCTTGGTTATTGTCTACAAACTTGAGATAAAACTGAACCAAAATATAACCGCACAAAAAATGAAAAGATTTCCCCTTAACAGTTCCAAAATGGCGACAGCTATTTAATACTAGTAATCTAAATATTTTATAATTTTACATATTTATGGAAAAAAAATTATAAACATTCCAAACTAAATTTGTAGAAATATAATAAATTCTGATAATATTTATTTCTTAATATGTAATTTTTAAAACTTATGGAAAAAAATAAAATGCTATACTCGTTTTGATAATTCGGTCCTGCCAGATCTCATAACTATATGAATATCACATTTTAGTAGGTCAGGGTTGAAATTACATTTTTGACCATAACTTCACTATTTTCACCTTAGAGTTGTGGGATTGTTACCATTACATACAAAATTGGAATCTACAAATTTTATCTAACTTAATATGTTAGAAGTTGGTTTTATTTTCCAAGGTAAAACCTTTGTCTCATATTCATACAAAATCTAAATTAATATGTTATAAGTTAGAGTTTAATAGGAGACATAGACTTTTATGTTTGTTTATGACTTTTTTTGTATGGATGGGAGACACAGGCTTACCTTGAAAAGTGGTCCTTACTATATTATACCTAGTGTTTCCACAAATAGGAAAATGCACAATAATATACGAAAGTTCTGAAATATTTCGTAAACACTGTTCACTTTCTCAATTAGTAGAAAGTATAAAAGGAAGATTAAATTGTTGTAATTTTGTTGAAGATAATGGATCTGTTTTGAGTGTTGAACCACAGACGAATGTTTTATTATTTTTGTTCTTAGTTCTGAGGGGTTGCATTACGGAGGGAGTGATTTTATAATTTTTGTCGTGAAGCCGTCATAAAAAGTGGTAATGTTGAGGGTTGCTGCATATTGTTCAGTTAGTTTCTTTATATCATGTCTATGGTCAATCACAGCCAAAAGGATTTGTTCGGAGGAGAGTGAACTAGTAGCCTTATACTAAATGAGCTTTAAATTAAACAATAACAATAGCATCAACAAAAATAATAATAATAAAACATTCATCTGTAGTCCAACACTCAACACAGATTCATCCTTTTTAGTTTTCACAACACTCAACACAATTTAGTTTTCTTTTTATACTCTCTACTGATTGAGAAAGTGAACAGTGTTTACGAAATAGTTCCGAACTTTAGTGTTTAATTGTGTGTTTCTCTATTTGTGTATTACTAAGAAATACCATGGATCACACTCAAGGTAAGCCTGTGTTTCCTATCCATTCAAAATCTAAACTTAATGTGTTACATGTTGAATAACACGGGCTAGGGAAAAAACTGTTTAAATTGGCAGTCATTTTGATTTCTTCAATTTAATTTTCTAAATTTCAATAACGTTATATATAAATTTTTATTTTTGTAACCACTACCATACTTATGTACAGACAATGACGATGGACGGACGGCATGTCGAAAATCTTTTTTTTTTGTTTCCTGAGGTCATGAAACGTGAATATCAATAAAAAATGGTCCACATTTTTTGTGAATAACAAATTTGTCCTATACATCATAACTGGTTAAGTAATATAGTTGTTGCATAGGTTATGTAACATCAGAGTACAGAGTTTTGTTTAGCTACTTAATTGTAACACTTAAACACTTTAATTAGGTAAAAAATAGACAATTTGGTACACATGTTAAAGATATGGTTATAATGAGAAGCCAACGAATGAATTAATTAATTATTGTTACTCTATTATTATTTTGTTGTAAGTCATAACCTATTTATTTATTTCAAGATTTACAAAATTTATTTGATTACATTTATTTGTTTTGTTATATTATTGGTTATTTGCTTTTTATATATTAATTTTTTTAAATATCATTTCTGTGAATTTTGTTATACTTTGTATGTAATATTTAATCTGGTCACAGAATTATTGTATTTGTCCACTGGTAAATAAACAAATATATTAAAGTAATTCCAGGTAGATCATTATGGTCTGAGCCATGCCATTACTGATATCTTAAAACCATAGGGATTATTTGTATAAAGAAAATTGTAGTTTCCTGTATGTACTGAATGCTTATGAACAGAATAAAAATAAGCAACTGCTAGCTAGTTTTATCTCGTCCTCAAAATGACGTGTTGAAAAATAAATAGTAAAACTAAGTAGCAACAACAAATAACAACTTTAGAATTATTTCTTGAAGTGACTCGTACTCATTTTCCGATAATAGAAAACCTTTTTTCCATCTGCATAAATACCTTTCTATAATGAGTCTCTCCTGAATATGTTAGGTTGAAATTTCTTTGACGAGAAACATCACAATTGGAGGTCAGACAGCCAAGTTGCCATCAAAGCACTGAACTCTCCAATCATCAGCTCAATGATGGTTTTTGAATGGCTACAAAAGTTAATGAGGTAAGCCGGAGTAATAAAGTAGCTCTCCTCTAGGCTCTAGGTACCAGGACACTAGAGAATAGAAGGGAATGAAAATGCAGATGATCTTGTGAAGAAAACAACATCCACCCAATTCTTAGGACCAGAACCATTCAGTGGACTTGGAAAAAACTACTTGATGGTGAGACTCAGAAAAGGTGAAGAAGCCAGTAGATCAAAACTTTGGAAAGAAACAAAAGGATTGAGGCAATATAATTATGAGCGAAAGAGGGGATTGGAAAGGAGTATGTAACTAAGGACTTCAGGAATAGTGAAAGGGGGGCGCAATAGATCTATAAGGGTTTTATAGTGCTGTGGTCACCCCTATATACAATACATAGTTGAGGTTATTAATCTTCATATTTCAATAAAACTTTAAAGAAATTGATGGAGTCTCATAACAGCTCCATAATCATTTTTGTTTGTTTTTTGACAAACAACTCATTAGCATTTTTTGAGAGATGATGCAGCAGAATGTTTTGTTGTATTGTAGAGCTATATCAAGAGCAATATTTCTGAGAAAATTTTAATTTCTGTATATGTTTTTATCTTATAGTAGCTCCCTCTAGATTTTTATTTATTGAAAAAATAAAAAGGCCTCCTGTGATATGGCCACATATCAAATTTGATTAAATCGATCCATACTTTTGGGTTTTGCATCATTCCAAAAATGTTTGGTCTTTGTGATATTTTATAAATTTTCCTTGACAAGTTAATTACTAAAAATGAAGTTATTTTTTAAAAGAAAAAGAATTATGTGAACTTGAAGAGTTCTTACGTTATTTACTGAATAATGAAATTGAATTTAATTGTAGTTAATTAATTAATATTGGGCGCCAGACCTAATGGTCATTATTTATCAAAAAGAAAGAAAATTTTATTTACTTTAAAATCTCTGGGGTCGAAAGTTCTTTCATAAGTGTACTTACAGTGAATCTGGTATATAATGAAAACATAATTTACATAATTATTTATTCTGTTGCTTTGAAAATCTATTTTTCCTTTATAAATGAATTTACTAGTTTTAAATTATTATTTGAATTCTTATCTCTATAGTTTAACCGCGTCTTTTAAATTAGTCAATATTAAAATCTGACTTTTCACATTGTCACATCTTAGGGAACTTCAAAACGGATATATTTGCAAAACTCACTATCAGTTTTTCGAATCTTCACATAACTTTATTTTTTTAGGCCTGCAATGTATCTATAAGAAAGTATTAAAGGCCTGGGAATGTATGATTACATCGTATTACAAGGTGGATTATTTTCTTTGAACACCAAATTAAAACTAGTGTCTAACTAATCTTTACATTTAAGTGGACAGTAATTAGATTATTAGACTTTGAATTATCTAACCACTTTTAAATAATTTCATCCATATTAAATAAATCTCTTAAAACATGTTGATTGTACTAGAGCTATTGTGGTACTTATTCTTCTCTATCATATACAATAATTCTGCCCTTACTGAATATTGTAATTGTACAAATCTCTTCTTGTTACATAGAATTGACCCTGATAAATCTTGCGGTTGTATATATATAACCCAGCATATATATAACCCTGTTAAGACTACAGTTTGAAATACTGTGTAATTCAGATTTTACAAGGTGTGGCTATGAAATAATTAAACTGATCGTTTTTCTGTTTCCTTGTTACTTTGGTAACAGCAATCTCCTGTTGTAATATTTATCTTACAATACCGGTACTAAAATTTATTACATTATAACATATCACAATAGCTAACACTGTAAACTAGATTGTTTTTAAACTGATCTGGGAGAATTTAACATTTTAGACTCCTTGTGTATGTCAAGGTGGACAGTTATTTATTATTATTATTATTCTTTTTAAGTTTTATTTATTCAATTCCTGGACCATAAAACTGTGAAAATTAAGAAGAACCACCACTCGACAGGCTCCAATTGAATAATACATTTTATTATTATTATTTTAAAAATCAAAGTGAAAATGGAGATTAATTTGATTAGTGAGAACAGCTAAATAATTTATTTTCTATCATTTTTAGAAAGAAACCTTTCTCAAATGAGGGTTCAATGGAAAAACTATTATTTAAACAACAAGAAATAAACAAATTAATAATGCATTATAAAATATATAACTAAAACAAATGTCGGACTACAAACAAAATTTGTATCTCTCAAACAAATGACAGCTTGAGATCTTTCCAAAATCCACTTTTTTGAACCTCAAAACTGATATATCAGTAAATTAACTTTATATCGATTTTATACCCATTCACATAACTTTCTTTATACTACGTGTATATGTGAGAATGTGGAAGCAGTTTGGTAGAACTGTCTTTTCTACTCAATTAATTTCATTCCAGAATGCCTGTGTTAAATGGGTACTGTTTGAATGTACTAATCCCTGTAGATTATAAACAGCCTGTTTTCCATCTGTTTGCTTGACTGAAAGGTTTCCTTTGTTCTATCGTCTCAATTGCTCCGTGATATCTATACAAGAAGGCAGTTTTAGTTGAGCTCAAAGTTAAACGAAGCTATTTATTTTGTCGAGGCAAACTTTTATTCTTTCATTCTTGAAGACATCTTTCTACACTTAATTTTTCTATTTACAATTAGGAAGTGTAAGGAACGTTTATTTTATTTCCTAATTTTTAAAGACCTTTTTTCAGAATTATGTCACCTATAATAATAATACTATTTATTTTCAACGTTTATATTAAATAACACTTTTCATGAATAAAATAACAATAATAATAATAATAATAATCAATGAATTAATTATAATGACCTACTTTATGGAGATAATTAGGTAACTCTATGGCCTTGATGACAGATTTAGGTTTATCGTCAAATAAATTAACGGTGAAAAAAACATTGCACAAACTATGTTACTCACTCTTCCCAAAAACTTATAAAAATCAATTTGACTAAAAATTGTCAGTTCGGTATTTTATTGTCAATCAAAAAGTAAAAATAAACCATAGATGGAGTGTTTATAAAATTATTTATATTTAAATATGGGTCTAAACTTACTTATTCAACATAAATCGTATTGAATTAAAATTAAGCTTTTAATGAATGCGGTCAACGTTTATTTTTGTTTTTTTGCCAATTATTCCTAAACCATACTATTTTTTACTTGCAATTTAGTCCACTCGTATGGATCAGCCCAAAACAGAATAGGTGGGGGTGATATATTCTATTAGTTTTTCATAGCAGAGCCATCTGTTTAACTCCACTCTTTGAACTTTAAACAAGTTGTACATAACTCCTTGTACTCTGAAGCCCATTTTATTTTTAATAATATATTATCGTCTATAGCTTTTTTATTTCAATGAAAGTCCTACATTTTACCATCATTTACAAAATCAAACAGTCAGTACCGGTACTTAGATTTTTCCAAAAGCATAACTAATTTTTAGTGCACAAATTTCCTTGATTAAAGAAAAAGATAGTCCATTTAAAAATTTTTTTTTTTTTTTAAATACTTTATTAAATATTAATTTCTATATTTTATTGAATAGTTTATAATATGATTTGTAGTTCGTGTCTCCTGGAACAATTAAATTTTGATCAAAATAGATGAAGAGGTCTCAACAGACATTAAAATCAATGTGTACCAAACTTTTTAAGAAAATTTTGCTTTATGAATCTGAAAACTGCATAACAATAACAAAAAAAGGATTCTCAAAATCGGGCTGTGTAAATAACTTTTTTTGAAGGAATTCAGTAAAATAGAAAAAGAAAGTAGAATAAGAATTGTTGACATGTGAAAGAATAAAATTAAGATGGGAAGAAATTAAAAACTACATGTAAATGTTTTTTAAAGTATTATGTCTTGACGAATGAAAACTAATTATCACCAGAAATATCATTTCGGTAGTTGTTAGTCAAAAAGTGTAAATAAGCCATACAAATCGTGTTTGAAAAAAATATTTATATATTTAATACATATACCGGTACAGGATTTTTATAACACTGAGTTCGTAAAAATTACTGAACCGATTTTTATACTTGAAGTGTCTATAAAAAGGTCTAGACGCGTAGATTTGCCAAAATTCTTCATTATTTTGCAAGTTATTCACCAAAGACCTGGAATCACCCTTAACTTTCAATTTTTTTCTGCTTAAAATTGCCAAATATTAATTTTGTATTTTGCAGATGAGTATATTACAGCCGATAAACATCATAATGTCATTGTTTAATTTATATTATTATTACTTGGTTGTGAGCTCCATTTAAGAAAGAAAGCAAAGATAATTGATTATTTGGATATTAATCTTATATTTTTATTGGATAATATTATAATCAAATATTATTTGGATATCTTTTTAATATTATAAGAAGTTGTGCACAATCTCGAGAAATTCTAACAAAATTAAGTGATATCATTGAAAATTAGTTTAAAATTTTTTTGAACTAGGATTTACGTATGCCGATTTGTAGCCATTTTTTTATTTATTGCCATATCATCTATTTGCATGAAATAAGAGATAAGACAGCTGTTAGGGTTCATCAGCATTAATAATTAAATTATTTCAATAATTTTAGGGCTGGACTAACATAAATAATTTGGAACAATATTTGGAAAAAGTTTTGGCATCAGATTTAACAGCTTATTAGGTACATCAGTTTCAATAATCCAATAATCCAAGACAATTTCAAATTAGGGCAAGCATAGACTAATATGAATAAATATGAAACAGTATTTGAAACAAAGTTTTGGCCTAAAATGTAACAGATATAACAGCTTATTAGGTTCATCAGTTTCAATAATTCAAGACAATTATTATAGGTTAGGCCTACTCTGGACTAATATGAATAATTTGGTAGTATTTTGTAACAAAGGTTTGGACTAGAATATAATTTATTGGATTCAATGAAGGAATCAAGCCTAAACTAGAGGTAGCAAACAAACTGGCACGTTTTTAGAGTTGGCAACTAGTACGTTTTGTTGGGGTATATTTGAGAACATAAAAGGATTATTTTTTTAATTTTTTTTTTGCAATGATTTTATTTCAATTTTTCAAACATGTAAATATTTTTATCTTTCTGTGTATATTCACTTTCTAAGAAAGACTAAGCAATGCCGGTGGAGCGGAGTTTATTAATCATAGTGTGATGAATCAGTTATCTGAATGTGAAACAGCATGAAGAATATTTAAGTTTTATCAACCTCCGATAGAGGGTAATAAATTATAAGAGGCAGATAAATTACTGAATCAAAACAAGATGGATGCCATAGAAGACACAATCAGGACCAAGTGTTTGTTTACTCCTTGATTAATAAAACATGAACCGTTGCTTCTACAGTTCTACCCACTCCTGTCTAGATCCGCAATTTAAATTCAGTGAAATAAATTTCTCTTGCACTTATCAGAAGCTTATGAAGAAGAAAAAGAAATTCATATAATAACCTACAATTACTTCTTTAAAAACTTAATATCATTAGAAAACCCATACATTTATTTATTTACTATCTGTAAACTAAATACATTTGTAAGACCATTAGTCAAATTAAAACTACATACAACCAACTATCAACACAAGTATATTTATTATAATAGCTAAATTGATATAAATAAAACAACACATACAACAATAATATAAATTGGTGTTTCTTTTGTAATACAGTATAATAAAATAAAGACAACAACAAAACAAAAATCAACAGGAATATAAAACAAATATAGTAATAACAAATGAAAGACAAACACAATATTTAGTAAAATTTAACATTTTACTGAGTCTTGCCAGTTATGGTATTTATGAGGTAAAATGTCGTAACTGATGAAACCATGGTCGCCAAGACTAAATAAATTGAGTGGTATCAAGTACCTTCGGTCATTAGTATAAATCGTATAATTACAAAATGTAAATAAATCTATAATTCTATAATCAAATAAATTATTGCAGTTTAAAATTTTATACTGTAAGATTCAAAATGAATTTAAATCCTAAATTACAATTTAGGGACAAAAATCAATTAACAATAATTTAAATATGTCATTAAATAAATAACAATAAAAAAACAACATTAATTTTACTTTAAGATGGGGAAATATGTAATTTATCATAAGAAAAGAACAACCTTTAAAGTAAACATACAAAAACATTAAGAATAAAAAAATATATATACCGGTATATATAAACAATAATTTAGAGACAGACATCTTTCAAATACTCAAAAATTGAATCAATCAATCAATAAAACAATGGCTAAACATTAAACATTGTAAAAAAGTCAATAACATATAAACATTGAAAATAGACAATCTTACAAAAACAAAACACAATTATTTCAACATTACATTCTTCATTAGACATAGAATCAATACATAGACATTGGGTGTTAAAGAGACATAAATTTGTTATAGTCGAAACTTAAAATTTTTAAAAATTAATTTGAAAAACTCATTCAAATTATAAAATACACTATCTATTTAAACCATTTTAAGATTGACCGTAAATTACTAGGCTGCAATGTTTTTACAACTAAAAAAAGAAAATTGAACAAAATGACAGAGATGTACAAAAAACTATTTTCTCTCTTGCTATAAGAGCTTTAATCAATTCTAAGGTCCCAGTACAATGTCTAGTGTTGTGTAATGGTAGTCTCAAAACATATGTAGTTTTTTTTTTTTTTTTTTTTTTTTTTAACAAATATCAAACATTGAAAAATATAAATTGAACAAACAGTCATTACATTTAGATGAATAAAAAGCGGCTTACAGTGTGGTCTGGGATGGACATTGCTAATAAGTTGAATAACCTAAAAGCAAATTTAATAAAAAAAAGAACATAAAGACTTCCATCTCTCTAATTCTGTAATAGCATCAGGGTCATAAGAGAACAAGAGTTGGTCAAGAGTGACCTATAGAAGAGATAAAAGATAGGAATCTAACCCTAGACTAAATGAAAAAAGGCATACAGGCTGTTAGTTCTATAGTACAACATATCAAAGATAAGTATAAGGGAGTTAAAAATAACATTTTCAGAGTAACATTAACACAAATTAATGTTAATTATATGTTATTTAAAAAAAATTGTGTTGTGTAATATTCTATAAGTGGACTTTAAATAGCTGGACTGAAGATATGTGCCAGTGAAACATGTAACCATGTAATGTAAAATATCATTTAAAGAAGACTACAATTATTATACGATTTACACTATTGACCAAAGGTACTTGGTAGAACTCCATTTTAATGAAAAAACAAACACAATATTTAGTAAATTCTACAATTTTATTGAGTCCCACCGATCATGGTTTCGCCAGCAACGGAATTTACAAGGCAGCTTAACAAAGACTAAGGGAGATATTGAAAACTGACATTTAATATTACAAAAAGAAGAACAGTTACTTAGCTAGGGGGGGGGGGGAGTAGATGGGCGCGGGAAACATGTGGTCATAAGGAAGACAAAGGTGAGTTTGACAAAAATTCTACCTGATCATTGAGTACCAGTAGATTTTGTCAAACTCACATAATCATAATCATTAACCTAAATGGACTAAAGATTAGTAATCATCACCAACATACCAAACCGATTATAAAAGAAAATTATTGTCTTAGGAAATTTTCAATATAATAAAATGAAACTCAACAGCTGTTTCCAAAACTATGACTATTACCTTCTATTAAAGTGTCTTGTTAAAAAAGTATTTAAGTTTAATTAATTTTGAAGTAGGATCTTGACTGACACATGTCAACTTTTTATGTCAAGGAACACATTGTTTGTGAGTGGTATACATCAAGTGGAAAATTTAAGCATTTGTAATCAGTGATATTGAATTTTAATTCCCTGAATTTAAATTAAGAGAAGTAGGAAATGATTTTAAAGGAATATTTTATGAATGAAGGTGTAAACATATTTTGATTAACTCTCAAACTGGCAAACGTCACAGAGTATGATGGAAGTGATGTTTCCGTGCTGACAATTAATTGTGATGTTTGAACAGTTTTCACTAATCACAGAAATACAGGTGACACAGTCCATGAAGTCAGCTGATAATGACAGTAATCGTTTGCTGAAAATTTAAATTACATATTTCAATTTGTTTTAGATATTATTGTAAATTAATAATGTAAGTTGTTTCAACATGGTCTTGTGCAATTGTGAACATAACAGTAGTTTTATTATTATTTTTGTCTTATTGATTTTATACATTTTTCTTTATTGAACGTTAACATGTTTTAATAAAACCATATAGTTTCAAAATAATTACTAACATTTTTTTTCCTTTTTAAAGATTTATTGTTTTTTTACTTTTCTCCAATTCGTTGTCCTAATAGGTGGTTTAATAGAACCTGACAAATTTCAAAATAAAATAACTTTACACAAAATAGCAGTAACAATTTATTACAATAGCCAAAATATGTACATAGTTATGCCATTTTCATGTATGGGGTATAATATCATGTAAGTGTTCCCCACCAATCTCCACAGATTTTTCTAATCTGAAAATTTGCTATTACTCGACGGATCATGGACATTGGTATTGCAGCTACTTCATTCATTATGGTGTTCTTTTTTGTTTTTAAGGTAGCCCCACAACTAAAAATCACAAGCAGTAGATCCAGAGATCGGGCAGGCCATGTGAGACCACCAAAATGTGAAATGAGATGCCCCGGGAACAGTCATTGACACATTTGCCGTGTTTGGAGTCGTTCCATCTTGCTGATACCATAAAGAGTACATTTTTATTTCAAACTGTTTTGATTATAGAACTAAAAAATTCTGAATCATTTCCACAATATCGTTCTTTATTCACAGTAACTGCTACACCATTTTTATTTTCAAAAAATAAGACCCAATAACTCCAAAATGTGCAACACCTTTGTTACTATGCAGAGGTCATTGATGGATTTCTCTCGGAGTCTCTCTTGACCTGTAATAACAATTTTGAGTGTTTGTACTACCAGATAATTCAAAATAAGCTTCAACAGACGTTATTAAACCTTGCAAAATGTTTTCATCATAATGAGGTGCAATAATCTTTGACAAAAAATAAGACTTAATTCAGGATCTCCAGAATTGAGTTTTGGTACAATTGCTAACTTGTAAGGATGAAAATTAAAAACAAGAGGTAAATTCGTTGTAAACTTGTCTTTAAACTCTTAAGGCGGCAGATTGTTTTCTGGTTGATTGGTTTGGGCTTTGCAGTACAGATACGCACACGTTTTCGACATTGTCTGAAGCAAGTACAAATCTAGGCCTACTAGTTGGTTTCACATTTAATCCACATGCATTATTTCTGAAAATGCCCACCCACCTTTTAATACTGTTCCTTCAAGAAACAGCGCCATGATAAGGAACAAGGAAATTGTTACGAAATAACAGTTGTGTAACAGTTACAGACTTAATTTTTTTAATTTGGGTAACAATAGCACAATGTTGAACTGTCCACTGCTCCATATTTACAGAACTGGCTTCAGTTGTGTTCTTAATTGTTGTAACAATCAACAGTCTAAACAAAACAACAGCTGAGCAACAGCTGTTTAAAAACTGTCAGGTTATATTGGACCACCCTTTTTTTGGATTCCAACATTTATGTAGTATAAGGAAAATTGTGTAATAAGTGATATAAAATTGTGAAATAAGTGTAATTCGTTAGGAAAATCATAATAAAGTTATGTGTGGATATAATTCTTTGAATTCCCCTGAGTCCAAAAAAATTGTTTTTGGAATGGTGTCCGCATGTCTGTCTTCTGCTGTATGTGCATTGCTTTACAGTCCAAACGATTTTAATGAAATTTTGTATATATGGCTTAGGATGATATTTCATTGTTCAAAAAGCTCAAAATTTGGGAACACAGCAAAAAGTATAGTTACGTTGTACTATTTAAGCAGTTTTAACACTTGACGGGTGTAAACATATTTGCGCAATATTGAACATATAGGGGGAGAGGGGATAGATATTTTAGCATGTTATAAATGAGTTTAGTATATGATTGTGTGTATATGATTGTGTGAAGACACAATTATTCAAGTATCATAAAGTAAGCTTTAATAAAATTAAAAAAATTGTGAATGGTTTTAAAAACATTAGAAAATAGTCTTTTGTGAATTTATAGAACATTCTGTATTTGTTACCAGAGTTTTAACATACTTTGTAGATTTTAAATGTTGTTTGTTTCATCTTTCATCAAGTTTATCAGAGCATTTCTAGACTTTTGACATACAAACAGGCAAAATGCATTCTTAATCAATTCACAATTGTGAATCCAATGTTTGGCAATAAATAATGGTTTCTCTCAATCAATAAACAATAAATGATCTTTATCAAAACAGTTCAACCTTTGACAGAAGAGTCACTTTATCATCGACATTCATTTTGTTTCTTCATCTATCATCTTATGCTGGTAAAAATTATTTTTAATTACGGTCAGAGTTGAAAAGTTTATGTGTAGGTGTAGGTCAGCAAGCTAATACATATAATTTGATTGTTAATTTACTTACAACATATATCATTCAATGTATATTTTGTATTTGTTTTCTCTCTATCAGCAATTTTTGTTTGAAATATTGAAGCTACTGTTAGAAACATCTTAAAGTATAAATAAAATGTACAAAATTATGTTTGCTTACTATGCTACTTGACTCAATGATTCAGTAGCATCACTTTTAGCAACTTCCTTGCTATTAATTTAATAACGCCCTGGAATTCAATTGAAACCACATAGTTAAAAAAAAAAGAAAAAAATGTTAAATTTCATTGTAATACTTTTTATCTAGTCAACCTGCCTAATAACTTTTTCAACGGACTTATCTTTGTCTTTATACTTATTTCTAGTTATATCATCTTGTATAGATTATAGATGGGATGATGCATCTCATACACTTTACCAGCTATCATAAACAGTTCCTTGTTGCTCAGTATAGTTGTTATTTTCTCCTCCTGTTTCAAGTTTCGAAGATGTTCCACCAACTTAGACAACCGGCTAACTCTGCATTGGGTATTGAGGCATAAAGGAGTTGAGGGAAATAAGGAGGCAGATACATTGGCTAAATGGGGTTCTGTGTCAGAATTTGTAGGACTTGACACGGCAGTAGGGATACCTGTACTGATGGGTCCATTTGTCTGTGTGCACGGCTTGCTATGGCGCGGCGGGGAAGAGGGGAGTGATTATCGCTCATTTCAAAAAACATGTGGTTCCGCGCGGCGCGCCGGACGTAGATTATTCACCTGTCTTCAATGTAGCTTCGAGTTGTTTGTAAACATCATGTTTCTATATGCACTACAAATCTTGTAAACTGTAATTATGTGTCGTGAAAGGTAGACAAACATAGTGGGGTGAGCGAGCCCTACTTTTACAGAACGGCTAGTAGCGTCAGAGCCGCGTGCACAGACAAATGGTCCCATCAGTATGTTCTGGCCAAGTTGGTCATAAATAGGTGGGTTCAGAGAAAACAACAGCATAAATGGGATAGCCTTATGGGCACTCCTATAGACACTACTACTAAGAAAAGTTCCATTAGGTAAATCTGGAGGGACATTACTGACCTTGGGTAGGGGGGAACTCAGACAAATCAACGGGACTTGTTACACAGGACACTGTGATCTGAGGGTGCACTTGTAAATGGCGAAACTGTGTATAGATTGTACGGGATGTGTGAGGAGACTGCAGCGTACATAATCTTTGATTGTGAGGCTCTTGCAAATAAGAGGAATAGTGTTTTCTGCTTCCAAACTCCTGAATAACTCTCATTGGATGAACTAGTGAATAGATTACTAAAACTCGTAAATGGAACTAATCTACTGGGCTAGAAATAAGAGACTTCGCTCCACAATAGAGCTAATGGTCGCTGTGCCTGGGGGTGATCTAACTCCTGATCGTCTCTTTTTAATCTAATCTAATCCATCAACTTCTAATTTTAGATTATAATTACACTGAATTCATCAACTTAGCAAGTTATAAAGTTGCTATGAACACTGTACTTAATAATGAATTAATCTGTTGCAGGAATCTACCTCGTGCAATATGGATCGCAATGCCGATTGTTACATTAGTGTATGTGACAGCCAATTTAGCTTACTTTGCCGTTGTCTCTGCCGATGAAATGATAACATCACCTGCTGTTGCTGTAGTAAGAAACAGAAACTAATATTAAGTTAATATTCATCTCACTAACTACATAATACAAAGCATTTTATCTTTGGTAATTTTAGTTTGGGTATACTCTATCTTTTTACTATAATTACATTTTTACCTCACTTCGAGGGGAGTTGTTGAGGAGTGACGTGTGATACTTCATTTTAATAATCTTGATGAGTAAAAAACATCAAATACCATCATGGGCTCACTTATAATGAATTAGGGGTGTTTCAATCCTGAGGTACCTAACTGGGTCTACAGCTTCTTCATCTAGTCTTGGGTTAGATTATCTTGTTCTCTTCCATCCTGATCCTATTAGAGTATTCAAAAACTTTATTTTATGCTCTTTTCTTCTTTTTTAAAGGCAGTGATGACGATCAGGTTTTTTGCCTCTAAACAAGAACAACAAAAAACAAAACCAAAATAGCCTAATTTCAAAAAGTGTAAATCAGAGCTCTGCAAACACATTTTTCATACAGGGTAAAGAGCAGTTTTAACAAACATATTATTGTGTTTTAAAATTCTTTCTGCATTATTATTAATGCTCTTTCTGCCTTATTTTATGATGTGCAAAGTAGATAGATAAACAACTGGAGGTAAGAGACTACACAGGTCACCATCTCTTCAACATACAGAAAGTATCTAATGACTTCAAGATATACAAAAACATCAAACGACCATGTTAGATATTTAAAGCATGAATGAGAATTGGACATTTAGTCACAGAGAAGGAGCTATTTTAACAGATTCCATCTCACCAATTCACCTGTATGTAAGGTTTGTAATGAAGAGGAAGAATCCATCAAGTTTACAGTCTTAATTGTAGTGGTCAGTGTAAAGAAAGACAATTTCATCAAAAACTTGAGGTCTGTTCAAGAAGAAGACCGACACTCAAACAGTGGCACCCACAAGGTTTTCTAACCGTACCATCTTTATACATAATATTTTATGAATACACTATTGTTCTAGAACCCATTATAAATTGATGTCCTTCTAGATGGTGTCAAACAGATCTTCATCCTTGTTCCTACAGCGTCATATGAATTCACTTAAGTAGGAATAGAACAAATTTCTACTGGTTCCACATTCTTTCTGTTCTTGGTCAAATCCTGTCCACATGCCTTAACGTTTCAGCTGTTCTGTCATGATAAGTTCTGGTTCTATTTATGTCTATAGAAAATTTAAAAAAATTTTACGAGTAGCAGTCAGTCCTCTTCTTGAACAGACCCAAAACTTATAAATGTATGTGCAGGAGGACCATTATCACTGGATGTGATTGCATCGAGCCCTTCATTTTAGCTTTAAAATTTCCCTTATTGCCTTCTTTTGGAGTTAATTCTGTTTGACTCACTTGATTGGTAACTCCACATAGCTATTCCATAGTGAAGGTAGTGGGAAAAATATAAATTATATGCTATTAGACACACCTTTTAAAGCTGATTTTACTTAGTCTACACAGCATGTAGAGGCTTGTGTTCAGCTTCCCACATACATTGTCAATTAAAATAACTCCTGTTGTCTAAAAAATCAGCAATTGTGTAGGTCAGATCCTAATAATCTACCTGGTACTGTGGTCGTATACAACTTTATGTTGAAATTGTAAGTATTAAATTGTCTCTTTCTTACTGAATTCTCTTACATGCATATGCATTTTAGAAAATTTTCCTTGCAATTTAAAAATCATTATTGTGTTTTCCAAATTACCACAGTACTTTTTTTTCTGATGAGGTGGGGAATACACTATAAGAGTGTCATATGTGCCTTCCCACATGGTATGGCTCTACCTGAGTTATCCCACTAAACCCCACATGTATTTCTTCTTGCCCTATGTAATGGTGGTCATCACTAATTAGACAAGGGATCACCTTTTGGTATTACTTCTCGTCTAACTAGTCTCTGTAGATAACTGTTTGTCTTCTGTAATTTTTCCCTTTGCTATTTAGATTTGTCTCAGTTGATCTTCCCTAGACTTCATAATTTCTACGACATATCACTCTACAAAATTTCAGTTTTCATTGCTCTCAACCATAGTGAAGATTATCCTTGTCTGTTCCGATTTCCTACTCAAGAGCGTCCTTGGAAGGTATAGGTGGGCATCATCCTCTTCTGGTATACTGTTGATACGTCAAACATCATCCGTTTTTAATTCTATGGGGATACTTTCTAAAGTTCATCTCCCCATTTATTTTGCCAATTTTGAAAAAGATCCATTCTAACTTCTTTTTTAATCTGTGCTTTAACTACTGTACTTTGTAACTATTCCAAAAGGATAATTAAATCCTGATAATTAATTATAATTTTGTACGATGTTAGCAGAACTCTGTTTTAATCTTTGATTAGCCGCCATTTTAGATTATCTGAACAGAATTATTTTTATTTTCACAACTTTTCTCTATTCATCATGTGACTTCTACACCATTTATGTTATTTCAGTTCTCCCCATATATTTACAGGGGATAATAAATCAAGTATTGGGGACTATAACCCTAATTAAGATTCCCTAATATACAAATAGAAAATAGAAATAGTGAAGGACTATAAGAAATAGCCTGGGACTTTATATCTTGTATAAATAAAAAGATTTATTTATAGGTATCTTATATCTTTGTTTTAAGTACATAGGAGATAAACAGGCTTACTTTGTAAACATTATTCATGGATTTTCCTGATAGTAGGCTATACAAGAAGAAAATACTTAAAGCATAAAAAACAAAAGAAACATTAGCATTGATTACTTTGTTAATTACTAAAGAACATAATTTAAACCGATGTAGCAGGATAGCCAATTGTGAAGTGTAAAATTAGATGTTCGATATACAGAGTATTTAAAAAAAATATGTGTCCTAATTCAACTTATTATCTGTCTGTCGGCAATTTTATGTTTTTTTAAAAAAAATTATCTAGATTTCGAGTTGAAATTTTGTAAACAATTTTTATGGTAAATTCTACCAGTATACCAAGAATCAAAACCTTATCCCATAAATATCCAAAATTGCCACTGATTTAATTTTTGAAAAATTAACGGTTTTAGAAATATTCAATATTAAAAATTTCAGACAGCCGTCATTTTGACAATTTATAAGATAAATTTTTGATTCTTGGCATATCGGTAAAACGTAGCATGAAAAATGGATGTACCAAATTTTGATTTGAACTTTAAGTAATATTTAAACTTATTATTTTTCGAAAAAATACAATATTGGCGACAGATGGATAACAAAACTTTTTGGACATGTCTTTATGGGGCTCTTTTCTTTATTTTGATGCCAATAAATGACTTCCTGAAGTTAGGATACATATTTTTAAGACATCCTGTATACCAAGTGTCACTAAAATTTGTCATCCTTAATTTTGAATAAAAGATTACAAACAGCATGATTTTGGTAAACTTTGCAGGATTAAAGAAGATATTTTTTGAAAATTTTGTTTTCCCTTCCTCACATAATGGATTTTTAAGGCGACAACCTAAAAATTTTAAATCTCATTGAATTGTAAAGAAAATAACAGCAGAAAAAAAACCTGGCATAGGTTACTATACTCACCTGTTTAAATTGCTACCTTTACAAATTACAAAATTAGTTATGTTCATCTATTATTTTTTTAAAGTTTGAAAATGGTTTAAGTACAAAGGATGCAATTAATTCAGAGAAAAATTATTTAGGAATGGGGGAGGGGGGAGTTAAATGGAGTAATTCACAAATTGAACTGTTTTGGTTTTTTATCAAAAAGGAAATCTCTACAATTGTATTACTATAAGAACTCTAACACTGATAGAGTTAAATCTAACAATGAATCTGTTCCTTTGATTACAGACGTTTGGTAACAAAATGTTTGGAAGCATGAAATGGACGGTACCAGTGTTCGTAGCGCTCTCTACATTTGGTGGTGTAAACGGTGTTCTGTTTACATCAGCACGTCTTTTTGCAACTGGTGCAATGGAAGGACATTTACCTGAAATATTCGCATATATACACATTTATAGATATACGCCTATACCTTCATTGGTATTTACTGTAAGTTTCAGATTTATTTTTAGGTTTTTAAAGTATTTTAGAATTATTATGTAATAATGAAAATATATTTTATTAAAAATATTATATATAAATGCTTTAAAAGAAGTATTTATTTAATGGAATTATAACTGCTCCAACCACATTTACCAATTTCATGTATTTCACCCTTTACATGCAGTATTCCGTCCACCCTGATTTATCTAAAACACAAAATATTCTGTGGGCACATTTTTAAAAGGATAGCAGTGAATATAGTCTTTACATTGGCTGGTAGAGGGTAGCATAACAGAATGTATATAGGCGGAGACTAGAAACTATTTTGTGAATCCACAATTGGTCAAAATTATGTTTCCTTGGTAATCTGCTGCAATATCACTCAAAGTTTTTAGAACCTTCCGCAATAGAATTTCAATATATTTCAAATAGAATATTCCACAGACACACACACACACACACACACACACACACACACACACACACACACACACACACACACACACACACACACACACACACACACACACACTGCTTCTCACTGAGTAGTTAAGAGAGTTCACTTGGTTCAACTGCTGAGTGTTTCTGTTGGATTATTTATTACATATTGTTTTATTTGTTAATTTTTTAAAATAAAACAATGTTTATAACTGACAAATGTTAATTATTAAAAATAAAATTGGATATAAATATACAAAATGAGTAGTCTACCTTAATTTCGGAGTTCATAAGTTCAATAGTCTGTAACTCTTGACTTAACTATTTTTACAACACTTTTGGGTGCACCACAAAAAAATAAAACTATAAAAACTTAATCTAAAGAGTTTAGAATATGTGATATCTTAAAAACTAATGAATGGTGTGTGATGGAGGATAAGAGATAGGTGAATATAATACAAAGTTAATGGTGGATTGCGTTTAAAAAAAATGGTATTTACTATTTTCATGGCAATAAAAGTTTTTTCCTTCCTCATTTTGAGTTTTTATTATGGCCATTAACAAATTTTGAGATTGTTATAATTTTCATAGGTTAATTTTGGCTGGATATAACCTGAATTTTGTTTCTAATGTAATCCATGGAGAGATAATCAAAGTTATATATTCCACCCACCAATGGTTCTAAGTTCGAATATTATTTTTTAGCTAATTTAGCTGTTTAATTTGTCACTGAAATAATTATTTAAAACCCCTTAACACGTTCACTACCACAATGTTAAAAAAAAATCGTAACCACAGACTGCCGCCTCAATTTTGCGGCGGGCGTGTCCTACTCCTAGCCCAACGCCGCAGATCTGCGGCATCTAGGCTCATTAAAATAGACTGCCGCCGCAGATCTGCGGCATTGGTTTCTTCATAGTAAATGAGAAATTTCTTCGCAACGGTCTATTTTAAAGGTTAGATCGCTTAGGCACGGTCTACAGGATAGTCCGCCACATATATGCGGCGCTTGGTCTGTAGCTAGGACTATCGCTGATGTCACTGGACAGTTGGCAACACTGACATACAGCATTACCTCAGTCTGTGGCGAAGGTCACAACCATTTTGACCCGTCTACAGGGAAGTTCATGAATTTTTTCGTGGGCTGTGGGAGTGACCCGGCCGCCGCATATATGCGTCAGCTGGTAGTGAACGTGTTAATCTTCTTGGATCTATAACAATGATGTTATAACAATGATGTATAACTCTTTGGATGTTTTGAATAGAATGTCCCAAAGCCTTTTTTTCCTCTTCTTCATCATAGAGATTTTCTTTCCCTCCTAAGTGATAGTTCTTTCTCTCCTTTTACTTGCTTTTTTTTTTAACTAGTGACATATAATGTGAATTCTATTACTGCTCATTATGAACAAATTATATTATATGGAGATACAAAACATGAACGATTTTTTATCTAATGTGGAATGGTTTGTGATGAAATGGGTTGTTTTTTGTTGCTGATGGTAAATATGTTTAATTGGGTGATTTTTATGTTATGCATGCATGATCTTACAACTTTGGTGAATTTCAGTGCTGTTACAATATTATTTTCCCTTAAAAATGATAGTTAAATGCAATGACCTGTTAGTTGTAATAGTGGTACAATAATTTTCACTCTTTCTACCGATTACTTCTGAACCTAAATTCTTGGAGAAATGTCAATCAATACATTTTGTTTGGGCTTGTAACGAGGTTGTATTTCAGAAAAAAAAAAGTTTCTTAGTGATAACTTCTGTATTTATTATCGAAGGTAGTAACTAATAGTGTCATTGAAGTGTGATAAAATTCTGTATTTATTATCAAAAATAATAACTACTGAATTTTAGGAAGAAATGTAAAAAGAGTTGTATATATGGTTATTAATTTGACATGTAATATCATATTTTTTATTTTAAGGATTTTGATTTCCTGTTGTTTTTGTTGGTTTATTATTATATTTTGTCTATTGTTTGTCTATCATTTGCTTGTATTGTAGTTGTTACTTATTGTAACTTGTTGATGAATGTAAATGAATTACTTAGTGTTAACATAATAAATTTATAAATCAATCAATCAATGGATGCAGCCCTCAGGGGCTTATTTATAATGAGTATGGTTGTGGTAATCCTGTTGATGTATACCCATTAGACACAAAAGCTCTAAATCTCTCATAATCTTATTTACAAGGTTGTCTTGAGAAATGATCTGTCCTTTTGTCAACAACCCAAAAGTATCAGTTCTTTTTAAAAACTGACACTGTGAAGCAGTAGCGGCCGATGGTTAAGGGCAATGGGAGGGCTCTGTTTTATTTTATACACGTTGCGCCAACTTATTTTGCCCATCGAAAACAAGGTTTTTAGTAATGCGGAACATCTAATTTATGGTGGCTGCACTGACTGATGTCTGCGCGCGCAGCTTCGGACTCTGCCCTAGAAGCCCATTACACGCTGTGTAAATGACGTCACGGCACCCTCAGCTCTGTTTGCTGCTTGCCCCATATGACTAAATGCAATGAAACTGGGACGCTCTGGCCACCGTCCGAACTCCAGAATACATTCGTCAAATATTTTATATTGTAAAACTTCCGCTACAAATGATGGTGAAATCCATAGCGGCAATTCATAATTCATTTATCTCCAAAGAATTAAATACATATAGGTATTTACATTATTAAAATAATATTATCATTGGGGGGGCGGCGTCCGAGAGTCCTTATGAGTAAGCCGCCACTGCTGTGAAGTTTACTCTTGTAGGCCACATTTTCTGTGTAGTGGCTTCTCAGTGAATACACCCATCCTCCTGTGGTATCTCAGGTGGCTGTGTCTTGTGATTAGCCATACCATCTTCCTTATATCACACCTGCCTAAAAAAGAATGTCAGACGCAACTTGCTTAGAGGGGATAAGAAGTGTAAGTCTTACCTTTTACTCGTGCTCTTTCTCAGCCTGCCAGCATGCCACAGAATGGCTTAATGCCTATGAATTTTACCAGCGTATCTGCAGACTCATTCCTAATAAACTCAGCATGTCCAGGTACCCAACCAACAAAGTGTTACATTATTTGAGGCCCCCTCCCAGTCATAATGTGGTTTTGAAACAATCCCAGACCAGCCAAGGGTTTTCAAAGCTGCCTAACTGTCTGTATAAATACATATATCTTTATCTTTGTATTCAAGTTTCAAATTTTCATGGACACATGTCATTAGGGCTATAATTTCTGACTGAAACACCATTGGGTACAATCCTATCGGCAGGACAATCCAAATTAGCTGCATTACTTCTCTGTCCTTTGTTGGTTTTATATATCTACTAATATCAGTTTATTAAAACTTATGTTTACAGTGTTTTGTGTCTCTCATCATGGTGACGAACAGCAATGTATTCTCTCTTATTAATTACTTCAGCCAAACTCTATGGCTCTCTGTGGGTGTATGTATAGCAGGACTTCTATACTTACGCTACAAACGTCCAGAGTTACCTCGACCAATCAAAGTCAACCTCATTCTACCGATTACGTTCCTTATCTGTTGTGTCTTCCTGGTTGGTGTTCCTATATTTACACAGCCCATCAGTTCTGGTAAGTCTAAATTATTCCATTCTATTGGTTTTTAGGTTTTTAGAAAAGATGTCTGTGTTTTGTTTTAAATAGTATATATATTTATATTTTCTTGGCCTTCTGACACAGAAAGTCTAGAAGATCATAGTATTAAACTAATCACTAGAGATTAGGTCGTAAACAAACAGCTCTCTGTGTTATTTAACCTCAAACCAAGATATACTTCCATTATTTGAACTGTGCGATTATAAGAGAGTTCATTGCCTTGAGAATAGAGATTTATAGAATTCCAAACGACGGTTGTACCTAGTGTACTGAATAAACTAACACAGTCTAACTCAAAAGATCAAAAAAATGTAAATAATGTATGTGATCACAGAAAAGCCTTCTTTTAAGATGTTTTTAATTGTATGTTTATCTCTGAATTGCTTATACAGTATTTAATGTGGTTTATATACGAGGGATGTTTTTAATAAGAATATATAAACATCTGTTTGATAAGTGTGTGCAAACATCTGCTTGTTGAGGGCTGTTTGTATAAAGAGCTGTATGATAAGTATATACAAACACCCAAGGGTGAAGCTAGACTCATACAACCAGTGCACCGCACCTGAGCCTTCGATGTAAGAGGCCCAAATGATGACTCCTAATAAAGGTGGGGGTTCCTGTTGAAAAAGATTTTGATTGTATCTTGTGGTAAAAAATTCTGTAACAAATTACATATGTAACCGAATATTTAAGTAACGTGACTCCTTATTATAGCTGCAATTGTATATGAGAGAATTATTGTTAAAAAAACAAGAATATACTGGCGGAACATTGCTTCACTGAGGAGGATTCAGTATTCATAGCTTGTCCACTATTGGCCTGAAGAAAGCACTCAAATCCCTCTGATTTCTTTTACTATTGGTAATTCCATATAAAATTTTAGAAAACATAAATATAAAAAACATTATCTCTAAATATAAATGCTGCCTATGACCTTGGTTTAAAGATAAATGATCTTTTGATTTATTAGTCGAAGAAGCAGCCACAATCTGCTCAAATGGGAATGTCGACTTAGTTTTCAAAAAAGAGTGTCACTAAGGTACGAAGTACCTTTGATGAGCTTTGTAAAGATCAAAGACTCACTGACCCAAAATAAATTTTTAAGGTGATAATATATTATCCTATGATTGATACTATATGCTCACAACTTGACATAAAAAGGCGGATCAGTATATGCCGGTTCAAGGGCATGAAGTCGGTAGTAGACTCATATCCCTATATGTAAATTCAACTCTTCTTTTTGACTTCTTCTACTAATGATCAACTGGAAAAATAAGGTGAAAATTTTGCAAAAACCTTTTCTGATGATATAACACCTTCAAATTTGAGATTAAAAGCATGGCTGAAACAGCTTGCTAATCTGCTGTTAATTGAACAGAGTTGTTCTTTGACTTCTAGCTCTCCTGATATATGTACCGCTTGCTGTATATACTTAACTGTTCCTGTTACAGTGACCAAACTGAAAGGTCATTTTCTAAATTAAAATTGATCAAAAACTAATTTACAAGTCCCATGACTCAGAAACGCCTAAACTGATTAGAATATGAAAGGGTACAATAGATTAAACATTGATAAAGCCTTCATCTTCAAATGTCAAGTTTAATCAATCTTTTTACTGTTGAATAAATAATTTATTCTTTTGATATCAAGAAAATTTGTACTTTTTAAGCTTTGTTAAATTTTAGTATTTGACTTTTTAAATTATCCTTTTAAAATGGTTTTACTTTACTAAACAATGCCTACGATTATGTAGTTAAATGAGATTTAGCTATTACAATTTTATAAAAGATCAATTAATTTATCGATGCAAAACCAAATTATTTTTATTTTGAAAAGCCTATTATTTTGATTTGGTAAGATCATAAGTCCTTAACAACACCTGTTCTGATCCTATTGAGCCTATTGTACCGATAAGTGAGTGCCTAACTTTTTATACAAACAAAAAGCTATATCAATCAATTAACATCTCATTATTTAATACCATTCTTCTTAAAATTTGTAAAACCAAGTATTAAATATGCAAAATTGTTTATGTATGGTTAAATCTAATTTATAATGTAATACTAATATAAATTAGATTTAAAATTCCTGAATTCACGTTTGGCAACCACAGTTAGGGACACCATTTGAACCTTCTGCAACCATGGCCTCGGAGAACCTAGTCACTGCAAACACTTGTTTGATGAGGGCCGTTTAATATGTTTATATAAATATCTCAATTTATGTTTTTTGCCATACCGACTATTATTATAAATTAATATAATAGGAAACTTAATATAATCAGAATAGCCGATAATGGCAGAATAGCCGAAACGGCCGTCGTTTAAATAACGCTACTCTTGACTATTGGTGACGGTAAGTTTCCTATTATATTAATTTATAAATATCTGTTTGGCGAGGGCTGTTTGATAAGTATATAAAAACAGCTGTTTGATAAATATATAAACAAATGTTTGATGTGACAAACTTTAAGTCAGTGACTTTGAATCGAAATATAATTTGTTTATCAAAATTAAATTAAATTTACAACATTAGTGGTGATGGAAGAGAATATTGTCCCCTAAATGTGGTAGCTTTTCATCAATTCGTTGTGAAATCGATCCAATAAAGAGGCATAATACTGTTTGGGTGCAGTAAATTGACCTTCTTTTGACTATTTTTTTCATAAAGAATAATAATAACGAACCCATGTTTCGCTAACAGATATACAATGTCTCAAAAATTCTTTTGTATTATACTTGAATATGTTCAATCACTGTTTAAAAATGATTGTGCAATTCTGTTTTCTGATCAACTGTGAGCAAATACAGTACCCATCTTACCCAAATAGCTTTCTCATACCCAAATGTTCATCCAGGATATTAAAAACATGTTCATCTGAGATATTTACCATTTTAAATATCATCATGTATTTTCACTCGACAGTTGTCTAACCTAACCCGTGCTGGATTTAGATAAATTATCCCTCTAGGCAATCAAGTTAGTTTCCCCCCAATCATTATTGATCTAAGTTTAAATTAGTTAGAGTAAACTACCTTTACCAAGCTACACTGACTATCAAAATATAAAATTATGGGAAAAGATCATCTTGTTTCACTTATAAAAATTTCATTGAATACTCTTTGTATTTTTCAAAATCTTTTCCAAATAAATCTGAATAAAAAGTTTCAAGCTTTTTAACCATAGGATAGGATTGTTCTGATTATTTGAAATAATCAAAAATAAAGTATTAAAATAAGAAGTTTTTTGGTACAGCACTTGATTTTATTTACATACTGAAAATTGTTTCTACGAAAACAACAAAATATAAAAATGTACAATATTATAAATATATGGGCTGCCAACATTAAAGAAGTCTAAAATTATGTATTATTAAAAATTTGCTGTTGCACATTTTCAACCACATCTGTAATATTAAAAAAGTTCATTGTAAGGTTGTTATATCATCCATCTTCATAGTTTCTTCAGGTACTTATAAACCTGCATGATCACTTTTTTGCCTTTTTTCTTTTTAGAAAATGTTTTTATTAGTTTTTAAAATTGAGGGACTGATTGGTCATTGCCATAAATACGAGAGTATTTAGTTTGCTTTGCCTCATTGAGTTCCATTAGTAGTTTTTCACTAGCTTCATTGTTAAATTGAGCGCTCATCACCTCTACAGTTAGTTACGGCTATGCTCAAAACAATTCTAAGAATTATATCAAGATTGGGAAATATGTTGTGAAGTTAGAAACGGTGAGAAAGTTGTTTTTATTTTATTTTTTTGGTTTTTTTTTTTTTTTTTATATCACATTACAATCACAATCATAATATTGTTTAAACATAAAACATAAGCAGAATGCTCATTTTAATCGATTTCTTAACTTCAAATAAATTAATCTTTCAGCAATGCAAATTCTACAGAAACTGCAGAAGACATCAATCTAATTGGCATAGCACGAGGGAAGGGAGACAGTGAGACAGGTGCAACTTATCATAGAACACGGTGACAGAAGAACATTGCCGTTGCTTTTTGTTAATAATACAGGCGCTTGGACATTTTAATGTATTAGTCGAGATCATTCATCTGAAAAAGGGCGTCAATTTTATGTCTTCAGTTGTGACTTCATTCAGATCTCCCAGACACTCAGCATTTGTGCTTATAAAACCACACAGAAATCCAGAGAACTCTTCCATACGATAAAGCAAAGCCTCTTTAATACCTTTTTTTCAGTTTTCCTAATGTTTTTTTTTTCACTCAAAAAGTAGTGTTTCACCAGCAAAAGAAATTCACTTTTTTTCATTTCAACAAAGAAACAGAAATTTATCCACTTCCAAACGTTGTCAAAAATTTTCTGAGACAGATATACTCATTTGAAACTTTGTGTATATACCAAAATGAGATACCGTCCACGATAAAATAAAACTTGTGATTTGAGGATTATCTCTTAATTAAGTCACTGTCTTACCAAACAGCCCTCATATACCTTTTATTTTATTAACAACACTTCTTCTTTTCTTTCTGTCCTGCAACTGTTTCACTGATCATAGCAGCATCCTTAACTGTGTGTTATTGTCACCCTGATGATGCTGGTTATGATCATAGTAACAATGACAGAAATGCTATGGTAGGATAGAAAGAAAAAAAATTTGTTTTGACAGAGTAAAAGTTTTTACTATATATACAACTATCTGGTAATGCACATATTTGTTTTGAAAAATTATATAACTTAACCTCAAAATAAGCTAATAATATATTTAAACAGCTGATCAGAAAATTAAAAGGTAGAGACTATTAATTAAGATTTTCTTAAACATTGTTATACTGATGGGTATTAATGGTTATATGCTCCATGTATTTTAAATGGGATTGTTTTGAACAATGTATACCTTTTCTATTCTACATATGGAAAATAGTTATTTGTGCAACTAGTGAGCAAAGTGGCACTTTTTCAAACGAGAGAAAAATGTTGACGCACGAGGCTTGCCGAGTGCATCAATTTTATCGAGTTTAAAAAAGACACTTTGCTCACGAATTGCACATTATACTTTATCTACAGTTGTTATTTTGGCAAATAAAAACAGTTCATACTGGCGGTCGTATTTTTTCCTTGATTTGACAGGAAGGAGATTTAGTACAACGTTGTTAGCTTTTTCCGCTAATTTAGGCGGGGTATTTGACAGGTTTTCATCCTCTGAACTGTCCATATTTTAAAACTAACTACAAAAAATATAGCAGTAGTGCTAAACAACACATCAACACTGAGTAGAAGTTCTCACAGCAAAACTGAGGTTATTTATGAATATTACAAATAACTTAGGTGTATTGTTGAGGAAACGGGATTGCCAACTTCAAAACTCGGCAAACGAAAAATACTCTCCGTGTACATACACTGTCAATCACCTTCATGAATAATTACTTCCCTTTTCTACTTTAAAACGTTGTTTTGTTGTTTATTTATGTTATTTTACATGTAAGAATTAATCTAACCTACATACAGGACATTTCCTGTATATTATAAATCAATTCAAATAAACTTAACCTAAATTTCGTTTTGTTCGGTTGCCATTCGAAGTGAGCAAAGTAGTGGGCAAAGTGAAACTATTGAGAAATCAGCCGTTTTGCAAACTAATTTAATTGAACAAAATGCCACTTTGTCAACAACTGTAGACAAACATTGTTTTCCCGACTCCAAAGCATAGAGTTTAAAAACAATTGGCCAAAAATATGTATAGTTCAACCATTGCTTCACAATTTGAATAATAGAATAAGTCTAAAGAAATTAAATATATAGATAGTTATTTTGTGTTGAAATTATTCAGTAAGTATTGATTCCATGGCCAAGAAGGGGTCACGGTAAATCCAGAGCTTATCTAAAATTTCTCTGGCCTCTCCTATCATAAAAATGTTAAATTTTTTTTTAAACCATTTACAAGAAAACATTTTTTTAAACTTGACTAAACATAGCCTATTTCTAATTTAAAAAAAAAATTAGAAACTTGAAACTTATAAAATTATTATATATTTATGTACTTGATGTTGTAAATGTAAATATGGTTACATTTATTTGTAGTTATATTTAGTTTTATTTAGTTATATTTACATTGATGTTTTTTCAAGTTTCTATGGTTATAAATGTCCCAAACATTTTTTATGGTATTATTATTTATAACAATACAATACAATTTCAACATTTTGCATTATTGACATTTTATATGTCTTAGTTTGAAAAATATCTGTTACAAATGATTTAATTATTTACTAGTAGTTCCCAGTTAAGAATTTAAACAATTTAGAATAACTATAACAATTTTCAATAACTATAATCCATATAAACCATTAAGTTTTGTGATATGTAAACAATAAATCACAAATAAAGTACCAGTATACAGTATGTACAGTTAAGTCATTAAATTTTGTGAGATAAAAAATTCAGACTCAATTGCCGCACATTAACTATAATAAGCCGTATAAACTTTTTAGATATGTGAAATGTAAATAATCAATCACAACACACCATGAATCCACACAAATAAAATAGCACTATATAAGTTAAACTAAAAATAATTTTAAATAGCTGTCATTAATTCTTATACAAAACAACAATATTAAACATATTTGAGGATTTATAACAGCTGTTTCAAATTATTTTTGTTGAAAATGTTATTTAACTGATAAAATTATTACAAAATAAGTGTTTCCAAGGAAAATGAATAATTTTTGCAAATCTGTTGGTAACACTGTTTAATTTGACACCTCATTCATTAAAATAGGCCCTGTAGTAAAGAAATACATGACCGACGGAGAAATCTCTTAGCAAAATTAAATATGAGATTAGTTGAACCTTTATTTTATGGTGTTGTATATAATATGGTGTTTAGGTGATAATTTAGTGCAGAGTAAAATATTGTGCAACAGCTAACATTTTAATTAATCTTTTAGTTTACAGTAAAGCATTTTATATTAAATTCTGTATTGTTTGTGTCTAGCGATTGGAGTTGCAATCATCCTCTCTGGTATTCCTGTTTACTATGTCTGTATAAAATGGAGGACAAAGCCAAAATCATTTACAGATGTTCATGGTAAGTTTTGTTTGTAGTTTTTAAGAGGGGTACCATGGTCTTCTGGAGGTTGTAATTCATATTTTAAAGGAAGCATTCTATCTTTTTACTTCAGATATTTCTAAAAAACAAATCATTAAAAATAATTTTGTGGTTGTCAATACAATGTAAAAAGAAACAATTTTAATTCACTTTTCCATTCACTTCATTGTGCACTATAGAGTTAAATTTTTTTAAATTTATATGAACATTTAATACTCTGGGTTTAATCAATCATAGCTTGAAATGCAGACTTTGTGGTCAAAACATAGAAAAAGTAGTATATACCGGGTCTTTCAAAAGTAAGTTAAAACTATATTGTTTATAGTTTATTTGTTTTTTAACATTAAACAAAATAAAGTAACTTACATTAATTCCTTTGATATTAAACGCGAATTAATAAAAAAAACTTAAAATTAACCCAAATGGTTACTTCTTGGGCTTATTAAAACAGATTTTTGAAGTAGTCGCCATTCTCATCCTGGAGAAGCATGTAAATATTTTAAAAAAAGTGACGTTGGTTTAATATTAATTTATTTTTAAAAAGAGAATAAAATAATTTGCTCAGCTCATGGGCACCAGGTAGCGTTAGCTTACCAATTTTGAAAAGTTAAAAGTTTAATTGAATTTATAGTCTCTCGAGGTCAAAGGTTCTTTTTAAGAGGTACTTTGCAATAGGTGATTGTAAAGAGATTCTAAGTCTTGTTTTGCTGAAATTTTACATAAAATATTTAATAAATCGACATATCATATTACAAATACACTCAACTCTCGATTATCCGGGATAATATAGGGTTAAGGCTTCCCGGATAAGTAAAATCGCGGTTAACCCGCAAAATGGTTAAAACAATAGTAAATTTTAAAATAAACAGGTTAAATGAGTTTTATTAACATACATACCTCATAAACTGCAGTAAAAAGAGCATTATTTTTATTATCATACACAAAAATTAAACACATTATTTACACACACAAAATAAACACACTTTTTTTAAAACTACTTCACGGGAAAATATTTAAATTACTGTACAGTACTGCAAAAGTAAAAAAAAAACATATTTCGAATAGGCTTAGTCTAACTTTACTGTTTCTGAAAATAATCAGTCATGGTTTTCTGTTTTTGTGCTGAGAAACACTTTTTCTTTATTTTACTTCTTAGGTTTCTCAAAACAATTTTATCAGTGATGAGAGCATCGTCCTGGCTATCAATGTACTCGAGCAGTGACTCAACGTTTGCCAAGGCCATCCCATGCGAAACTGACTGCTGTGCGTGTGCGTGCGCGTGCGGCCATCTAATGATTTCAAAGTTGTTTCATTCGGGTGCGAGGGCGCGTTGTCTAATAAAAGAACAGCTTTTTCCGGGAGTCCATTTGACTTTAAATATTTACGTACTTGAGGCACGAAGTTGTTGTTAAACCATTGTCAAGGACATTGTACATAATAAATATTGGAATATTGGTATATATTGGTATCGCGGTTAAGCCGCAACGCGGTTGATCCGATTACGGTTAATCGAGAGTTGACTGTAACGTCAAAAACATAAATGATAATTGGTATGCTATTATTAAATACTGGTTAAAAAATCTTTTATCTGAATTTACTTCTTTAAATTTAAATCAAAAAGTTAAGTTTTATTAATTTCATACTTTGCATTTTAGTGTTGCAACAACAGAATTTAAATCATTAAAAAAATATAATGTTCTGTGTCTCTAAAGGAGACTTAATTGTGTATAAAAAATTAATTATTTTGAATTTATCCTAAAAAAAATATAAAAAAAACAAGTATACACATAGCAAAATCATACTCTATTCATAATATACATCTTTAATATGATAAATTGTTTATGATGTCTATACCACGACATCTACACATAAAAAAAAAAAAAAAATCCGTTGCGATGAACCCTGATGTCCTGTGATTGCAAGGAAGTCTTCAAACCGCAGTTCTTCCAGTGCTCAAAGCTCGTGCAGTCTCCAACTTCTGATACACAATGATATAAAAATCCTTTAAAAGGATTTAACAAACTGTTCATTATTTTAAAAATAGTTCTGCCTTATCTAGAAAATATTAAAACACCGGGACATGACATTTCTCTAAATTTTGTTCTAAAGAAAATAATCTCTATTGGCTCACACGACAGTCTTGTTTATTTCAAAAGTTCTTTGTCCAATAGGATTAATGTTTAAAAGCAAGAATATTTATTTTAAAATGTTTGTACACTTAGTTCTATCACCAAACACATGTTCAAATTGTCACTTTCATCGGTCTATCAAATTTCTTACCAAAAATACGTCTCATATCAACACTAAATTTTTCATTAAGATCTTATAACCTTTTAAAACACCTCCCACCATCTTAAATGTTCCTAATCAACTGTTTGAAACACATCTTAGTACTTTGAACGTTCCCTTAAGACTGTTCAACACACATCTTTCCAACTCAAACACTTCTCTAAGACTGAAAGACTCTCCCTCGCTTCAAAATCAAGCGTCTATTTAAAATCTACTGACAGCAAAATTTCGTTAATTATATTCATGCCCTCACTTATATTATAATATACCAAAACATTAATTGTAAATTCATTCTAAACCTATTTATTTTACAATATTATCTTCTTGGATGTTTTTAGTTAAAACTTTACAGCTTTTAATTTAATTTACAACACTTCCCCCATGCTCCAACACCCAATCAGAATCTTTGACCTACTTGTGCTTGGTCCAATCACATGTCTTCCTTTCAACTATACAATATTCAAATATTCCACATTATTACAAGCAATAGTCTTTCCTTTATGCTGGTATTTCTCAATATGTTGATATATATCTCAGTTACATTTGAATAATTGGTTCTTTCAGTTTTTACAAATTCATCTCTTACGATTGAAGGTTTTCCTGGACTCTTGATGTCTTCAACGGACCTGGTGGTTTCAAACTTACTAACAAGTTTTTTATATGCGACGACTACACTGTACTGTTCATCCCTCTAACCACTGCGAGTTCAAAACTTTCTTAACCTGGTTGATAAACTCCGTTCACAGTCGACTGATTTTGATCTCTACAATTGACACATGACACCCAACTTTCATCGCTTGTCACAATATGGCTGAAAAAATGGTCACCTTCTATATCATAGTGCAAAAGGAAAGTACCGAAATGCTTATCCTCTTTGTTTTGTAGTGATCAGTTTAGGTCCCATTGTGCACAAAACTTGTGTAGCCTTGCTTGTTAGATACCACTTAGTACAAAACTGTTCATGATACCAGAGGAAAAAGGTCTGCTAATTAATCTGCAGGATTTTAAAAGATAGTAGCCATTTTGAACAACTACTGGCGCAAGAACAGGTTGAATGACTGCCTGACTTGTGCTGACCAGCTACACAGCTATGTAAAGATCATGCCACTACACATACTCATCCACATGCCAGACAGAAGCAGAGATATTTTCCGAACAGCCCTAATTGTTTGTTTCAAACGGCCATGTGTAGAATTCAATCAATCCATCTCTTGTTACTTCCAAATATAACTTTCTAATATTCTTTGGTCATGATCAAGTTTACTACATTGCAGTAGGTGGTTTTTATCCATGATTGAATTTTTCTTTTAAAATATTAATAATATACAATACTATTTATGCTTTATAGTAAAACTGTATTCATTTTGTTCAAACTTACACATATTGCAACACCACCTGTTTTCCTCTACCATGACAACCCAGTTCCTATCTATTGCACATGAAAAATCTACCCTATTCCCCATTTTTAAATTTCTTGTTTGTGATTTCAGACACCCTAACAAGATATCTTCAGAAGGTGTTTGTAGTTGTGAAACCAGAAACAAGGACAGATTGCTAATTATATAATATTATAAATAACATTTATCTTTTTATATTTTTTTATTTAAAACTTATTGTATTAGGATTAACTTTATGATTTGTATGTAAATATTTATTGTAATTGTTTAACATATATGTTAATTGCTTAGTTTAAGACCACAACTGATACAGTCATTTTACAAGCATTTTCATTTATGTATTTTTATATTGAATTTTTTACCAGATGAGATCATATGATAGGTTTTTTTTTTAAAAAACTACCTATATGCAAATATGTATTTAGTTTTAGTACTGAAAATAATATCCTGGTGCTACAGCCTTTGGTACACTTTAGCCTTCTCAACAACTCTTCTTTTTCACTCGCCAGTCTTTTTTGTCCTCTCCATAATAACCAGATCCTCAGACGCATCTTTGGTCAACCTTTCTTCTTCCGTGCAACCTTGCCTTCCAAATTAGTCTAGTCTTCCTTGTTTTACAATTCTCTCAAAGTGTCCTAGCCAACTTTTATAAATTAGACAATATGTTTATCTTCTCTATGAAGAGTGTTCAATTCCTTGTGTTATGTTTCATATATTTATTATAGAGAAAATTATGTGATAAATGAAAGACTAATGTCGAGTTTTTTTTCCAAATATATACATTTTGTGGTCCAAAGTTATATCTCCTGAGTCCAAAAACTTGGTGTTTTTTGGAATGATGACTGTCTGTCGTTTACGAACAAGTTTGGACTTGTGGACAGATTTTAATCAAATTTAGTACGTGGGCATATCTTGGATCTTTTTAAAGATTGTTTGATAACTTAAAATTTGGCGATAGCTGCCATAAGGAAAAAACAACAAATATATGATTTTTTTTAAAAATTGAGTCTAAGGTTTGAATCAAATTTTGTTCAAATGTAGCCTCTAATGGCCCAAAATAAATGTATTGGTCACCATCATTTCAAAAATATTGATTTATGTTTATCGGTTCGACTGATTATTCAAATTTTACTGAAAAGTGAACATTATTGACTAAACACATGTGCAAAATAAATTCAAAAATATCGAAAGTTTTATGGTTCATTAAGCAAAAAATAAATAAAAATGAAAATTAAATTTGACTGCTGTCATTAAAAGTTCAAATTTAATCAAATATAATTTACGCTTAAGATGCATTTTTAATCCCCTAAGTAAAGCAACTTTAGAACCTATTTAAATAATTTGTTTTCAAAGATGGCATATTAATACTTCTTATTTCGGATTAGTTTTTATTTTGGTTTTGAGGATGAGTGTATAAGAAAATTTGTGCGTCATTTATTTGTATACTTTTAATCATCTCCGTTCTTAATTTGTTCGAAATATCTTTCTTTCAAATCTTATTAATAGTTTTTTATCTGACTCTGTAATCATCTGTTTCACAAAAATATGAGTATTATATAAGTAAACTCTCATTGATGCAATATAACTTTCATTGTTCATAAGTAAACTTATGACGTTTTATTTGAAGGGGTTTTTAATTGGACAAAATAAGTATTGTTTCTTAGTTAAATCATTTCTCAGTAGTAAGTGCGCAATCTATTTTTATTTGCTCACGTACATGTGTAGTATAGCAAAACATATGTATCAAAAAAAACAATGTCGGGTTTTCCTCAGAAATATCAATTTGGACGTCACCTAAACCCAAAAATTGATTTATTAATTTAGGCAAATTTTGGCCATAACTCAAATATTTAGTTTAATTGTTCAATAATTTGAAGGTAGTGAGGACAAAACAAAAATGCCTATTTTCTTAAAATTTTGTTAAATGTACCCTTCAAGAATGGCATTGCCCTAAAATGAAAAATATGAGTAAAAAAAAGTTAAAAATCTTCCATGGAGTTGCTATAAATAGCATAATTTCTAAAACTCATTTTGTTAAATTAGAAGGTTAACTATCCATGTATGAAATATCATCTAATTTCCAAAAAACCGAAAACTCTATAACCTTTGTCAACTTGATTTTAAACAAATACAATTTACGCTTAAAACAAATTAATAATAATAGAGAAACAAGTTTAACCTCCATTTAAATATATAAATATTTTTTCATAAACCTAAGATGGCATTCAGGGTATTTTTACTTTTAAATTTTACAAGAACAGAACTGACATTTTTAGTCATAATAGTTTTGTTTGTTTAGTATTTTATTTTGCAGATGGGAATGTGAGGAAGTTTGCCCACTATTGTTTTTTTTCCATCTGTATTTTTTTATTTATTTATTATTTTTTTTAAATGAAAAATCTTTATTATTTCTTCCATTATAAAATACAAAATACAATACCACATTTTACATATGCATAAATAGAAATAATAACCACCTAGGTTATTTATCTGTGAAGGTGGATTTAATATTCTTAAGGATCACTACCTATAGTTTCAATGAGTATTGGAAGGCAGCGAACCAGCCAAATAATAATAGAATAAACACACAAAACAAAATAACAAAGCACTAAATTTTAAAATAAATAGGCGTATTATATAATGGATCCTTTTTAAAAATATATTTTTGATATTCGTCTTGAAACATCTTGTGGGTCCAAACCTAGGTTATACTATTACACAAACTTCTAAAGAAATATAACAGGATCTGATGAAAAGCCTTGGCTTTAACATATCTTGTAATCTATTATAGCAATAACAATATATCAGTTAAATATGAGGGTTTTTTTAAAAAGTAAAAACCGTTTTGTTACAGATTATTGAAAACTTTATTAATGAACAAAATTTCAACTGACAATACAAACTACAATTCTGTATTTTTATGTTTAATCTCGATTGACATTTAAGCAATTGTTGAGATATTGTAGAAGTTTGATGGTCCCTTTAACATAAACTTGTTCTAACTGTCCAGTTAACAAATTGATTTTTTCAATTCATCATCATTTTACATTTCCCTTTCCTCCCAAAAAATTCTGCATATTTGGAAAAAGATAGATGTAAGATCAGGACTATAAAATGGGTGAGATTAAGTTTTTCACTTCCAAACTTGACCACATCAGTACTGGTAGTGTGTGATCAAGCATTGTTGCTTGTGAGTAGGGCACAACAGCAGTTTTTAATTGCTCTCTTGAGCTTTGCCAATGCTGCTCTAGTACACATTTGGATGTATTGTCTCTCTACAAAGCCCCTTTTGTCGTTCCAGAAAACTGTAGCTAGAGCAACACTTATATGCATTTCCTTGTGTTCCTCCTCTGTAATCATTCTTGAAACCCACCAGAAGCATAAATCTTCTGGGACTGATGCTTTTAAAGGAATATGCTTTATCAACTTTGTTTTTCACGTTCTTATTGTTGACGGTTGGCTTTTCAGATTTTGATTCATCATGAGTTTTTCTTCACTAAATAGACTACAACATTGATACACGTCTTTCTCGTTCTTAACTCCTTCTTCATTGCACAAGACGAATAGTTTTCGTTGTTACAAAATTAATCAGACAGTGCATGTCTTAATCTATGGAATCGGTGATTGACATAACGTTTTACAATGTTACATAAACAAACGTCCAACTTGTGCAAATCCTTGAACATTGTGTGAAATTCTTGAACTTGCAACTGTGTGAAGAGCACCTGACCTTGAAAATTTTTTAGTTGTGGCTTACACTGTTACAGTGCGCAAATGGTTCTTCCCCTTATATTTTATACGCAAATGGTATAAAAAATTAACCCTTATATAACCAACCAACTATAGAATATGTTACAAAAATCTTCAAATTTGTTTAGATGCTTATGAAAATGAAAAATGAAGAATGAAGTCCATTTTCAGAAGTAAATATTGAATCAGAATAGACTAACAAAAGTCGAAATCTACTAAATGGTTTTTTCAAGGTATGTTTAAATATTAATTAATAAGCATTTAAAAATAATTGTAGAACAGTAAAATCTCATTGATTTGGACTTATTAGAGTTCACGGTTGCATTTAAATAAAACAACTTACATAATGTGAAATAGGGTACATTAAAATAGTGTATATATCAGAAAAAGAAGCTTTTTTTACATATAAAATTGTAATCAGTCTAAAATGAAGGAAAAAGTCATCCTTTACACATTCAACAAGAGTTTGTTTCGTAGTCTGATACTGTGCACTGATACCTGTTATTGATGTTTCTATTAGATTCTTTTATATTGCAGACAGTTTTTCCTGAAGAAAAGTGACTTTTGTCCTATATTAGGTTTAAATAATGACATTAAAAAAGAATATTTAAATTTGCAACACTCGGTGGTAAATAAGACTGAAATACTAGTTATAGGTAATATAGGAACATCTGTATTGCCTAATAAAGGGTATTTAAAAAAGACTTTACAACTTTAAAACTTTAGAAAAATAACTTACAACCACCAAGAAATTATATTTTCTGTTTTTTGTCAATAACTCGATTATCCTTTAACCTATAAAAAAAAAATACATAGACCATTTTTTTTGTCATTAAAAAAGAGAACTTTTTTGTCACTTCTGAATTATTTGTAAAGTTAATGATTTTTGAGCTATTCAATATTAATTATTTTAAACACCTGCCATTGTGAAAGTATACAAAATAAAGTCTTTATTTCCACAATACTTTTAAAACGTAACATACAAAATGTGAAATGTGTATACCAAATCTGATCTCAATATCTTTTCTATTTCCAAATTATAATTTTTTTCTAAAAAAACAAAATGGTGGATATCTGGAAAGAGCTTTTACGGAAAAATTTTCATTCTTAATTTTTTCTTTAACCTGCCCATAGAATCATTTCCTAAAGTTTGGCAGCTTACTTATGGGACATCCTGTATACATAAATATCAACATGCTTTTTAAGTTATAATGTTATTTTTGAAACACGCTGTATATTGTATTGACTAGCACACTAAATGACTTTTGAGAGATTGCAACCGCGTACAATAGGCTACTAGTATGAAATAATAGTGATCATGACAGAGTATTATAAGAATCAGCTGACATTCGAAAAGCGATGAATTGACTCAATTCGGTTCGTGATCAACTAAATAGGTTTTAGTGATATTTTCAAATAAGTAAGGATTAAATGAAGTCTTAATTAACAGAAGTTTACTAGATATTGGTGTTTTTTTCTTCAGCTTTAAAAAGTTGATATCTCCTCATCTATAAATCTATATCTCTATAGGAAGTTCACAGAGAAAAAACTTGGAAATTTAAAAAAAATTATTTTCTCTTCCTATGACTGTTGATACTCTGAACAAATATTTAGCACTAACTTTCTAAATTTACACTCCCATCTTATTTCATTATGATTTATAAATACATTTTAACGTTTTATAAGATTTTCAAATATTGTAAACAGCTTTATTTTAAATCTTACCATTTATATTCTGAAATGTTACAGGATGAATCAAAAGTCATCCTTCTCTCCTATTAAATATATAAATAATCTGTTTATACATTGAATTTATATAATGAGATGTTATATTAATAGTTCTTGTACCCTGGAGGTAGGGGGGCTTACAAATTTGAAATAATGTACACTAAAGTTAAATAATAACTCATTTAAAAATTATATTGCTGAAAAACTGGTTTAGAATCACAAAAATAATTTGTGACGTAATATAAAATGGTAGCCTGTTAAATTTTTGTTCAATCAAACCAAGAAACGCTAGGCAAAGGCTCTCTTGGGTAAGTGGTACAAAGTTTGTCCACAAGTAACGATTAAAGATTATAACTAATGATATGTAAATGATGAAGATGCTGAGGTGGAAATCGATGTCAAGAGAACGTGCCAGGGAAGTTTTAAGTCGAGTTAACATACTAATATTTTCTTTCAGTTATTGATAACCCTCAAAAAGTTTATCATGAATTCCAGTGGTAGTGGCGACAATTATTTCACGTTTGTAAGTACATAATAATAGCTACTTTCTAAATGGTTTAACACTATAAACTAAAGAAGATAAGATATGGGTGAATCCGGACAGATTTCATGAATTTATGAGGAATGAAATAAAATTGGAGACATATAAAATTAATAAAGTATAAATCAGTTATTACAGCAAATAGTCATTACGATTCAAATATATTTGAATATGTGCAAAAATTCATATTAAAAAAAAAGAAAAAAGTAATATTTGTGTGTATTAAAAAACTTGACTAATATGCTTAATTAATTACATTTAGAGTATAGAAAAGTAGGTTATTTTATAGACGTTAATTTAACTGCATGGCTCAGCAGTCGTGAAGGTCCTAAAACTGCTAGACAGATTTTTAGTCAGATAATGTGTGGTTAGCACATCGAATTCCCATTGTTCTTGTTTAGAATTAAATCAGAGTTCAATACAAATTGTTTTCCATTTTTTTTTTTTTTTCATCATGGTGAATTATCAATGTACATTTTTAAACCCATGTAGATTGAACAAGGAATCTCTTGCTCATAGGCAAAAACACTAAACCAACTGGGAAATTATAGATATTTACCATATTTAATTTTACAATCTTGTTGAGCACTGTGGTGAAATTCACAATAATGATTCGAATTTGCCCCTAACCACAATCACTAGAAACTTTAAAATAAATCACAATTATCTGATTAATAATTGTTCTTTATTAATTATTTCCACTAAATGCCCTGATGTACATTTCGATAACATGGTTATCATCATCGGAGGGTCTTGCTTATAAACAAGATCTAAACCTACATATCTACTAATGAAATAAAATTAAACTTAAAACTATAATAACCTGAGTGCAAGCTAAAATCCCTCCTACTCCCCAGATCAGTTGACCAGTAAGATAGAGGCTTGGGCTGGCCCTTTGTCAAGTTATTGTTATATGTCTTTGACCTATAGAGTGGGGTGAAAGATAACTGTACCTCTAACAAATCTAATGAGAACAGGTGGCCTACTCCTTACAAAAGTCTTAATAACTTAACAATACAAAATAATGTGACTACTTAATTTATTACATCTGTGTTTTCCCTAGATTACTAAGAAAGTTAATATAAGCAAGACCCTCCGATGATGATAACCATGTTATCGAAATGTACATCAGGGCATTTAGTGGAAATAATTAATAAAGAACAATTAATCAGATAATTGTGTTTTATTTTAAAGTTTCTAGTGATTATGGTTAGGGGCAAATTCGAATCATTATTGTGAATTTTGTTGGTTTAAGAATTTAATTATTTTAAAATTGTAATACAGAACTATTTAAAACAAATTAACGGTAATGTTTTACAGCGACTTGTCAGTAGCTTTATTATGATTATTATAAATGATTATTGTGAAGAGTGCAGTACAGAGGAATGGGGTGGGTGCCATGTGAGTCCACTAATCAACTTCATTCTTCATTTAATTAAATACCTCTCTTTCATCTTTTCTATCAGGCCTCTCTTGTTCTCTTCCGAGCTTGACTATTAGGGTATTTAAAACGTAGTGTTTTTTATTATAAAGTCTTTAAAAGCAATGATGATAGGGGTATTGTGTCTTTAAAAGAAGAAAAAAATATATCGAAGCTTTGCTTTCTACAGCAACAAAACATAAACTATTTTGTCTTAACCTCGACATTACGCTAGACCTGAATGTAAATTGTAACAATAAATCGATATGAACAGTTCGATTGAAAACAATCTGTATCTTGGCTGGAAGGTATCTTACGCATATCTGTACAGAAATGTATGTTAGTCATTGAAACGTCATCTTTTTTGGTTTGTTTTATTGCTGTGGAAATTAGAGTGTTTCATTAAACTGTTGATTGTGCAAACAGAATTTGTACATATACTTTATTAGGTGACTTTGAGTTCACCCTGTATATTAAATAAAGGACCAAATATCTACAATAAATGTTAGTGTTTTAAGTTGTAATCATAAATACTCTACAGAGATGTTGCTTGATTGTTCCTCAAATGAAATACAGTGACAACATATAATTCAAATTAATATCTTGTTTTATTATGTGCAACCTTACCTTTAAATAAATCTTATAAATTCACTTTATAACTAATAATTCCATGTACAGTAAACCTTGTGTAAGTGACTATAGTGTACTCATATAGAACCATATTGAAATTCATAAAAATCTAATTGAAAATGTCAAAATGACCATTTTAAACAATTTTTTGTTCATTCTTGTGTGTTATTCAACTTAAAATGCACCAAATTAGATACAAATTTGCAAATTTTAATTCTGCATGTAATGGTACCAACCTAACCCCTCTATAACAACAAATAGTGAAGTTATTGTTAAGACGTCCCAAGAAAATCTATTATTCGTATAGATACAAGATTCGGTAGTGCTGAAACACTAACACGAAAGAGAATTTTTATATATAGGTACCTACATATCTACGAGGCCAGTTAGGGCCTAGCCGATATCAAGGAGAATTGTTTTAAACAAACAGCCTACCCTAATTGGTAAGACCCCTTGATCTAACAATACAATTTAATATTTCCTACAAGGTTAAAAAAAAAAAAACTTTTAGGCATAAGATTTAGAGGATATATTGGAATTATAATGGCTGGGTTGGTACCATGATGGCCCCTCCAATTATTTTTATAACTATAGAAGTTGTTAAACAGGATGTCAAAGGGGGTAGGAATGTTTCATATTTCTAATGGCTCAAAAGTTAAAATGAATGACAGTTAATGAGAGGAGAATTGTGGTCACAAAGATGACAACCCTTCAGTAGCCTAGTCACAAGTTTGTGAAACTCAAGTTGGCCTGGATTGATTTAGCCAAACAATCACCAGGTATTCTCTTGTTTTCTTTCTAAATACTGTACTATGACTTAATTTTCTTGTTTTTATGTAACAACAAACAGCTGTTAACAATGATGACAAAGTTGCTTGCAAGATAGTACAGGGTATCTTGAATGAAGTTCGACAGCCTTTATAATTTAAAATTACTTAAGTAAACTTTTTTGAACTTACCGTCCAATAGTCCTATTTAAAACTTCCAACGACGGCCGTTTCGGCTATTCAGCGATTTTCAAGTTAAGGACTGTTGTCCTTCGTCATTAATAAAATAAAATTAATAAACATTAATTTTACTAATGATGGACAGCAGTCCTTAACTTGAAAATGGCTGAATAGCCGAAACGGCCGTCGTTGGAAGTTTTAAATAGGACTATTGGACGGTAAGTTCAAAAAAGTTTACTTAATAAACAATAGTCGGTATGGCGAACATAAACAATAATTAAAATTACTGTAGCTTGGTGTTGTACTCTCGCCTCATTGTGCATGCTCATCTACTACTTTGACTCACAATGGTTTGTCATTCACGATAACATCAAACAGTAAATGATATTCACACATTAAATTATGAAATACTCAGTGTAAGATAGCCCACGAAAAAGTTACGTTGTTTTTATTTGCTTTAGGCATTATGTTATTTACCAATTTTTCTAAAAATTCCCAAGGATTCTAAGAGACGACTTCACTATAACAGTATCAGCCCTTGTGAAACTAATACAAACTTTAGGCTTTTTTATAAAGAATGCTCCCTTTTTCAACATTTGTGTAGTAGATTTTTCATCAAACCAAAGAAAATTATTCCAGACAGTATGGGATAACCTATATACTGTATGTGTATTGTATATTTATGGAATTGGTAAGTAGCTGCTGGATGGATGTGATGCACAAGTGCACACCCATTACGGCTTACAATTGCTTGCATTGCAGTGACATATGCCAAACCTCAAGATATTCTGCACTATCAGTATACATACATCATTTAACACAGACAGAGTTCCTTTCGTATTTAGTAAGTTGATACATTTTTTACTTTTCTCTGGTTGTAATACTATTTCGGCGAGTTTTAAAATCGGGGTAATACAATTAATAAAAAGTACTTTTGAATATGTAAAAATATTTAATGTATACATTGATGTACAAACTTATTATATCAAAGTTCTATAATTATAAATGAATTGTTGCAAGTTTAGTTCCAACTGTTTTCAATTCAAATTTGATAATATAATAAACTGGAAACATTTTAAAATTTTTCATTAAATTCAACTTAAATTGTAACATTTCTTAATAATAGTAAAGGTTAACTTATAGCTATTTATCAGTATTAGGAACTATTTAAATTTACAATTAAGAGTCACGTAAAAGTGTATAAAATTAAAATACAGTAAAATATTTAGAAATTACATTATCTACAAAAAATATACAAAATTAAGAATAACATTTATTAAATGTGTTTTTATTGTTTTGTATATAGGTACATTTTTAGGATAACCTTGTCTCAAACGTGTAATGATCTATATTCCAAATAAAATCGATTTTGTCAAATTTTATATATATATATAATATATATAATATAATAATATATATATATATATATATATATATATATATATGTGTGTGTATATTTTAGACAATAATTTGCTCTTTATGATTTTCTCTTCAAACAAGAAAATCTTAATGAAAATTTATCTTAACTATCATTGCGAAACATATTGTGTGTCATATTTCTAAAAATAATTATTTGAATTATTGGTGAAGGTTTGAATTTTACCAAGCAACAAAGAGCTTATTTTAGTTTATTTCAAATGCAGAAAATTCTATTATATAAATAAAAACAACCTACTTATAAAATGGTATCACTAATATACCATCTGATGTTTTTTTTTATTACGTGATATATGCGTTTATATTTTCTTCATTATTTTGATCCAAGATACAAAACTGCGAAGTATATTAGGTTTCCTCCTGGGACAACCTTTAATATATATATATAATTTCTCTCCAGAAACAATACAGATACAAAATATTAACACATCTATTACAGTTATTTTATACAATAGTAATCAGCGAAAGAGAGAAAAGAGAGAGAGAAAAAAATTAAACAATAAATTTAAAAAAATTACAATATATATTATTTCTCTCCATAAACAATACAGATACAAAATATTAACACATCTATTACAGTTATTTTATACAATAGTAATCAGCGAAAGAGAGAAAGAAAAAATTAAACAAAAATTTTAAAAAAATCTACAATATATATTATTTCTCTCCAGAAACAATACAGATAACAAATATTAACACATCTATTACAGTTATTTTATACAATAGTAATCAGCGAAAGAGAGAAAGAAAAAAATTAAACAAAAATTAAAAAAAATCTACAATATATATTATTTCTCTCCAGACACAATACAGATACAAAATATTAACACATCTATTACAGTTATTTTATACAATAGTAATCAGCGAAAGAGAGAAAAAAATCAAACAAAAAATTTAAAAAATCTACAATAGACATAAAATGTACATTGATCTGTACCATATTCTTAAATATATATATACTTACACCCAATCATACTTACACACCTATACATAAAAATAATATACATAGTTTATAAAATATAACATTTGCTTATCTAAACTAAAAGTTATAAAATAACATTTACTTGAATAGAAAATATAATAAAGTTCAAAAAAACCTCACATTACTCCGGAAGAGGAAAAAAAACAACAAAGAAAAACACCCGACTCCCCTAAAGGCATCACTATACTATTCAACTATTCAATAACTATTAACTACATAAATTAAACAAGTGTTCAACCTCCTCCTGTTCAAAGAGCCAATTTCTCAATTTTTGCAAAAAAAAAAAAGAAATTGAATTTCCACATTTGATGTGGCCAGGCAGAACATTAAATAATTTTGGCCCAAGGAAACAAAACGTCTTCATAAAGTAAGTTTTAAAAGGTTTTGGCACTGCAAAATTACCTGCACTTCTTAACCATACCCTCCTCCCATCAGACCTATCAGAATGTTGCCTGTTTCGAGTTTTTATAAAAAATAACTTGAGTACTTTGTAAAGGTACAAGTATCTTAAAGGTAATATTCGTAAAGAAGGGAATAATGGCTTTGAATGTTCCAACCTACTTTTGTTAAGGATCATCCGGACAAACTGTTTCTGAATATTAATTACAGGTATTAGATTACTAATGTAAGTCCCTCCCCAACTATGCAAACCATACTCTATGCTACTCTGAACCAAAGAAAAATAAATCATATGCTTAACATCCAGAGGACACATATTTCTAAGAAAATAAAACACTCTTAATAATAATACCCAACTTAGATTTTAACTTACACAAATGGACTTTCCAATTTAATTCATTGTCGAGGAATACACCCAAATATTTTATCCTGTTACTTGCTTTAACAACTGAACACGTATTTTTGCAAAAAATTCTTTCGCACGTACAATTCGAGCATGGATATATTATATCCTCCGAGAAGTACATTTGCAATGCTGAATGTACATGGAGTGATGTTAAACATGCCATGAATAATGACTTAAGAGCCATTAGGTGGTGGTTTTTAAAAAATCGTATGATCCTGAGTGTGGAAAAACAAACTATGTTAATTTTATATTAAAGGGAAGATATGACTTTAATTAGAATCGACAATCGATGTACTGGAAAACACAGTCATCATGAAGAATGAAAGAATTTATCAAGGCAAGTTCAAATTCGTGTATTTTGATGTCAAGGGTGTAATTTTGGAAGAATCGTATCCAAAAGGTGTAACAATAAACCAGCATTATTATAAGGTAGTTTTGACAAATGTAAGAGAGTCAGAAAAAATGACCAGAACTGTGAAAAAAAGGTTTTTGAGTCTTAAGGTTTCTAGTAAATGTAAAAGAGAATTACACAATATGATAAAACAATCTGACGACTCGAAACTCCATGAATATTATAGATCATTTAAAAACTGTGTAACTTAGCAAAAAATGTGACCTACCATAAAGTAATACAGAAATCAGTAAATAAAACTGTAATAAATTATTATTTAAAACACCGCATATTATAACCTGAAAATTATAAAATAAAACAAAATATTGTAGACTTAAATTCAAATAAAAAAGCTGTATAATTACTTACTTTTGACGCGTGTAAAACTTTTCACACGTGTAAAACTTTTTACGTCAAGACGCAAAAATAGTGATGAAAAATGCAGCCACAGATCGTTGCAGGCAATATTTGACAAATAATAAGCCAAAGCGTTGTCAGATTTTCCAAAACTTATTAATAGAAACTCGGTTCTTGGTGCACACGGGGCGAAATTAATACTGTAGGCCTAAATAATTCTCAATTTAAGGTTGAAATAAGCCAGCTGTTTAATTATCAGCTGACATTGTAATTTGTTTTCTTTATTTTCCTTTTTATAGTGATAAATTACTTGATTTACTTAACTCAATCTTAAAGTGATGGGACTTTTAAGTTAATTATATAAATACAATTAACTATTATTTAAAACACCGTTTCTTATAACCTTAAAATCTTGATTCAAAACAAAAACAAACTTTTAAATGTAATAAGTCAGGGGCGAAATAATTAATACTGTAGGCCTAAATAATTCTCAATTTTAGGTTGAAATAAGCCAGCTGTTTAATTATCAGCTATTGTAATTTTTTTCTCCTTATATATATATAGTGATAAATTATAGGTTATGTTAAATTACTTGATTTACTTAATTTAAAAAATTTTAAATTCAAATTTTGAAAAAATAGCTTCGAGGTACACAAGGACACCTATCTACGAAATTTCGTAATTCTAGTCCTCGCTGTTTGTCCGCTAGATCGCACGTATACAGACAGACAGACACTCGCTTTTATTGATATAGATATCAATAAAGTATAATTGGATATCTCCTTCTACTGACATTACTTTTGCAAAGAAAGTTGTAAACTTTTTACAAAATAATATATTCTTTCTTTACAAGTTCACTGGTAGATTCATTCAGAAGAATATCAGTGGATTCATTCCAAGAATTAGTATCATTTTCCTTACAATACAATTCATCCAAAGGAATATCATTGGAAAAGATCCAAAGAAAATGATTCTTGAAACAAATCGAAAAACCAATCATTCCAAGAATACATCACACGATTATTTGTATCTTGGTGCGTTGAATTCATAGATATTTCAACAGTCGATTCATTTAATAGAATCTCATCTGTTTCCTTAAATAAATCTTCGTATAATTGTACATTATTACTTTCCGACAATTCTCTGGTAGCTTCATTATTTTGGTAAACTCAATATTTTTCGTGTAGTTTACCAGTCAATTCATTAAAAAAGTTACTATTATCACAATTCTTTTCAGGTTCATTAGATTCAAAAGTTCAGGTTCAGGATTCAATTAGTGATATTGAACTCTGTTAGTTAATTTTCTCATCAAAAGTATTATCATCTGATGCTACAGAAAGTGTATCTGCAATATTATCTTCATTATTGTCAACGTTACCCATGTTTATAAACTGCATTGGATCTACCGCCATGTTTATAACAGACAACTCACCAGTTCCTTCGTTTAAAAATGGCGTTGGGAAAATAATATTCCCAGTTTGATCGTTTAAAATATACATATCTGGTGAAAGTTCTTTATTATTTAAAGACAGACAATTTATTTCCGTTTCATTTGTTAGGGACAATATATCATTAAATTCGTACCAATTTATATTTTCCTTTGTTGGATTCATAGATATTTGACCAGTCGATTCCGATTCATTTAAAAATATCTCATCTGTTTCCTTAAATAATTCTTCTTGTACATTATCATTTTCCGACAATTCTCCATTAGTTTCGTTAAGTACTAAATATTTAGCTTTATCAATCAATTCATTTTTTGAGCAAAGATTATTATTTGAATATTTTTCTAGTAGCTCACCAGTCAATTCATTTAAAAAGTTACCACTGTCACAATTCTCTTCAGGTTCAGTAGATTCGAAAGGAGCATTGATAACTGATACTGAACTTGGTTCAATATTTTTTCCATCAAAAGTATTATCATCAGAAGCTATAGACTGTGTATCTGCAATATTTACTTCATTATTTTCAATGTTACCCATGTTTATAAACTGCATTGGATCTACCGCCATGTTTATAACAGACAACTCACCAGTTCCTTCGTTTAAAAATGGCGTTGGGAAAATAATATTCCCAGTTTGATCGTTTAAAATATACATATCTGGTGAAAGTTCTTTATTATTTAAGGACAGACAATTTATTTCCGTTTCATTTGTTAGGGACAATATATCATTAAATTCATACCAATTTATATTTTCCTTTGTTGAATTCATAGATATTTGACCAGTCGATTCCGATTCATTTAAAAATATCTCATCTGTTTCCTTAAATAATTCTTCTTGTACATTATCATTTTCCGACAATTTTCTATTAGTTTTGTTAAGTACTAAATATTTAGCTTTATCAATCAATTCATTTTGTGAGCAAAGATTATTATTTGAATATTTTTCGAGTAGCTCACCAGTCAATTCATTTAAAAAGTTACCACTGTCACAATTCTCTTCAGGTTCAGTAGATTCGAAAGGAGCATTGATAACTGATACTGAACTTGGTTCAATATTTTTTCCATCAAAAGTATTATCATCAGAAGCTATAGACTGTGTATCTGCAATATTTACTTCATTATTTTCAATGTTACCCATGTTTATAAACTGCATTGGATCTACCGCCATGTTTATAACAGACAACTCACCAGTTCCTTCGTTTAAAAATGGCGTTGGGAAAATAATATTCCCAGTTTGATCGTTTAAAATATACATATCTGGTGAAAGTTCTTTATTATTTAAAGACAGACAATTGATTTCTGTTTCATTTGTTAGGGACAATATATCATTAAATTCGTACCAATTTATATTTTCCTTTGTTGAATTCATAGATATTTGACCAGTCGATTCCGATTCATTTAAAAATATCTCACCTGTTTCCTTAAATAATTCTTCTTGTACATTATCATTTTCCGACAATTTTCCATTAGTTTCGTTAAGTAATAAATATTTAGCTTTATCAATCAATTCATTTTGTAAGCAAAGATTATTATTTGAATATTTTTCGAGTAGCTCACCAGTCAATTCATTTAAAAAGTTACCACTGTCACAATTCTCTTCAGGTTCAGTACATTCAAAAGGAGCATTGATAATTGATAATGAACTCAGTTCAATATTTTGTTCATCAAAAGTATTATCATCGGACGCTACAGACTGTGTATCTGTAATATTTTCTTCATTATTTTTAACACTACCCATGTTTATAAACTGCATTGGATCTAATGCCATGTTGATGACAGACAACTCACCAGTTCCTTCGTTTAAAAATGGTGCAGGGAAAATAATATTCCCAGTTTGCTCGTTTAAAATATACTCATCTGGTGAGAGGTTTTTATTATTTAAATAAAAATAATTTACTTCGCTTTCATTTGTAATGGAAAACATGTCATTACATTCATACCACTTTATTACAGGATCAGATTTGTTACGACTTATGTTCGATTCATTACTAAATCCACTGTTTTTATAATTACTAAATGTTTCATCTTCAACAATTTTGTTTATCAAACATGGCTCATTTGAATGATTAACATTTTTACTATTTTGAAAAGCAGATTTTAGCATGTTATTCCCATAATTCTTCTTGCCATTTTCAATAGTTTGATTGTTATTATCAATAATTAAATCTAGATTTACAGTTTTGTCCCTTTCATATTCAGTCATAAATTCTTGACTATTTTTTTTACTTATCTCTGTATTTTCAATTTCTAATGTATTATCTTGCTCCGTGGTTAAATTTTGATTTTCTTCATTGTTAATATTTTGATTGTTTATATCAAAGTTTGAAAACGAATTTAAACCAATGGTTAATAACTCTCCGGTAGATTCATTTAAAATATACATCTGTTCATTAATGGTGTCAGAAGTATAAGGAATTTCTATAGTTTCATCTCTACTGTATGAATTTAATACAGTATTGTGAATTCGATAAGTTTTTATTAAATTATTCTCTCCATTTTGTAAAGCTGATTCTTGGATATTATTTTCATCATTCTGCTTGTCTTTTTCAACGGTTTCACTTTTATTGTCAATTAGATCTAGATTTACATTTTTGTCCTTTTCAAATTCTGTCACAAACTCTTGACTATCTTTTTGACTTATCTTTGTATTTTCACTTTCTAATAATTTATCTTGCTCTGCAGTTAAATTTTTATTTTCTTCATGGTTAGTATTTTGATTGTTTTTGTGCAAGTTTGAGAATGAATTTAAACTGTTGGTTAATAACTCTCCAGAAGATTCATTTAAAATATACATCTGTTTATTAATTGTGTCGGAAACATTATTAGATAAAAGTAAAATTTGATCAGTCAAGGAATAAGTTTCTTTATCTATTTCTAATTTACCTGTTGTAATTTTAATACTAACATTTGATTTATCTTTAGAGTTATCATGACTTTCATTTCTGGACGAATCAATATTTTCATGAACAATGATACAATCAATTGTACAACCATTAGTATCATCTGGTAATTCATTAGATATTGCTGTTGGATTATCATTGGAAATCACACCTATACCACTGTACACTAACTCAGAACTATCAGAAGACATTACATATATCGGAGAACTATCTTCTGCAATTATAATTTCATTCTGTTTCTCATCATTCGACATCAACTTGTTTATATCATTTTTTGAAAGTTTATGTTTTATATAGTAATGTTTTATTAAATTATCTTTCCGCTTTGTTTTAAAAACACATAATATACATTTCAAATAAGCATCAGTATTGTGTGTTAAACGTGTATGTCTTTGTAAATTTTTACGTTGCGAAAAAAATACTTTACAAATATTACACTGGAACTCTTTTTCATAATGATGTATTTTTATATGTATATTGTAGTCATATTTACGGTTAGTTTTAAATTTACAACCAGCATTAGAACATTTGTACTCTGTTGTTGGTTTATTCCTATTTGACCTTTGTTTTTGATGTACAAATAAAATGTGTTGCTTTAAATTTACACCTCTCTTAAATTGTCTTTCACAAAATTGACAAGGATAAGATGGTGTCGAGTGGAACATTAAATGTATTTTAAGTATTTGTCTAGTAGAGAAACTTTTATTACATATGTAACAGAAGAAAGGTTTTGGTCCAATATGATTCTGTAAATGTTTTCTTAGTGATGTGTTATCTTCCAGTTTGTAATTGCAAATCAAACATTCCGAGTAGTTGTGGTTAGTGACCAATAAATGACAAACAAAAAATTTTATTTTGATTGTATGAAATGAACAAAAAGAGCAGCGGTACCTAAATCTAGTAGTTTTTTCGTCTGATTCATTGCTTTTACTTTTTTCTTCCGATATGAGTATTTTTGTTTGTTCCTTCAATAACCCACTTTCCAGTTGTTCCTTGGACATGACATTCTTTAATACTTCTTGGGAAATGTTACTTTTTGTTTCATTTTTAGCAAGGGTACTTCTAATTTCCTCTTGAGATATGGTAATTCTCACTTCCTCTTCAGAATCACCAGTTCTCACTTCTTCTTCAGGGTGGGCACATCCAATTTCCTCTTCAGACATACTATGTTTCATTTCCTCTTCAAATACACCACTTCTTTTTTTCTCTTTAGATATGCTATGTCTCATTTCCTCTTGATGTATGATAATTCTCACTTCCTCTTCAGACACACTGCTTCTCATTTCTTCTTTAGAGTTCCCACATCTCATTTCCTCTTCAAACACACTATTTCTCATTTCCTCTTCAAATACACCACTTCTCAAATCATCTGCTGGCATGGTACTTCTCATTTGCTCTTCAGATATGTCATTTCTCATTTGCTCTTGAAATATGGTAATTCTTACTTCCGCTTCAGATAAATTGTTTCTCATTTCCTCTTCAGGGATGCTATTACTCATTTCCTCTTTAGACATGGTACTTCTAATTTCCTCGTCAGATATGTCATTTCTCATTTCCTTATCAAATAAATGATTTCTTGTTTGTTCTCCAAATATGCTACATCTCATTTCCTCTTGAGATACGGTAATTCTAACTTCTTCTTCAGGTTTGCCACATCTCATTTCCTTTTCAGACATGGTATTTATCATTTCTTCTTCCAATACACCGCATTTCATTTGTTCTTTAGATATGGCATTTCTCAATTCCTCATTAGGCATGGTACTTTCCATTACCTCTTCAGAAATGCCACTTCTCATTTCCTCATCAGATATGTCATTACTCATTTGGTCCTCAGATATGCTATGTCTCATTTCCTCTTGAGGTGTAGTAATTCTCATTTCCTCATCAGATATGTCATTACTTATTTGGTCCTCAGATATGCTATGTCTCATTTCCTCTTGAGGTGTAGTAATTCTCATTTCCTCATCAGATATGTCATTACTTATTTGGTCCTCAGATATGCTATGTCTCATTTCCTCTTGAGGTGTAGTAATTCTCATTTCCTTTTCAGACACACTGCTTCTCATTTCTTCTTCAGGCATACCATTTCTCATTTGCTTTTCGGATAGGTCATTTCTCATTTGTTCTTCAGATACACCACTTCCTGTTTTAACTTCAAATATGGCACTTCTCACTTCTTGATCAGATAGGTCATATCTCATATACTCTTCAGAAAGGTGACTTTTCATTTTCTCTTCAGACATGGCACTACCTTTTTTAATGTCACATATGCCACTTGTCAATTCTTCTTCAAACATGCTATTTCGCATTTTCTCTTCAGATAGGTCGCTTCTCATTTCCACTTCAGATATGATACTTCTTTTTTTACTTACACTCAATACATTGTGAATATTTCTCCATTCTTCTTCAGATATCTCATTTCTTAATTGTTCTTCAGACTGGGCAATTTTCATTTGTTCACAAATGGCACGTCTCACTTCCTCTTCAGATTTGTCACTTCTTACTTGCTTTTCTAGTAGACCACTGCTTATTTGCTCTTCGGATTCTTCACTTTTCTTCTCCTCTTTAGATATTTCACTTCTTTTTTGCTTTTCAGATATGCCACTTTTATTTTTATTTTCAGATATGTTATTTTTCATTTCTTCATATGTTATTTTACATCTTACTTCTTTTTCAGATACACCACTTCGCACTTGCTCTTTAGGCATGCCACTTTTTATGTGCTCTTCAGATTTTTCATTTCTCTTTTGTTCTTCAGATATGCCACTTTTTATTTGCTCCTCAAATATGCCACCTTTCATTTGCTCTTCAGAGAGACCATTTCTCACCTGCGTTTTAGGTAGATTACTTGTTATGTGCTTTTCAGATTTTTCACATCTCATTTCCTCTGCAGATGTACCAATTCTTACTTTCTTTTTAGATATGCCACTTCTCATTTTTTGTTTAGAAATAGGCTTGTTACTATCAACAATTTTTTGAGAACACTCTAAAAGTTCTCCACAACCATCTGTATCTATATTCTGTTTCAGCATAACTGTATTTAATTGGCAATGATCAGCAACATCTGTAATCTCTATATTCTCTTGACAATTTCCTAGTATTTGTTTTTTTTTAAGAAACATTTCATCAGTATTTGTTATTCTGCAGCAATCAATCGACTCACTTTGGTTAAAAACAGATAATCGGTTATTTTGTTCATGTACAATTTTATCAGTATCTGAAACCTTACTACAGCATAAATTTCCAAAAATAATTGTTTTATTTTGGTCAGGAATAATTGTACTACGAGAAACATCAGAAAATGTACCATTTAAATTGTTTTTATTAGAAATAGATGTAGATCTATGATCTTCTTGAAACATTTTTTCATTAATTTGGCAAAAGTCAACACTATCCAGCATAATTTGTTCACTAGTTTTTGTATTTTTCTTATCTTTTAACTGTCAAGAATCTGAAGCTGTCCTACTTAGAGTGTTTTCTTGACAATTGGTTAACAAATTATTTTCATTAATTAATATCTGTTTTTTATCCTGTACAATATCATCACAACTTTGTGGGCTAGTTAATGTTTGAAATTCTTCAGATAGCACAGTTGTTTTTAATGTATCATTAACTCTTGTGTTTTCTTGGTGCTTATTTAACGTTTGATTTTGTTCAGGTAGAATTTTAACAATTTTATTAGTCGTATCATTTTTGTTTTTTTCGAAGGTAGACAAATTTTGATTTTGTTGAATACCCCTTTCATTATCACCGTCAATACAATTATCATTCATCACAAAATTTAATGATTTAAGATTATTTTTAGTAAATCCAATTTCACTTAAATCAATTAGACTATTTGTTGGATTAATAATTACAATATTTTTACACAAACTTAAATCTAACTGCCTTTCTAATTTTGTTAATGTAGGCTTATTTTTATTAATTGATTTGGGTTGACTATTTAAAACTATTTTAATTTTCTTTGTAGGTAATAAATTTGTGTTAAATTCTGTATTGTTTCTTTTAACGTTTTTTTTACCTACTTTTGTTTCAATTCCTAGTTTTAAAATATCGGTTTCTTCATGATTGGCCACAACTGTACAGTGTTCTATACAATTTGTTAAATATTGTTTAATTGTTGGTCTATTAATAGAATTAGCATGTTTCATAGTTTTGTCTATGGCTTTCCTATAATTCTTAATAGACATTTTGTTATCATCACAATCCTTTTCTACTTTAGTAATAATAGGCCTATCCTTAAATATTTCATCTTCGATAGATTCATTTCCAGTTGTATTCTTCGTTTCACAGCTATTATCAATATTATTCTTATCCATTTCTAAATTTGTATAAATAGAACTTTTATTTTTTCTAATATCGGTTTCTCTATTTTTATCAATGATTGATTTATTTACATCAAAATTAAAGTAAACACCATTAACATTACACCTATACCGAGAACAAAATAATATCAATTCATTTACCTTCAGTTTGTTTGATAATATTTCTAAATGATTTATGTGTATATTATCTATCAAAATATAGCCTAAATACATAAAATCAATTATTTTTTGTAAGCAGTCAAAGCAACTGTTAACAGAATCATGAATAATATTATTTAAATCTATTTTTAAAGGTTTACAACATTGAATTGTATTTACGTTGTCTCTGTTTGACCTATGTTTTTCTAACATCTCTGCCATGTAAGAACTAAATGAAGCCAGAATGCAGGCATGTACTTGTACCACACCATCTTTAATCACAAATTTCACGTCGCAAAACTGTCCAAATGTTTTCTGATAGTACAATGTATTTAGTAGTTTCTTATTATTATTAATCTTTAAAGTTAAAACACCTGATTCCGGGGAATACTCTTCAGTTATCTTTGACTTTCGTGGCATTTTATTCACCTTTTTTACCTGAAACAAAAATAGTTTATTTGAATAATTATTACTGTAAACAAGCTGTTTTAAAAGTATAATCTTATTGACGAGCATGTTTTTACTGTGTAATTGTTTTAGGACCGCAACATATGTTTCAGTCATATCGAAAAAGACCACAGTCAATTTTAGTGTTTTCAGGGTTTTGCAAAAATAATCGCAATTTCCTTATTTATTCATATATTTCAATATTTTGTTTAACAATTTTTTAGTAAAATTATAGGCTTTTAAAATATATGTATATAAATGCAGAAAATTTTATGATAAATTTTTTTATTTCATTTAATCTTTCTATTCATATTGAGTGTTTTTAAAAATTTTGTGTTAAAAGTGAGTTAATTTCATTTTAGAACATGTTTCTAAATGGACATAAATTTTGGGTTTGTTAGACAATAATGTTTTAAATTAAACTATCGACAAAAATAAAACTGGCAAAATTTGTACATTTCAAAAAATGATTTTTTTACAATAATTTTGCCATCTGTAGGTTCTATAATTCCAATTAGCTCATTACATAATTAAAAATTTTCATCAAATGGTACCAAAACTGGTTTTCTACAATAAAAAAGGAGAAGTTGATGCATCAACTCCACTTTCTTTTGACAAGTCTCTTTGGAAGAAAAATATAACGTTGGCAGGATAATCAAACAATAATGAGTTTTTGGCAGCATTTTCCCAGAAATGGATGATCGTTTTCTTTTTACAATAGAGGATAGAGCAACAGCTACTTTTTACTAATTCTATAGAACTCATTGCCTCTGCCTCCATTATAATATCATTATAACGGATTTAGAAATACAAATAGGAATTACAAACACAAAACTGTAACCACAGTTGGCATTTCATGCCTGCACAAATACCATTGAACAGTTACTAAATCAACATTGCTAAATCAACATTTGCCTCCAAAGTAAGCGGATCCTAACCAAGAAAAAATGTAATCAACTCAAAATTAAATTATATATGTTAATTACTGTAACTAGATTATATATTCAATTCATTTATTCTATCTTGTAGACAAAAAATACATTTTTGGATGAGATATTTCAATAAACAAGTCAAATTAAAATACCAAAAACAAACACAAACACAAACATAACAATAAATTTTAAAAAAAAATGAATAATACTTATAGTCAAACTCTTATACAATAAATTAAAATACAGTGCAGTCACAGAATGGAATAAAATAAAGCCATAGAGACAATACACCAAGTATTAAGTACAATATATAATCTTTTCCTTTTTTTCCCCTCCAATTAATAAACATCAATATAAATTTTAAAAAAAATTAAATATCTATATAATATAAACTACAATCTAAAAATCAATAAACAATAATTTTAATTTATAATATAATTCATAAAATATTTAAAAACATTGGTCACTAGCTTTAATTTTGAGATATAATATATATAACAGCTTACTACAAGAGATCACCTCTATTTAATCAGATTCAAGAGATATATGGTCCAAAAACACTTTCCAACAATTAAAACGATCCAGACTACAGTAGTAATCCGACTGGCCGGTATCTGCACGAGTTACGTACTGTGCTTCACTTGATCAAACTTTCATTTATTTAATTTGATATTTTAAAATAAAATCTGTAATATATTTTTTCCTACATTACATTATAAAGAAAAATGAGACCAAACAATTGTAATAATAAATTTCAACATCTTACAATTAAAACTGTAGCCGGTATGAAGTATGTTCCCTAACATATCCTTTGAGATGAGCTCATACCATCTCTATAGGATTGTAATAGTAGTAATAGGGTGCAGGCGTATTACTTTAAATCCTATTTCACTGCCTTTCCATCAATGATGTAGGTGGGCACTGGAGATTTTTTAGGTAAACAAGCTGAGGTAATTCTGTGCAATTACTTGGTCAACCCCAAACTTTTTCATATTTTACTATGGTCATAAGGATGTTCTCAGAAAGCAAGAAACATATAATTCAAGGCCCGCAAGGCCATCGTACAGGTTGCCGAGCGATAAGAAGGTTCAAAGTCCACGCGATAACAGTGGCTTGCGGGAGACGTGCGGAAGGCCTATAATGACAGGTTTGGCCAGGTAGCTATATAATTATATAACGGTACTGTCACAACTGGCCTTCCGCGCGTCTCCCGCAAGCCACTGTTATCGCGTGGACTTTGAACCTTCTTATCGCTCTGTACGATGGCCTTGCGGGCCTTGAATTATATGTTTCTTGCTTTCTGAGAACATCCTTATGACCGTAGTAAAATATGAAAAAGTTTGGGGTTGACCAAGTAATTGCACAGAATTACCCAAGCTGATACAATTCAGGTCCTTTTAAGTCATTCAAGAAGGGGAGCCCTTGCTTTTGTAATTACTGTATCATTTACAGGTTTATTGAAGAAGATGTCTGCGCCTTATCCTTGATCCTCAAATATGATGTGTTATCCATCACTATTGTAGCACCACGAGGTAAAACTGGAAGTAAGGTGCTAAAGAACCACTTTTTAAACACTGCACTGTTCATGTCCTTGTGGTAATCTCCCATTTTCTTTGATTCAAATACCAATGGAGGGCTTTAATCCAACCATTAGAACTTCCTGTGTGGCAGAATAGTGAGGAGTTTAACTTTGCCTAATGGCACCACCAAGGTTCCTTTTACAGAATCATCAGTTCAACTCTTTTCTTTACTTTCATTCTGGTTAGTGTGTTAAATTTCATCATGGAAGTGTGTTTTTGTCAAATCCAATTAGGTCTGGCTAGGTGACTATATATAAATATTACACTATAATATGCATGTGATATAGTCATCTAACCAGACCGAATAAAAACAAGTGATCATACATTCACTAATTTGACTAAAGGGTAATTGTTTACAAAGAACGTCACTGCTTTTTTTGCAATTTTTTTTAATGTGTTTTACATACCTTATTTATTTTGTTAATAATAAAATAAGTTTTCAAAGGGGAGCTAATTTTTTCACCAAAAAATCGCATTTTCAAAACTACAGAATTCAATGCATTTATATATAGGCACCTTACTACCTAAGGTAAAAATTTGTGTACATATACCTATTTTAATGCATAATTCACTTAATGGACCTTAACCTAGAAAAGTTGTAATTATGTTTTTTTTTCCCTGACAAAGTTAACTCTGCATTGTTTTTTTATTGAGAAAAAAAGATAAATATGTAGAGCATGGTAAGAAAAAAAGCAGTGACTTTTTGTAAACAATTACTGACTAAAGTAGCCATAAAGAGTATGCATTCATAACCTGAGCTGTATTTCTTACTTTTATATTTCTTATTTTTTACTAAACTAATGTATTTTGGTACTTCAAAAATGTCTGGAGACATAATAAGATCTCTTTTTTTTTTTCAAAATAATGTAGTAATAAAAGATTTCAACGATTTTCTTAATTCAATTATAAGACAAGCTTCAATGCATAAATACCTAAGGCCTTGTTTACATGGTATTTTTAGTGGTTTGAAATTAATCAAAGACTGGAAAAAAACCGATTTGAATTTATCTAGACACTTTGTTACATAATTATTCAATATTCAGTACATAGTTCGTATTTTTTTAACATAACCTAGAAGACCTAACCTACAATTTTATATTTTAGCAAAATACTAAATTTCTAAGTACAAACGAGTTATTAAAACTAATTACCAAGAATTAGCATTGTAATTTACCATTGAAAAAAACAAATTGATTATTTGCCGATAAAACTTACAATTTTTCTGGTGAATTAAAAAATTTGGTGTATTTTGTTGACAAAATATTAGTTACAAGAAAAACTAGCAACCGAACAACAACAAGACAAGAGGAAATCGTGATTTAGTTGAACTACGCATGCGCACAAACGTATTTTCCCTCGATACATTCAATATTCAATAGATAATAATGTAAAGAGTGGTGGGGTGATTTATTAAATTTATAGTAGAAAGTTTCAATGTTCAAAAAATACACACTCGATATATTTATGTAATATAACATTCAAAATTTACATGTAATTCGTAAAATTTCCAACAATTACGAGTTAGCTTTTTCGTGACATATCTTGGCCAAATCTAGTAGGGCGAAGGTAAGCTTTAACCATCCAACTTCTATTCCAACTTTTACAGCTGATATGATACAAATATTTTTGTGATTGCAATTCAAGGTCAATTGTTGAGACATTTCCCTATTTCCCTTGTTCTTGGAATTTGACATTTTGACATAGGCTACTTAGTACTTAGCCACTTAGCGAGAATAGCTTTCATACGAGGAAACGTTACAGACACGTACTCTGTATTTATAATTTTCAAATAGACATTTTCATTCATTTCTTCACTAGTAGCATGAATGGCATGAATAGTGTACTTGATTTTAACGAAGAAGACATAGAAAAACAGTTTGAAACGGGAAAACTAAGTTTTGGAGTTGAAGCAAAAGAATCAAGCAGTGAAACAAGTGCTTATATAAGTAAGTTAAAACAATTATGTAAATTAATTAATATCCCAGTGTGTAACCGGTATCTAGTTTATTCAGGTGTTTATATTATTATAGTATAGCCTATTTGAATTAATTTGTTATAGAATCTTGGGCCAATGCCAAAAGAGGTGATTCAAACGTTGTTTCTGATGAAGCTGAAATGGATGGAAATGGTGTTTGTACAGATCTAAAATTTGAAGTAGTTTCAGCAAGAACAATAGACAGCCCTAAAAAGCATGTCGTAAGTGTTTAATTCTGCTTTTATTTAATTCTTATTTGGTTTAGGTGTCGCAAAATTAATACTTTTTTAGGGCCTCTTGGCAAATTGTAAAATGCTTTTTCAGCAATTGTTTACAAGTAAGTCACTGCTTTTTTGCAATTTTTTTTAAACATGTTCTACATACCTTATTTGTTAATAATTAAATAATTTTTTCAATGCAGATCTCACTTTTTTTACTGAAATATCACAATTTAAAAACTACAAAATTGAACCTATTTATAGGAATGGCTAGGAATTAATGGCAATGATTCACATTCCTGTCTCGAACCTTAAAATAAAGACTAGCATTTTTATATCTCTGTGATCATAGCTCATATGAAATGCTGTCAATCATGTACCTTATTAATTCCCGCCAATATATTAATTTTACAGAATTAGTGAAAAAATGGAGTGTGTAGGGTATGAGCTTTTGCTATTTAATTTTGGTATTTTTGACTACAGAAACTAGACTACATAATTTCTTCCTTGTGGCTGCAAAATTATATCACCCCACATTTAGATAAGCTAAATTATATAACTCTATAAACCTACTATAGGTCTAGCAGGTGGCTATATATATATTGCCATCTGCCAGACCTATCGGAGGTTTATATAGTTTTATACAAAAATATGTCCACCTGGACAAACCTGCTTTGTCACAGTAATTTATTATATGCATGCGTCAAACTCATACGCTATTCCAATTCCAAAAATTCATATTAATGTGAAGCATTGCCATTTCACTATAACCTATAAATGTAGTTTTTAAATTGTGATTTTTCGGTAAAAAAAAGTAAGCTCTGTGTTAAAAAAAAAATTTATTATTAACAAATAAGGTAGGCCTATGTAGAACATGTTTTAAAAAATTACAAAAAAAAACAGTGACCTTCTTTGTAAACAATTATAGTTTTTTCTAATATTGTACTTAATCTTCGGGTTAATATGGAGAGATGTAAGTGAGAAATCTCAGCAATTCCTCTTGAAAAAAGTGTTTTGTCCATCATTTCGATACTTATTCAAGATGCGGTAAATATCAGTTGTACCTCGTCATTCGATTTTACTATCAAAAATTATGAAAACAAAATATTTACCTTGAAGTATTCAGTGGTTCTGTAATACATCAATGAATAGATAGGCATATAGATAGCTAAAGCCTCACTTTGAGGTACCAAATTGTAATGAAAGGCAAAAATTTAATCTAATCTAAATAAATAAAAAACAAAAATAACTTTTGGTTTATTGTTGATATTAACAATTATTGTGAAACACTTAACACTCAAAATTTAAATAACAAACTCAACCTAGAAAATTATTTACAAGTTATTTAAATCAACAGTTTATTATTCATTAATTTTAAGTACCTATGCAAATTATTTGTTCATATTTCATAGAATTAATTATTCAGTCTATATATCTGTTATGATCATTATGAAAGTTCATTCATTATTATACACATAAGAAACTTTAAATTTGTTTTGGTAATTGTACTAGGCCTACTCTTATCTCGGGTTTCGGGTTAATGCCAGCTTTTTCCAATTTTGTATGGAAACATGCAAATTATTTATAAATTAATAAACTCGACTAAGTCCCAAATGTCTTAGGTAAGTGAAATAACAATATGAAAAAGGAACAAGTGTAGTAGTGTGTAAGTGAAAAATGTCTAAAATCTCAGGAATTTGAACTTGGAATTCAATTTTCTGTATTGGATTTGAATATAGAAAGTCTTCCTGATTCAGACTTTATAATCGTCTTTCTCAACTAGGCTATAGGCTATATAAAATGGAATATGATAACGGATTGATCTCGCAAATTAGTTTTCAAGTTTTCTTTCGTATTTCGCAGAAAATCCAATAAATCAAACTATGTCACTAAATCACACTGTTTAAATATTCTTCTGTTCTTGATCTGGGATACTGGATGAGATAATTAGTTGGCTAAATTTAAATTCAATCCACCTTATGTGGAGAGCGTCAAATCCCTGAAGAAGCCAACAATAATAATTCTTGAAGCAATAGTGTTCCCAAGCTTTGAATTGCCCGCTTTCTAAATCACATGTTTTTTGTGTGTACTGTATGTTTATGTCTTTGTAGGTATATCATAGTGTAATATTGGGAATGATTAATTATTAGTTACTTTTTTGGGGTTTCTAACCATTTAATTTTGAATAATATGACTCTAGGACACATATTTTTAATTCTAATCAAAAACAAACAAATAACTCCTTTAGTACAAACCTTTTAGAATTTCTTCCACTAATTGGACCGTGAGTTTAAAAAATGGCTGTGTCTGTTGATTTGATCTTCCGAGAGACTTAGAAAATCAGCCATACTTATTTGGGACTTGGTTTTGTTTTTAATTCATACTGAATTACTCGTGAATCCTATGTATTTTTCGAAACAACCTTTTTGATGTATTAGATTCTGTTCTATCCATTAAAAATATTAGTTTCTTCCGATAAATACTTGTTTTCTTATTAATAATCCTCACGATTCTGCCGTCTCTCTTCTATCATAAAATAAGTCTTATTTTAAAATTTGGATATTTCTTTTCAGAGTTCGAATCATGGTTGTCTAGTAATTTTCCTATATGAACAGTTAAATTTGGAATAAATTTGAGGTTGAAGCATGGTCTTTACATGTCTAGAAATAATTTTAATTTCCATTTTTCTTCTTGCATTCCTAGGCCTACCACTTGATGGTTGAATATTGAATTGGAGTAGAGGAGTTGATTGTAATGTCCGCTAGATCTCCTTAAGTATATGTTGCTCCTAGTTTGAATAACATTTCTTAAAAAATATCTGCTCACATACATTTTCACTAAATGCGTTCCGAATTATTTCAACCTATATGTCTTATGACTACCATATTTAAAAGAATCAGATCAATTTAAATTTCATAAAGACACTTTTAAAGTCAGAAAATGCATTAGTTTATTAGAAAATAGGAATATTAAAGTATTGAAATCGACTTCACAATTAGGAGCGTTAAAGTTGTGTAAGTTACAAAATGGGATGTAAATTACATAGGCGGGGTCAAGTCAGGTGGCTATATATATATATATATATATATATATATATATATATATATATATATAGCTACCTGACTTGAGAAAAAGCGATTATAGATTCATTGATTTGATGAACATAGTTATTAGTATTAACATTGGCATTCCTAATCTAGATAGCTAGATTTCGTACTTTTATAAATCTCATTTTCTATGAAACTAATGCATTTTGGGACTTAACATATTTATTATGACCCATAGTATGATATGATCCTTTGATTACAAGGTAAATACTTTGTTTTCTTAATTATTTTATAGAAAAATCGTATGACGAGGTACAACCGATATTTACCAAAAAACATTTCCTACTTTTTATCTTTCACAATTCATTATTTCTATCCAAAATCAGTGATTTAAAATGACTGTTTTATAGCATTTGACGTTATTTCAACAAATATTTCATAAATTTTAAGTAAAATCTATCGATGTTTTTAATATTCCGCGCAAATAGTTCTGTTTTAAGAACTGTCAAAATAGATATCATTTAGTATCAACGATGTCATGTATGGATATATATTTATCTAACTTGACGTATATATAGTTTTTTTACTAGGTCTGGGTTTCAGAGACCTAGTCATCCTGAATCTTACATTATCAATGTAGTAATATCAACCTGTAGAGTTAATGAAGTGCAGATGCACCCAACGAGTGAATTGAATATGGCTATACAATTGAATATGTTACAAATTTATCAATTTCAAACATTGTTAAGTAAATAATGAATTGTGAGAGATAAAAAAACCACTTGCGTTGTAAATGAATATCTACTTGATGGGAAAAAACGCTATTTTGAAGCAGAATTCGGAGATATTTTGCACTTAAATTGATCGGACTACTTCTCTCCATATTTACCCATCTTTATTTCGTTTTAAATAAACTGGTTTCACGTCAAACTAAGCCTGCAGAAGACAATTTTTTTTAAATAACCTGTGATGTAAGGTATTCAGGTAAATATGGAGTGTACATACCGGTTGAATTTAGTGGTGAAAAATTATAAAATTGTTTACTACTTATCTTAATTTGAAAGAATTAGATCATATTTGATGTTGGAAAACACTTTTGAAGTACCAAAATACATTAATTTAGTAGAAAATGACAATTATAAAAATAAGAATTCTTGGTTATTTCCGTTACTTATATGTAGGCCTACGTTCATCCATAGTATTACGTTAGTCAGGTTAGTGAATGTCTCATTGCTCGATGTTTTTTTTATGTAAATATGTTGGTCAAGTTAGTGAATATCTTTTCCAACAAAACTTATGTTATATGCAATATTTCAATATCATATGTATAAGTTATAATTTAATAGGGCACATAGCCAATTAGATTGGTTAGATTTTGTATGGACAGGAGACAGGCTTGGAAAATGGTCCTTGGTATTACCTAATAGTAGATATAAGTAAGAAAACACATACAAAAACACACTAAAGTTTTGAAATATTTCGTAAACACTGTTCACTTTCTCAATCAGTAGAGTTAAGAAGAAGACTGAGTGTTGAAGAGGACTAAGGTGTTGAACCACAGATTTTTATTATTTTTTTTTTTTGTAAAACCTTTTGGGAAAGGTAAAAGGATAAAGGATGATTCATCTAATGTTAAGATTAAGGGGTTCTCTTGATTTTGTGACCCATTGATGAGACAGTTCCCATCTTCTTAGTTCTGAGGGGTTATATTCTGAAGGGAGTGATTTTATCATTTTTGTTGTGAAGCATTCATCAAAAGTGACAACGTTGTGGATTGCTGCATGTTGTGCAGTTGGTTTCTCCATATCCATGATTTTCACATCATGTCTGTGGCCATTCATCCTGGTGCTTAAGTTGTCTGTGGTTAGGCCAATACAGTATATTGAGCTAGGCAAAACCTGCACTGTAGTTGGTAGATAACATTTTTCATTGTACATGTGTGATGACCTTTAACTTTAAATTCTTTTTTACTAGAGGAACTATTGAAGTTGTTGGACGGGAGATGTATTTTGCATGTTTTGCATCTAGGCCTATTGCATGGAAAAGAACCATGGGGAAGGTTAGGTTGTTTAGGTGTGTGTTGGGATCGGGGAGCTTTGGGTGAACTAACATGTGTTTCAGATTTGTATATATATATATATATATATATATATATATATATATATATATATATATATTGTTATCTGTCCAAACCGTTGTTTCATTAAAAGTTATTGATCTTTTGGTAAAAAAATGTAATGAAGAATAATTCATCTGTAATTGTTATAGATTTAAAAATAATAAGTTAATAGTTTATTTATAACAGAAGGTGGGACCCTTCAGTCGAATGAATTTATCATAATAGAAGCTATAATCTCTATAAACATAATACAATTATCTTTTTAATAATCTTGATTTGTAAATTATCTGTAAACAACCTTCAAAGTAGTTATTTTAGGCTTGTGTCATTAAATAAGCAAATTTCCATTTAAAAAAAAATGGTAGGCTAAATTTAAAGATTAATGAATTTGTAAAATTAATTTTTATTAATACTTTAGTTAAATTTTGAGATTTTTTCGCTTTTTAACAGCTTTAATTTAACCTTTCTCAATTTTTTAAGTAAGCCTTGATGTGTACAAAAAAGTAACGTAAAAGTTCATTTTAATCGATCCAAAAAGCTGTTCAATTTTTAAAAAATTAGTTTATTTTACATCTTAAAAGTTTTTTGACCTTTTATAATAGATATAACTATCTCTATAGTCCTTTGCTAAAGCCATGTATCATTTCAGGAACTATAGAAATGTTCCCTTAAAAATGTCAAATAAATTAATTAAAAAAATATTGAATATAACGTATATCCTCAAAAAGTTTGAAAATCTGAAAATAGTGATTGTTGGGCTGCACCAGAAATTTAATCTTATTTATAGGTTATTTCCCTTCTTTTATGATCCAAGGGGAAGATATTAGAAAACAAATTTTGTTTGGCCCATTTTCTCAATTTGTAATTTTAAACAAAATTTTATGGTCGCTGTAAAATTAACTCTTTTTGTAATGCCTACCTTTTTATGTATTTTAAACAAAGATTTAGTCTTGATAAGTAGATCCCGATATATCGATGTTGGTTGTGAAATAGCTATTTCCAGAAACGTTACCAAATAATTGATAAAGGTTGTAATATATTTGTATATAGTTTATTAATGTCATATATCACAAAAGTGTTGATATCATGTCTTCTATTGGTCAGATTTTCAAGATGAGGTTGAAAATCTTTGTTAAAAAACTTGTTCCTGTTACATGGATTAAATTTTTATTAAATATGTATTCAAATTTACGGTTCGTCAAATTTGTTTAAATTATTTTTACTTTGAATCGTGAAAGAAGGGATTTGAAACTACAATTTGAGCTTTATAAGATTTAAATTTTGGAGTATGATTGAATGAAACATTTGCAATTTTCCATATTTTCACCTTTTTGAGAAAATATCAAAGCTATTCTCATATTTTTATTTATTATTATTTTTTTTAAATTAAATTTTTATCTCTACCTAACCACCAAAATTTCAACTTGATTGTTTAATTTAAAATAGTTATTTGGTTTTTAAAAAGCATATTGAAATTTTGAATTTTCAAAATTTTTAGTTATACTTATAACTATTTTATAATAAGTTAACTCTATATACAAGTTATATTTTATTATATTCAAGTTATATTTTATAAAGTAGCAACTGTTCATATTGATAGAGAATATTATATTATCTACTAAAAGTAGATTGCTTTATTACTTTATTATCACTTTTAAAAAAAAGTTTGGATGAGTTTTTCAAAAGTTTTTGGTTCTATAGAACACAAAATTTTTATTCACCAATTTGGATATATGTTACTATTTATCATATATAAAAATGATTTTTTGCAACATTAATATAGGAACTGACACTGTATTAAAAGCAGATACAAATACCATCACTGCCAAATTGTACTCAAACATTTTTTAAACTGTTGGGCATTTATTTTGTATAACATTCTGCATCAAGAGAAAACCGACAGTTTCTTAGTTCTTTCAAACATTTTAATTAACTTTGCATGTTCTTAAATAATTTTAATGCTGCATAAAAAAGGATTCATACATAAACATCCTTGAAATGACAAGGTATTTCTGAATTTAGCTTTGATCTCTGTCTAAGAAACTACAGTGCAATATCATAACACAAATTGGTAAAATACGTAGGCCTAATTGCATAATTTTCAGTTGTTAAAATTTATTTATTTATTAAATTTGTCTTTGTATGTTAGTAGCCTAGTAAGTTCATTTTGTTTTGTTAATTTTTGTAAAAAAATGTCTTTAAAACTTCAAGAAATAATGCTATATAGGCTTATATAAAAATAGTGGCTGTGTCAGTAGGGTTTGTGTGCATGTAGCAGCTGAGGATGAACCATCTTGTAATTGTGTTGCAGGAAAGTTGTGTTTTAATACATTTGGTTAATGAAGTTTCCACAAGTGTAGCTCATTACAATTGAATAGAATATTTATTGAAATGTTATTTTATTACAAAAAAGGTGCGTGTTGTGAGAAGATTATTTCATGTTTGTTGGTTTAATATACTTTTATTGATACAACATATTAGTTGTAATTTATGTTAAACATTCAAGTTAAAATTTTGATGATTGGAGAAAGTGTTTTAATGATTTTATTAAATTTGTTATCTTCACACATTAATGTTGGCTAGTATAGAGAAAGTTAAGTGAAAGGTTTAAAAATCAATGTAGATGAGGTACCGAGTTTTTGAAATGGTATCTGTCTTATGTGCATTGCTGTATAGGCCAAACGAATAGACTGATTTTCATCGTTGGTATTCTGGGAATTTTGTCCACATTTCAGGAATTTTTTTAATAACTCAAAATTTTGGAGGTAACTGCTCAAGTATGGTCTCTATGGACCAAAAGAAAACTTTTTGAATTGCTATCTTTTCAAAAATATCAGATTGTGGGTGAATGGTAAAAAAAAAAAAATCGTCTGCGAGGCTTTTGTACAAGACGTAAATTCTCAAAATTGGCTCTACCCGATTTTGTTGTTTTAGTGAAATGGGAATTTTAATGATATGTGCACTATCACAAGTAAAAACATATTATGATTCAGGAATAATTGGCAAAAAAACGAACTTTGATCACCGTCAAATGAAGCTTTTTCAAGCTCTTCTTTAAGCTGAGGACATCCTTATGGCACAAGCGAAGCAATTTAGGCTCTTTTTGAAGATATAATAATTTTTTCAAAGACAGTATCCAAGATTCATTTTCACTTTTTGACTGACAACTACTGATATTAATTACAAATAGTTTAGGTTGGATTTTTATTTGGTTTTGAGGATGGATAAGTAAGAAAGTTTGTGCAATGTTTGTTAAATTTTAATTCATAATCATGTAGCATAATTAGGTATCATCATAAGTACCAAAACTGATTCTGAATTACTTATAACAGACATTTTATATTGTAATAAAGGTTTTTGAAATAAACCAACGTGTAAAGTATGTATTATTTTCATTTATTGCTTGTTATACAAGGAAGGTTCAAATATATTAAGCAATGCTTGTGTGCAAATTACACAGTTAACAAATAAAAGATACTTTTTTCCACCACAAAAAAAGTTATTTAATTACTTGGTACCGAGCTGATATGTCTCAGTATGTATGCTAATCTCGACCTTGGTAATAATTTATGTACCGCACCGAGTTGGATAAAATAAGATTCTAGGTAAGAAGGAATCAATCGGAAAATGTTTTAGCATGCACCATTTTGAAATTTTAAGATTTTTATTAGCAACAATTATATTCTACAAATAATAAAACTAAGCTATTCTTCAGTCACTTTAGCTGTACAAGTGGCACAAACTTATCTTCCCACTGTTTTTGCAATTTCATTTTAACTGATTAAATTTTACTCTTTCTAAAAACAAGACTCTCTACTCTATATCAATGTAAGCTATTTGCACAGATTTGTACAATGTACAAGACATAATTATTTAATGTGTGTAATATTTTGTGAATGTATTATTTCAACCTAAACGTAAGAGGAAAGGATAAATTAATGCTTTTCGGTGATATTTCTGGGTGTGACAGTTGCTGTAGTAAGAATTGTTCCCCCACTCGTACAACTATTCTACTGTAACAAACTCAATTTGACCAGCTTCTTTAACTAAAACATTTATGTTTTAAGAGATGAACTATCCATGAATAAAAAATTCACAATATGTGTTCTTACTTAAAATAGGGGTTACTATTTAAAGAAAAAACATTGAAAATTTGTGTCTTTTATGAATCTACATTAGGGTAAAAAATTTTAAATGTCTTATTCTGAGCTATTATATTTAAATTTTATTACATTTTGAAAAAATTACTTAATACTGAAATGCTTTTTTATCATGACAATCAATTCTTAATATCATTCACCTTGTAGGCGGTGACAAAATAACTGTTGCCTTGAAATTTCTATTTATTTTCAATTTAACAATAAATAATAAACTACTGGCTATAAATAAATATTGAGCTTGACTTGTGAGGTATTAAATAGAATCAAACTCGAACATAAGATCTCACAAAAAAAAGTTTACTTAATCAAACGCTTATAGTTAGTTTAGTTATTGTAACTCATGTAGCACTGAGGATGGCAACTTTGTTGTTGAAACACGTTTGATTAAGTAAACATAGTTTTTGTGAGATCTTGTGTTCGAGTTTTATTCTATTTAAACTAGTGGCTAATAGCAGCAATTGTTTCAAATAAAGGTAATCTTTATAGCTTTAATAGGAAATACTTGTCTTCATTATAATTTAATTTTGAAATTGATATAAATAAATGCAAATTTACATTAAACAAATTTATGAAAATGCTAATAATTACTGTGAAGTTTTCGAAGTACAAGTGTATAAATTATCTTAATTATATAAATCATGTAACGCAGAAACTTTTTTTTTTTAAATTGAAAAGTTATTTATATGCATGAAAAAAGTATAACAAGTGAATTTGTGCTTTGCTTAAAATTAAGCAAGTTAAATATTTGTAAGTAATAAAGCACTTAATAAAGAAAGTAACACTAAAGAAATTCTACAAATTATATATTCTTTTAAAATATTTAAATATATCAGAACAAAAATTATAATTTTGATTAAACAAAACTTTTAAAAACAGCTAAGAATTATTCACAAACATCAATACAAATTTAGACGTTTATTACTTCCTATGACAAGATTCAGAGTTCAATCCATCAGTCTTCTAGGATCCTAAATATAATTTTAGATTTTGTTTAACCTTCTTTGGTTCATATCAAGTTTACTACATTGCAAAAGGTAGTTTCTGTTCATGACTACATTTTTTTCGTGACACAATGTTGGATTCGTCAGATTCTAAGGTTTGTCTGTTGGTTCAAGCGAAATGGTCATTCTTTTCTTGCCTTAATTCTCATCACATGGATTCTCAGTCTTATTCCATATTTCAAATTCAGTGGCCATTTTTAGCTTTATGATATAACTCGCTCAATATTTCTTTCTTAATTGTATGGCAGGATATTCATGATGAATTTTCTATGTTGTAGTTGTATCCCTTTTATTTCGCTAGTTGGTCTACTATTATATGCTTTAATAATCTAATATGTGAAGTGCTTATCGAAAGCAAATATATGTTTTCTCAATCCTTAACATAGGTACTCTATTTTATCATCGTTTGGATCGATATCAGTTACAATATTATTTGTTCGATGATACAGCTAGGGATTACTGCTTTGTATCTCCTAAAGCAAAGGATCTTGATGTGTATAATTAAACTTCAATTTAAAATAAGTCAATCACAAAGCTTGTATTTTAGGATTTAACATTTAAAGTACATGAAAACCGATGACGTAAATTTATCTAGTATAACATAATGTTTATTAGGCAAGCTTATCTACAGCTGAGTTATAGTATAAAATATTACCATACTATTGATGATATATTTAATGACATCATGTAATACCAATATGTTTTTATTTAAATTGGAATTAAAAAAAAAAAAATGTTCTGAAAGAGTCTGCTGAAAAAGTGGACAGTTAGAGAATTCCATTTTTTAAATTTAATGAATATTAATGTGGTTATTTGTATGCTTGGTAAATGAGAGAAAGTTTGTGCTATCGCATTGAAACAAATATATATCTTTCGTTTTTTAGATAACAAAAAAAATTGCAATTAGAGAAATACATTACAAAGAAACTTAATTGCTGTCTTTAAATCTTAATACATTTTATTTAATTATGATTATATTTCTTTGTGAGAAAGTTTTTGGTGAACAATTTATTATATTTTTTTAGTTTATTATTGACTTATAAAAAAATTATATTTAGAACTAGGCTCACACTAATGTGAATAATAATCTCAGAATATCTTCAACTATTTTTTACAATAGATTAAGTTTTTATATAATAAAATGAAGTTTGTGTAACATATGTATAATATTGTATTAAATACTCAACAGATAAAAACCTATCATTTCAGCTGTTACGTTTTCTTATTGTAGTTTTAGGTAGCCTATTAAAAATGGTTGCATTTTTGAAGTTATACTTCTTTGTGCTCGTTGGGATGGGGTGTTGGTCGAGAAACCACGTTACGCTAAAACTGAGAAAAATAGAACCTATGGCGCTGAGTGATCGTGCGCAGTATACGATAGCAGTAGACACTTTCATTGCCGGATAGCAGTAGGCTGGTTTGTTGATGTGCGCCATTGTGTTTTCATTGCTTGATTTTTTGATTTGTAGTTTTTGGTGGTTTTTGAATAATATTTTTTTAACGATTTTTTTTATTTATTGATCGTGTTTCAATGATTTGTTTTCTATATGATTGTGTCTTTCCTGGAATACAGTACGATTTCTAATGACCAACCACAAAATGACCACGATGAAAGAATGATTATAGAGGAAATGACTGATAATGATAATATATAGGTGTATAATATAATACTGAAGTCACTTATAGTATATTGAAGAGAAATATATTGAATAACAGAGGAAAATGTGTTATATTTCATTTATGTATCCTGTCTGTCTGTCTGTGTGCGTGTGTGTGAGTGAATGGCCAAAGAAGTATAACTTCCAACGCAGACTTTTTTCTCTATGGTATTTTTTTAACTTTTGAATAATGTATAATTTTTTAATAAACTTATAGATATATATTTTTTTCTGGCCTCAAATTGAGATGAGCATGAATCTTTGCTTCACAATTTTGAAACAAAATAACATACGTACAAAATTTAATATATAAATGACTAACGATAATATCTTGGGTTTTCTATCAAGTGATGTTACACTGCCATGATTTCAAATCTTTTGTAAAGGACATTTGTTTAACAAGTAAAAAAGTATGTAAGAATCACTATATAAAATGATTTTATTATAAAACCTAACATTAGACTGGATGCTAGTAGCCCTGAAGGTCAAATTATGGATAGAGATCATACATTTGTCAGTCTTGATTTAGTCCTAGTACTGCTTGGACCTTGGACCTAGTCTTGTGTTTCATATTTTTAAATGTTTTGACAGTCGTTTGGAATGAGTTGTTGTTTGTACTAAACTCCTAACTATATTGTTAGGAGTTTATAGGCCTATATTGTTGGATTTTTTTTTAAACATTTGATACTGTGGTAGTAAAATATTATTTAATTTTAATGTGGTTTGGATTTATTGATGGAATAATAAGGTATTTATTATCATTATTGTATTTAAATCAGTGATTTAGGTACCAACATGTTTATTACACTTTGTTACAGTAAAAAGACAAAATAAGGTTATAATACGGAAAATATTGATAGGGCGTTGAAATTTTTGTTACACATGCTTAGTTGTATTTATTAATATTATGGAGAGTTTGGTAAAGCTAGGGTGCTTTTCTGAGAGTTGAAAAGGGGTAGATTGTTAAAACAAGTTTTTTATACAAAAATAAAAAAATTAGCTTACAACTTTAAATTACATTTTTTGATAGCTATCAAATTCTCTTCATTTGTTTAGATCAATTTTTTCTCCACGATTAAAAATAATCAAGTTGGGCCTATGAAATTTTTACTTTCTCACAAACATGCTTAGCATAGAAGGTCAAAAAATGGATGTTGCATTTACCTATACATCTGTTTTAGTATCCCCGAATTCAAAAACAGATTGATGGTGTGATTGTTTTCTAACACCTGTACAGTCCCTAAACAAATCTACTGATTTTAATAAAATTTGGTATGTGGGCTTTTTCTGCTTCTTCTTAATTTTTTCAATAACTAAAAATGTGAAGCCGCTGTCCTTGGAAAAAATGTAATGTAAAAGGGCATTTTTTCTTGTTATATAAAGGTGAAAATTCTTTTGGTCATCATCGCCTTGTAACAAAAAAAGGAAGAACATAAAACAAAGACCCCCTAGACCTCGAACATCCTATTAATTTTAGTGAAATGTGAATATAATGACCCCGAACTCGTGTACTAAATGCAAATAAAATAATATTATGGTTTAGGGATAATTGTCAAAAAAAATAAAATAATAATAATAATAATAACTTTGATCGCAATCATTACCCAAAAGTTTTAAATGATTCAATTCGCTGCAATATTATTATTATTTATTTATTTGTGTTGCTGTACTTGCAAACAAATTTTCACTTGTTTACTTTTACTCAGTGAAGGGATTCCATAGCCAGAAGTGGTGAATTATGTGTGTTTTCTTTTTACAATTGCATATATATATAAGAATCATTGTTGAATCAATTACTGTATTACTATATTATTCATTACAATGGACCAGTACTGTATTTTAATTGTATACAATGTAATTTTATTTTATTATTTATGGTTTTTTATTATATATAATGTATTGGTAATGTGTTTATTGTATTTTACTCTGAATTTTAATTGTACATTAGCTAGACAATTTGTAAAAGTAAATCAAAGTAATTATTGTTATACATATGATCTCTAAGTTGGCATAAATTACACAAAACTTGCGAAAATGTATATTAAATTAAATAAAGAAATAAGTATTAATTTAATAGCTTGTTGATATCACAGTAAGAAGCCCTTGCTATTTAATGTTCTTTTAAAACCAGCTGAAAATTACTACAGATGAAATAAGGTTTTCTTAAAAATAAACTTTACAGTCATTGGCTTAACGTTGATAAAAACACTTCCAGCAGTTTCTGAGAAAAAATTATCTCAGACAAATGCTAACTTTTTTACTGATTTTGTTTAGTGCTAAAATGTTTTCAGAACAACTAAAATTAATTTAACTAAATTTTAAAAAATACTTAGATCTCTACATTTTATTAGGCCTAAGGAATGGAGTATTTTAGTGCTCCCGGGGTTCTTTTGAAGTTATTTAACAAACATATCAGCCTTAATAAAGCCTATTCTATATTTTAAAATGCTCTGCTCATTTAATCATATTTTTTAATACAAAATTAAGAGACTCCATATACTTAGCGTGGTTTCCTTTTAAATGGATTATTATGTTAGAAAAATTTTCTGGTATAATAATGGTATGGCCATTTGAAATTTTGTTTGGCCTTAATTTACATCAAAGCTATTTTTTAGAAAATTGTGATTAGTACGTACCCAAAAAATGGGAATGGAGACTTTTATAAAAATTAGTACGTAATTGAATAAATTGAATATTACGGATGGTTGCTATTTTTAGTTTCCAAAGGTTGCAAATTATATAATACTAAATTATTTTTCTTGCATCTCTACTGAAATGAAATTTACTTGACTCCAGCCTCTACATACATAATTGATTCAAATTATTACATACAATTGAAACTCAAAACTGACCCTGTAAGTGTATTTTAGGCCTACTTTTAGATCATGTACTATATTGTATCAGCAAAGACTTAATAACTGATATATTTTGTTTTTGCTTTTTTTTTCAGACATTGATCAAATCGTTATAAAATTCAAGTGCATATCATTCACTAAGGTAGCTATTTTATATAAGTGTAAGTTGAACGGGTATTGTTATAAACCTGAAGTGTTCAAATTTTTAATTTAAAGTTGGAAAAGTGTAGTTCTCTAAAATGGCAACATACTTGAAATTAGCGAGCGGTCCTGTGAAGATAGGTCAGCGCAGCTTATGCACGACTAGTCGAAGTGACAAATCGCACAGTTGTAAAGTGTTAGTAGTTGGCGGCGGATCTGGAGGATGCAGCACAGCAGCGAAGTTTGCTAAAAAGTTGAAGAAAGATGAAATTATTATTGTTGAACCTTGTGATAAACATTATTACCAACCAATGTTTACATTAATTGGCGGTGGGATGAAGAATTTATCAGCATCATGGCGACCAATGAGTTCAGTTTTACCTAAAAATGCGTTGTGGCTTAAAGATAGCGTCAATAAATTCCAACCTCAAAACAACACAATTAAGACTGCAAACGGAGATGAAATAACATATGAATATATGATTATAGCGCTCGGAATATCGATGCATTTCGATAAAGTTAAAGGTTTATTTGAAGCTTTATCGGAACCTGATAGTAACGTATGTTCTAATTATTCATCCGAATACGTTAACCGCACTTTTGACACACTGAAAAAATTCAAAAATGGTAATGCTGTGTTTACATTTCCAAATACTCCTGTGAAATGTGCAGGAGCTCCTTTGAAAGCTTGTTTAATCTCAGAAAATTACTTGGATAAATCTGGAAAACGAAACAAAGCGAATGTGACATACAATACATCGTTACCCGTAATATTTGGTGTTAAGAAATACGCTGCTTCACTAATGGAGGTGTGTAAAAAGCGGAATATTAACGTCAATTTTAGAGAAGAATTGATTGAAGTGAAGTCAAAGTCAAAAGAAGCTGTTTTTAGGAATATTGATAAACCTGAAGAAATTAAAACTATAGAGTATGAAATGCTTCATGCGACTCCACCAATGGGAGCTCCTGCTGTTTTGAAAACAGCTCCTGATCTAGTAGATGCTGCTGGTTACTTGAATATCAATAAAGAAACACTCCAGCACGTAAAGTTTCCAAATATTTTTGGTATTGGAGATTGTACTAACTTACCGACATCAAAAACTGCTGCTGCAGTTGCAGGACAAGGTGGTGTACTTTATCAAAACCTCAACGCTGTAATGCAACGCGGTAAACTGAATCATAAGTATAACGGCTACACATCATGCCCTCTCGTCACAGGATATAGTAGTTGCATCTTGGCTGAATTTGATTACAGTATGGAACCTCTAGAAACATTCCCTGTAGATCAGAGCAAGGAACGTTTTACTATGTTTCTTATGAAGAAGGATGTAATGCCTTTCCTATATTGGAATGCTATGTTGAATGGAATGTGGAATGGTCCTGGTGTTTATCGGAAAATTTTACATCTTGGTATGAAATAGATTTTCGTATATTTACAATATGTGGTGCTCTCTGTGTAGATTGGTGTTTAAATAGATCAATAAATTAATAAATGAATTTTAAAATCATTTTATATTTTTATGTGCTATACAATAAATGTTATCAAATCAGAATTTTTACCTTTAGAAAGTATTTTAAAGTATTATTGGTATTATATTGTCCCTTTACTGATATATATTATGGTTTTAAATAATTTGTCCTACCCTACTGATGTGCTCAGGTCTAGTTATATTTATATCATGATTGACTGTATAAGTCGTGCATTGTTCTTTCCTTATGTACATAATAGAATTTTTTATGACTATTTGTCAACCTATTTAAAAAAAAAAAAAATCCAAAATAAACTGCAAAACGTTCATATTGTATAACTTATTATATCTAATTTTAATTATGTAAATAATTTGTTTATAATTTTATTTACTTTCAAAAATTATTCTTTGACCACACATATAAGTTTCATAATAAAAAAGTTTAATCATACTGAAAATAATTATTATCGAAGAAAACTGGTTATTATATTCGTAGAGTATTGTTTTTTATAACTGTGTTATTCTCTTAAGATGTGTTACCATTGGGTAGAGACTTTAAATTATGAATCCAAAATTTTCTATGCAGATGGGTTTTTTTAGCCCATTATCCAGACTCGAAGAACCAGTGATGTTTCTGTGGGGGTTATCATACTCTAACGGAGTTATCCCAATTTTAATTTTGATTTTACTTCAGTAAAAATTATGAATCCAATTTTGAAATAAAACAACTAACGTTTATTTTTTAATAACCTGAACACACTTTTGTACCATTTTATATCTAGCCAAAATTAAAATTTCTAAATGACTGTAAAAGTATTATTTCAAGTCATCGCAATTTTGTTTAAATCTCTGTATGTGGGTTTCGTTAAAAACTTTTAATTTTAGTTATAATGTCAGTTTAAATGAGTTTTTTTTATAGGCTGTGTTAATGTTATTTTGCTGAAATTAAATTTTATTTGCTTAAAATATTCCTATTTAGTCAATTAGTATTTTGTAGTATTAAGTAGTATTATTAGAAATTAGATAAGCATAGGTCCTATTCAAATAGTATGGTTTTTTTGTTAGTATTTTAAGGTCAGTTCATATCAACAAGTGATTTAAACAACTAACATTTAACCTCTCAGTCTATAGTGTACATAATTTTGCTGTTTACTGTGGTATCTTAATTTATTTTAGCCGTTGTGTTGATTTATTCTATTGTATGGCCAGAGTCAACTAAATTGTATACAAAATAATTCACTAAATAAATTATAAAATGTAATAATAACATGATATAAGATAATTAGTCAATAGAGATTAAACAAAATAAAATAAATGCAATAAATAATAATTAAGTAGTAATAATAATATTGTTGATATTATTTAAATAATTACTTAATAAATTGATTACTGTTCTAAAAATAATATATTCGTAAATTGTTTTTAAAATATATTTAGACTGCACTTAGTGAACAAAATTTATGATACATGGCTACTGAACTCGTCACTGAGTAGAACGACTCCAACCTGAAAAAATGACAAAGACAAATTAATATATAAGAATAAAAACTTCTGGAAGTTTCTTAATAAATACTACACAAACTTGAATAGGAAGCTTTCTGTAAATTTTTACCCTGTGAGACTAATATCATAAAAAGTTTGCTTCTTTGATTATACTAACATTTTCTCAGAAGGTGGGGATTCGAAATTAAATTTTTGACAATAATTCAATTAGCTATCATAGAGAGGTGGGGTTGGTATCATTACATTCAGAATTAAAATTTGCAAATTTGTATCTAATTTAGTGTCACGAGATAGGAACAAATATCTGTTTAAACTGGATGACACGTTTTGATTTTTCTGATTTTTAATATAACCATACTGTAATCAACTGTACCAAATTTCATGTTCCTATTTTAGTTTTTGTGGTTGCTATCATGTTTATGTATATAAACGCCAACAGAGTTTATGGCGTTTATCCAATGGGGAGCGATATTTTTATAATTTTGCTCACACGACCTTATTGTTGGTATGAATTCACCTTTCAAATGTTTTTGCAACTATAGTATGCAATTATGGAGTGTTTTAATTATAAGTCAAGAAAATAATCTATTTGCAAAAGTTTCCTAAGAAAAATGATTATTTTAACAAGTATAATTTTACAAAGTGTTTTATTTTGCAACATAAGTTTCGCTGGTCATTAAGCAACTGATTACTAAAGCAAGTATAATTTCACAAAGTGTTTTATTTTACAACATGTTTCGCCGTTAGACATCATCTGCCAACTGATCCGTGAGTTGCATGATGATGCCTAACAGTGGAACATGTTGCAAAATACAACACTTTGTGAAATTATATTTGTTTAAGTAATCATTTTCCTATTATTATGAAGTTTCACCAAGAACATACTGTTGTCACTTTAAAATTTATCAAAAAGTTTCTTAGTTTAGTTTTTGCCAAGTTTCAAATATTTTAATAAAAATTATTACGTTTTTAGTAGGTGTATTTAATTGAGAGAGGGGATTTGTTATGTAGGATGTCTCAGAGAGAAAGGAATATAATTTGGTAGGGACATCAAAAGAAATAAAACGTTTTATGTAAACATTGCTGAAAAATGATTTGTTTTCCATCCATCCATCTGTTTTACAAAAAACTCACACCCATTAGAGATAACTTAGTAAATTATTATGTTTTAATATTATATATAAAACTAACAGTTAAGCTCGTTATATTTTTTTACATAAGCGTATTGTAGGGAAAGTTATGAAAAGTGTTTTAGAATAATGCTTGGCTTCAGTTTATCTATGCATTGCTTTACAATACAAACATGTAAAGCAATTTTATCAAATTTGCTATGAATTTGAGGAAAGCTTATACAATAAGGAAAAAAACACAAAATTGAATCAAAAACGATTATGTTCAAAAAACCTTTAAGAACTCGAATAAAACATATTGGTATTTCTCCAAAAAATACTGATTCATGTGTTATTGGTAAAAACATAAAAATGGGCCATGAGGGCTCTAACATTTAATTTCTCAAAATCAGTTTAACAATTTTGTTCAAATTTTAGTGAATTGTGATGTTTAATAACTCAAACCATGTGCAAAATTTTGACTAAAAAAAATATTTAGATTCAGGAGTAATTGGCAAAATCATAAATGAACTTTGACTATCATCATTAATAGTTTGATTGATTTTAATCAAATAAAATTTACACTGTTAATGGTATTAGTGAAGTAAGTTTAGGCCTGTATTTATTTTATTTTATAGGTGGTGGCCATGTTTTTTTTTTTATAAACCTACAAAAATGACATATTTGGTAATTATTAGTTTTGGTCTACTTTTATTTGGTTTTGGGATGATTGTGTAGGAAAGTTTGGTATAAATATTAATATCTCGGTTAGTCCACTCCCAATTTTTAGGTGGTAGATTCGTCAGGAAATTGTACAAATTTGGATATTTTTGTAAATTTGTTGTAGAACAATTTTTATAGAATTTGAGATTAATTAAAGCTTTTAAACATTGACCTTCTAGAAAATGGCAAACTGAGCGTAATATACATTAATAAAACACAATAATATACACATGTATGCAAAATGTGATATTTATATCTTGAATGAGTTGTGTGTTATAGTCGATGAAATTGAGACATTTCTTAGCATATGTTATATACAACTTTTTATTTCTTTCGATGTCTACGATTCTTTTTAATTCTGAACCACCCTGAATTAAATTTCTCAAAGTTTTACTTGTATGTCTTTTCCATTTTATGGCTAGTCTGTGTCTTTTAACTTAGTTATGCAAATAATCTAGAATAAATATAATCCAAAGCAATCTAACCTAACTGTCTGAGATGCCAAAATATTTTTCTATGAAATATGTTTGTACATACCAATTAAGACGTTTCGCTGTATAATTAATGTTTAAAAGTATTAGATTAAAAATATATTTATTTGATTGTTTCTAGATCTGTAGATTAATTTTTTTCACTGAATTTTGTGGTTTTAAATTTATTTATAATTATCTTATACTCTGAGACATTTGTATCTTTTTGTACATTAAACATATATGTTTTGATGTATTCCTCTTTATGAGGCTAATCCATATGACAGCCTAATACTGTTCTGAGATACAGCTCTGTTTAATAAATAGCTATTTTATGTTCCTAATTTAATTTAATTTTTTGCGGCAAAAGATCTCTAGGTCGACGCCAGTGAGGCCTCTGAAGGAGGCTTTCACAGCCCAGAACGGAAATATTGATTTAAAATTATTCAACTGTTCAATATTTACCACACTTCAATTTTGTGTTTTATTTGTAACAGTTGTTTAAATAACAGAGAAAAACTTCAAATGTATTTCATGTAACATTAAATTAATGATTGTAACTAGTTTTACGTTAGTTTTATTTTTGAATAATAGAGTTTTTTGTTTTGTATTTGGGCATATTTATAGTTAATGTTGACAAATAAAAAGTTTTAACTATTTTACTATTTAAATTCTTGATTTTACTATTTTATAATCCAAATGTAGATGATACATTTCTTTATTTAGTGCTGCAGTATTGGTTATTTGTCGTAGATGAATGTTTGTAAGAAAAATGAGCTATTGTAGGAAGCATTTTGGTGAAATGAAGATCCCGAGAGTGTAAAAATATGTCCTGAATCTTATCGTTTAGAGTTGTTTGAAAATCTTAAATTCTGTGTGTGCTGCACTGTGTAGAGGTCACAAGTTTTATATAATTTTGTACAGGGTTTTACTTTCTTTAGTAGTGTAGAGAACTTTGTTATGGGTAAAAACTGGTTTCAATTTTTTTTTTTTTTAATTATCTGATTAAGTTATAACAGTTCAAGTGGTTTTGGGAATGATGTATGTATTTACCTGATTTTAATCTTTGTTGTGCGAGTATATTTTGGGCTTCTAAAATGTAACCCTTAAGTAACCAAACAAAACGTATTTGTCACTATCTCTTGTAAAATGCCAGTTAGTGAGTTATTGATAAAAACCAAAAAATAGTCTTGGAGCTATTATGAAGACAGAATTTCTGAAAATTGGCTTTTTACTGGTTTTGTTTAAGCTTTGGTGAAAATTACCATTAAAGAATAAAATTGATTTAATCCGCAATTCATTGTTTTATATAGTTCAAAAGCTTAAAATTTAAATAATAATATGAAATGTTACTTAATTATGACTAAGTGAGCAAAGGACATGGAATCAGATCGAAGGATTTTGTGAACTCCTTGTTCTACAAAGGAGTGATGGACATGTTCACAACTTACAATACCCTAATAAATAAAATTTGATATGTTACATACTTACCATATTCATTCATTTATTTGTTGTGTGTGACAATAAAATTGTAGACTTTGAAACTTCTACATTTTAAACCTGAATAGTGAATATGTATAATTCATAAAACAAAAAGGTGTTAATACTAAAGGTTAGTTAAATATGTATACAAATCATGATTACTTCATGTTAATTTGCTGAGTTTTCATTTTGGGATTCATAACAACAGCCAAAACCTGAATTATTTTGCAGAACAACATGGGTATTCCGACATCTAGAGTCTAGGTTTTTCACTTTATAACAAGAGTTGGTTATATATTATATACTATATTGAAATATACTATATCAATCATAGCACCTAACTTCAACCTTTTTTTATCCATTTTTATATTTAAGTAGAAATTTTGAAAAACTCAAATTTTTAGAGTTAACAATTTTTAAACAAAATTTTGATACTTAGAATTTGAAATTTAACACATATATTCATTCAACTACATGCTGTACTGCTACTAATGAGAAAATAATAATTTAATTGACCATACTGGACAGTTTTAAGAATTGTTCTTTTTTTTTTTTTTTTAATCACCATAAAATTACGCAAACCTGAAATTTTATACAAAACAATAAAAATTCTTATGTCAACACCTACAACTTTTAAGTAAGTTATCACTGTATGATAATTCGTACATACAACCTCATTTTAACCATTTTCAAACTTTTTAAAGTTTATTAATTTATTGACTTTAACACTTATACATTTTTATACCAAGCTAGTACTATTAATTAAATAATAATGTCCCAGTCTAGGACGTATATTTTTCACTTGAAATAATTTTTTTTTTTGAAGTGAAAACTTCTTTAACGACGTTGTGCACTTTTTTTGGATGGGCAAAAAACATTGAACTCGTGTCAGATTTTATATCGACACCGACACCGCTACCATGAGATATAAAATATATATATGTGTGTGTATATATAAGTAGTGTAGGATGCACGCCACACGAATATACTATATATCGTTGGGCACTTTTTGGATGGGCAAAAACCATTGAACTCGCGTCAGATTTTATAGCGTCACCGACACTGCTACCATGAGATATATAATGTATATATGTGTATATATATAAAAATAGTATAGGACACACGCCACATGCATATACTATATACATCCTTTCATATAAAAGTTTGGTGTATATGTATATATCAACGTTATTGTTTTAGTTTTTTTTAAAATTTGTCTTACCGAGAATACGAAGTACCTGTAAGGGTAAGTTCGGCAATTGACAACAATTTCGACCTCCATTTTTTGACTGATCGCCATGTTTCATACTTTCAGGAAACCAAAAAAATGACTTTTGATATGGCGTCTGTCTTCTCGTCTGTATGTAAGCATGCTAATGGCCACAAAAATATAGATAGGAATATGAAAACTGGTAGAAAATTCATATTAAAAATGGCTGCTAACAGTTTTTTGTTCATATTACGTATGTTATTCAACTTCTAACATGCTAAATTAGATAAAAAATTGGAGATTTCAATTGTTCATGTAATGATGCCAACACCACACCTTTTCGATGACAAATAGAGAAGTTATTATCTAATATGTAATTTCAAACCCTGATCTCCCAAGAAAATTATAATATATTCATATAGTTACGAGATCCGACAGTAACTGACAGGTGAAAAATGAATAAACATGGTTTAAAATACAGTAAATAATTTTAGCCGACATTAAAAACTAGTGATATACACAATTAAGAGTTTAAAAAACCTCCGTAAGAAATATTTCTACAAACTTATCTATACTTTGCATGTAAAATAATTTTATAGTTCAGGAATAATTATTATAAACAAAAGTGAAACTTGACTGCTATCATTTAAAGCTTCATTTTATTCAAATATGATTTACGCTGAGGATTTGTTTATGATAAGCAAAGAACATTTGTGGCCCTTATTAAAATTTTTTTTTTCAAAGGTGGTGTTCACGATTCATTACATTTTTTTTTGATAAGTTTTCGTTTGTTTTATTTGGTTTTGGGAATGGTTGAGTGAGAACATTTGTGTAATGTTTTCGCATTTTAAAAATCTTTCATTTTTGTTGCTTACTGAATTAACAATCAGGTTAACAAAACCTAACAATGTTTAATACCATATGATGTTTTCAGAACAGCTGTTCTCATTTTATTAATAGCCTAATTTTATGGTTATGAGTACATCATTGCTTCAAACTTTTACTCAGCGCCAGTTCTATACAAATATCACACAACAGTTTTTTTTTTTTAATGAGGAAATTAACTTAATTCACTATGTAGCTACGTGCTGAATTGATGATTATATAGGCCCTACTGTATTATTAACAATTATTATACAATGCCTTATCTAGCTACCTGTTAGCTATCCTATCTAGAAGTGCATATTAATTTTAATATTTTTCCTTAATGTCAAAGTATGACAAGGAATAATCACACTAATTCCTGTTTAAATAGAAATAATATATTTAACAGAAACTCAAGATTTATTAACAATTTAATTCTCTTTATTTTATGTATGATATATTTTATTGAATTATCTTAAAAAAATTAATTCAGATTGCTCCTTTATGTGATATTGATTGATGATGTAAAACTCATTTCTAATTCACTGTTTGATATCACACAAATTTTGTTTGACTAAGATAGTGAACTTTGTTATGTTTTGAGAAAAAACATTTTTCGCTTGGTTCTGGACTTAGAACTGCAGTATTAAAAAAAAAATTTTTTTTAGGGGAAAACTTTAAAATGATGGGATTCCCGTGCATTTAATAGTTTTAGATTTTTACTATTTAAAAAAAAACTCCCTTTTCAGTATCCTTTTAGGAATGGTGTGCCATAAGCTCTTTCCACGAATTGATAAGAGAAATTACTGATATGAGTTGTACTATATATTTTGTGTTAAAGGGTGAGATCATACTACAACTGACTAGCATTACCCGGGGTGTAACATGCATGGCAAAGGATGGGAGTTTATTTTGTTAGTGAGTTTACTTGGGACTTAAACATCCATTTTGAAATTGTAATAAGCATGGAAAAGTGAGTTGTACATGGCACTCCATGTAAAGGTTGGATATTGCAACAAATGTATAGTGACTGACTACCGATCCTGTTCGGTAAAATGTAGCTTCATCTGAGGATACAATTCCTTCATACCACTCGGGATCTTCGTCAAGCTTTTCAATTACCTTCCATTAGTCTGTCTGGCTCATCTTCCAGCAGTCTGTGAATTAAATGTGTCGTATAAAAAAAATATTTTAACTGATGACTGGTATCCAAATAGCAGATGAAACTTTTCTAAGTGAATTTAAAAGCCTGTTTGGAGATTTCAGTGAAGTAGCAAATGCAAGCTCTTCATTTTCTGTGTTAGAAAATCTATGGCGTTTTCCTTTTATGAAATTTAATGGAGAAACCACATTTCGGAAGGTTCTTTGAAAAAACTTTATCGATTAATTTTCATTTTCAGCCAATAGTCCTAGAACAACATTTTACTTTTTGATCCATTGACAAAATGATTGTTTCGAGGTTAAATATCACACATAAATTTCCCCGTTTTATTTCATTGACCATAAAAAATGAAACACGAGCATACTTTTTTTTACATATCTATGTAATATAACTGTAAAGTGTCAAGTTTGTAGAATGATCCATATGTCCGGTATATGATATTCTTCAACGTTAATGCAGGAAATAAATAAATAATAGTATAAAACATCAAAATTTCTTATCAATATCTGAATCTGTTCTGGAGTTATATTTCATTTTTAAAAAGAAGACAGACAGAAAACCAACCATTTTGGATATATATTTATAGGAACATTTTTATTTATTTTCATGTCCAGAATCACTCTCCAAAGTTTAGTAACCCTACTACGGGACACCCTTTATATATAGTGAATTAATAATGGTAACAAATTAATCATGTAGGCATGGTTCAAATAACTTTTAACCTCCGAGTTTCCATGAAAAACTGTAATAGTTAAAGATTTACTAATGTTTTATCTTATCTGAAAGTCAATTACTGCTCCTAATTTAGTTTATATATATATATATATATATATATATATATATATATATATGCATCCTGATATCATTATAACAACCGTACAAACCCCATACAATATGGCAGCCACGAGAAGGAGTAAAGTATATAAGCCTTTGTAAGTGAATAAACATTTCAATTTATCAGGTTTAAAAAGAATCAGTCTTAATTCTTTTAAAATTTAAAATTAAAAAATTTTCCCACCACTCTCCGTTGTAACATCATTATTGCAACCGTCAACTCTACTAACATTATGAAAGCCGTCATATAGTTTTCTATAATGCTATCAATCTAGCAGCTGGATTATACCCATTTTGCAGATGCCCTATCAATGTGACATCTAGCAGCGTTGCCAGTTTTACACAAAACGTCTCCCAGTCTAATTGTGTTTCACTCTCTCTGAAATCATTCTGTTTAGAATCCGAATAACAATCAGTATTACTATAGTCTAATGTGTGATGGGCTGTGGAATGGTGTCGATGAGGCATTTAATTTGAAAAGGGAATGATTTTTCTCGAATATTAAAAAATAATAAGTTGTGTAGAATTTTTTAGAATCTTTAAACACGTATATTGTAGTTTGATTAGATTCCAATAATAGTTTTAAAACCTAAATGTTATTTGTAAAATTATGTAGATGGTTTTTATAACAAGTAATTTGACGAATAGTAGACCTTGCTGAACACCCTTACCTTTTTCCTGATTTTAATTAAAAGTTTGAATTTGTCTGTATTAATTTTTTTAATCAATATCATGTAACTTTGTTGAGTTATTTGTGGTTAGTAGAACAGGCTGTATTTCCCGGGAAGCGGACATGGTGTGATGTTGTGTAGTGTACTGTATGTGTTACTGGGATAGCTATTGGGAGGGTTAAATGTTCTGTCACCGCGACCATGATCTAGGTCAAGTGGTTGGTGAGGGGAGGACTGCGAGTGCGTATATCTCGTGCTAGTAGTTATCGGAATCTGCAGTACTAGGGGCTATCTAAGCTATCTCATTCCTAAACAACTATTTTTTCCTTTTATTAATCTTTATTAAAAAAATACCTTTGCGGAAATTGATAACAACAATATAGAGTGGAAGCACCCAGTCTGTCTTTTGTCCCCTTTGCTTAAAATTTGGAATAATGTGAGCTTTTTTTAAGAAATTGCAAATTAGGCTAAAGTTATAAAGATATTCTAGGACATGAACAAAAAGTGTGAAACTTTTTATTTTTATTTATTTTATTTTTTAAATAGGGGTAATTTTGTTTTCAAACTATTAATTAATGATAAAATTTAATCCGATGACATAAGAAGCATGTATAGAGATAATTTGAAATTTATAGTTGGTGTGTCGCAGGAAGTTTGTCTAAGTTGAAGTTTTTACCCGAGTACTTTAATGGATTGGTACGCTTTGGAAGTATAACTTTATTATGTTGGCTATTTCATCTTCGTCCGTTAAAACACCATTGTTACAAATTATTTCAATAATTACAATAAGTTTTCTTAGCTCTCCTATTAATATTTATTGACTGTATTCTGCTGCGATTTCACATTATTAGATGACTTCTCAAATTTCGAGAAAATAATAACATTCCTTAGCTCTCATCATATCAAAACTGAATGTATTCCTAAAGTTTGTAGTAACGTTTTATATCATGAGGTTTTTTATGAGTAGTTAAAACATTGTTATTCTCTTTTTATCCTTGATAATAAATTGTCTATAATCCCAAACTTTAATTTTATAAAAAAATTTAAACCTAGCAGTAAATTTTATAGTTGCTCAAAAAATCTTGATCTGGAAACTTTTTTAAAAATACTTTCAAAAACACTAAATACATTATTTGTCTAATTGTTTATAATAATAAATTCAATAGATTTGAAAAAAAAAGATTATTGATTTATCAATATGAGGAACAAAACAAACTTACAATAACCTTAACATCGAAATAGTGGAAAAAACTATTGACTATAAGACCAAAAATATTTTCAATAAACTTCCTCTGTACACCAAAGAAATTAAAAATATTAGATATTATAAGAAATGTGTAAAAGAGATTACGTTAAAGAGAGCTTACTATAGCGTTAAAGAATATTTAAATGATAATATGGAATTGGGTTTGTATAAGTTAGTTTTAATTTTTTTTAATAATGTTACCTGTTTTTTATAGCGTAATGTAATAGTAATAAATAATAAAAATAAATAAATACAATTTAAAAAGCTTGTTGTTTTTAACTTAAAAATTACAATTAATTTTGGAATAAACTGATATTTTTATAAAACAAGCATTAAATGTTTTCCTCTTATTTTATAAGGCACTTGGAATGGCGGGATTGGTTCTTACTACAATGTAACACGAGCAACATAGGTAATGCTCGGCTTTAGCCTATCTGTCGGTCAGCGAAGGTGTAATTTCGTTGGCACTTTTAGTTGTCACTTAAACGTGTCATCTGTTAAATTTACAAATCAACGAGCAGTTCCATTCCTAGAAGACAAATATATAATGTTCTGTTAAAGCAAACCGCTGGACCCTGGATTGGCCATTGACCTATATTATATTTTAATGAAGAAAACTTTCTGACAAAGAGAGTTTGTTGTAACTACTGACTGATTGATTAATTCCTCACAAGCTTAATGTGTTAAAAGTAAACACATTATTTAGTACCTCGACTAGTGTATCGATCTATTATTAATAAATTTTGTTAAGTTTAAAATTTGAGTTACATCAGTGTATCTTGCTGCCGAGTGACACACACGTTAAAAGTACGTTGATTACTTATAACGTATTTTACAGTAAAATAGTATCAATGAAGAAAAGAAATGCTAGTCACCTTTAAAAAGGTTATGAGCTGCCCTCAACTTAAAAAAAAGGCATAGAGTATAACTTTTATTTCTGGGAATAACTGACGGATGCGCACATCCGTTCCTTCTTTCTCACGGTATTCGAGTTCGACAAGTTGCTCTAATTCAGTTCCTAGTTGGTTTTTGAAGATCGATCATCACAGGATACTAGTGCCTAGTAAATGTAAGTATAATAATTTTATTTTAAACCAAATTATCTAGATGGCTTTAGCTAAACTTAAAAACTTTAATTTATAAGTAAACTTATAGATACTTTCTATATACAATTTATGTTTAGAAGCCTGCCAGTTAAAAATTTGTTTCGATTGATTTTGTATATTCTGATGATCGGGTACTTACTATATGCGTAAATATTTTAGGTACTATGGCTTATATGTCAAGAGGACGACGTATGTTACTGCTGCTCGAAAACGATAAACGCTTATTAGAGCAGTTGGATTCGCATCCGAAGTACGAGACTACGAAAGGTACCAGCGCCAAAGAGAGAGACACATTCTTTAAACGTAAGTATTATTTATTTATTTATTTATTATTATTATTATTATAACACTTTAGTTATATGTGACACAGCTTGAAATGCTAAGAACTTAACATAAGACATAGCCTACTGTACTGATTGGTATACGTATTTACAGGATGACTGGTTCTAACACTTATACAACTTTAAGTACACTTATTTTTATTTCTGATAAAATAGTGCATTATTTAAAATGTTTTACTCCAAAGATCTTTGAATTAAAATTATTTTACGAGTTTAACAAAATTTCTCTGGAGCATGTGAGGCAGCCAGAATAATGTAAAATTATGAATTTGTAATTATGTTAAATGCTAAGATTTATATCAAAAAATTAAAACCTGAAGAAATTGAAAGCATGTAGATTATAGAAGTTTCAAAGCTTAAAATATCTCGTATGGTGTAGTTTTGAGCGTGTCAAATGTCCATTCAAGTTTTCTAGTTATGTAACCGTACCTAGTATGATGTACTACAATCTTTCGTCAGACCAAATTTTTAACACTACTTACGGTCTGATTACAGAAAATATGGTTACCTCCAAAACTTAGTGTAATTAAATATAAAGGTCTAAAATGTGTATACAAAGAAACTGAAAGTATCAAGAATTTTGCTGTTGTCAATGAGAGTAAGAAATTACATACCTAGCTATTTTTATGATAACAAATTAAATTACAAAAAACATACATAAAATCTAAATTATTAATAGCAAAAAATACCTAGGTATTTAGCATATTAGCAAAATATGTATTTATTCAAATATTTTTGCATGATTAAAATATTGTGATCGTTGTACTTTTCGTTAGCTAATATTAGACTTCATTATAGTATTATTGGTTGGGGAGGGACTTACCCTCAAATCTAAAAACTAATATAACATTGCAAAAGAAACTAATTCGTATTAGTATGAATAATGGTAGAATGAAACACTCCTGGACTGTATTTGAAATATTTGTGTTCGCCCTTAAAGACACTTGTATGTGTAAAGTCTTAAATATTTTACAAAAATAGCAGTGACTCTCAAATTAGTAGAAATGTATAATCAAAGCTGAAAAAATAAGACGATTTATGTACACCTAAACCAAATTTAACTCTTCTTTAAAACACGTATAGCTTTTTGGACCCAAAATTTTCCATGACAAATGAAACATTGTGAACACATTAACAGGGTCTTGAAGCAAATGTTGGCAACCTCATCTAAGAAAAGTTTTTTGAGGTGCCTAGTTTCATTTATTTTTTAAACGATTTGTGTTTCATGAATAAATCTTTTAACTTTTGAAAATGTGTTACTGTATGATAAAAAAAATAGAGAAAAAGGGAGAGAAAGAGAGAGGGAAGGTTTAAAACAAAGGGAGTGTCAAAGGTCAAATTCAACTAACAAAACTAATTGACCTTGAACATGTTTGCAGTATTTCCCATATACATTTAATTGCCACAAAAAACTTGCAATTTAAATATATAATTTAGTGAAAATTAAAAAAAAATTATTAAATAATACATTTTGAAGGTTGAATTCAAGAGTCCCCCCCCCCGGTGTCGAAAATCGTGAATCTCTATTCATCGTTTTCCAACATTTATCGTTAAATTCTGCGGCCGAGATTAAAAACCTATATAAGAAGTGCTTATTTTTACCGCATACAACGTTCTCTGAACAGTTTATGGTTTTACCAGAGCAATCATCCAAATACATAAGTCTATTAACAGAAAACTGTTTTAATAGTTTTGTAAACAGAATACAAAATAATGATAATACGATTATAAAGTTACAATTTTCCAGTAAACTAAACTTAGTTCAATTGTTTCCTATATTTCTTTATATTAACAAAATGTTCGGTTATTCAACCAAACATCCGCTGCTAATCTCGAGTTTTAAAATTGTAACTGAGCAAGCTCCACAATCAGTTCTAGGCCTATCAGTTGAGAGTGACAAGTAATATCTAGTTTGACATTTTATCTTTCCCTGTAATCAGCAACAAATCGTTTTCCGTTTATTGTAATAATATAATGTGATAATTACATTTAAAATGTAAAAATATAAAAGTGACAATTAATAATAAAATTAAAATGAATTAAACGACAATTGTACTGATTTTGAGTTTGTGTTGAGGAGTTCAAGAAATCAGTACACGGGCAATGTTGAACTCCTGTAGGTCTACATTGAAATAAGGTCAAGCAAAAATCAAAACGTTGCGTTTCCGGTTTGACAATTCTTAATTATTTTCGATTGGAAAATATTTGCCTATTTCTCCAGTTTTAGTTTTAATATCATATTAACTAAGAAACTTTTATTCATTAAGTCACATTGTACTATAAAGTTGTACACAAAACTCTTTGAATACTACAAATTTACGAAAAAGAAAAAGACGTAAATCTATATAATAATGTTTGTCCCGATGTATTAATGGAAGTTACATCAACCAGTTTAAAGGACAGCTAGTTCCAAAACCTAGGCTTAGTCTTACTGATAACATCTCATTTCTGTCTATCCTTTGTAACGTAACATATAACACATACGTTTGATGCTTTTTCTCGATCAACTTTCATTTTTAATTTATACAATATTTAATTAGCAGAATAGGTACATGTTAAGTAAATGAAACATATGACACTACATTTATGTTTACCTATATTATTCTGTTAAAACTATTGAATCCGATTAAACGTTTTTCAGCAGTGATTACAAATTTCATTGTTTTAGCACAACTTTTTCTCCAAAGAGATACATTTTACCAAAATACCTGCAAATTCCTTTCAAACATGCTTCAGTATACTTAATTTTTCAAAGGTAATTAAATATAGAATGGTTTCAACTTTTTAGATTTGTGATTTCTTTATTATGGTACGTAAATATTTATATTTATAAATCACAACTTTAGCCAATGTTTTCCTTTAGCTAATGAACAACAAAAACACACATTATTTTCTTTCTTCTGTTTTATTTCACACATGTTGAAGGGAACAGGATGAATGAATCAAATCTATTTTCTGTCAATTACACATATATATCTTTCGCCAAATGTATGCATTGTTTATTTGACTTGTAAAGAAGGAAATTATTAATATGATAAGGCAGAATTTAATCTACAGCTCAAGCAGTTCTGTCTCTGATCTTTCCATAATATTTAGAGGTTTATTTTAACTGTCGATAATCAGAACCTTTCTAAAAAAACCCACAATTTCATGAACCTAAGCTATACGCACTGATTTTTATAAAGTGTAAGACATTAAAGCAAAATATAGATAACACGCATAGTTTCCAGTTTGACAATCCTCGATCATTGTAGATTTCGAATAAAAAAAAAGATACACCCGTTTTGAAAAAAATAGTTTTCTCGGTCGGTTTTTTAGTAATGTGGCTAATGTTTTTTAGTTTTAAAAATAATCAAACGATTATCAGAACCAATTGTACTGTTAGATGTAAACCGTACTTCCTCCTACTACAGAATACGGTAAAATGTTTGTATATGGGAAGTTTTGTCTGTTGAAATGCATAGACCTGATAACAAACTAATACTACACCCGTTCAAGGACAACTAGTTTTCTCAAATCATTTTTACTAGGCTTAGTGCTAGTTATTGTAGTAACGGTTTGTTAATTATGTTATTAAAAACTTAAATTTTGCGTAAAATAGTTAACCGAAATTCACGCTTGGTAAGTTCACATATTCGTGAATTTTATTACTCTTATTTACGATACTAGAAGTTTTTTCTTTTATTTAGCTTGTATTTTTTTTACTTGATCCGAACTACAAAAATTGAATCTACAAATCCATAATTGTTTGTCTGTAATTAAGTATGTAATCTTTAAAATATATATGAATGAAATGAGTTTGTAATATAATTTCATACCAAAGGAAGTTCGTATCCTTTAGTTCAATCGAGAGTGTATTTTCCGTCAATTACAGCTACTTCGAATTGCCCACTACATTGGTTTCTCCTATTGCCCATTACAAAAGAAAATATCGACATTAACTGATTATTATTCAATCTAAAATTTATTGGAAGCTTGAGCTCTTTAAAAAGCTCGATAAAAATTCGAGCTTTTAAGGTTCGATTAAATATCGAGTTCGTTAAAGCCTCGATTACACCTTGAGTTTGTTAAAAAGCTCGAGCTCATAACAAGATTGACTCTGTAAACGCTTGAGTTCGTAAAAAGTTCTCGGCTCGATTTACCCGAGACTCCGGCCTCGTACACCCCTATTGATTTGTATATAGTTTTTATTGTAATATTTCATTTCATAAAGGGAAAGTGTAATACACCTTTACACTGTTAATGTATTGTATTTTTTATCATCTATCATTAGATTTTTTTTTTTCTCAAATGTATCAGATAGTTTATGTTTTAACAAATTAAACTTATTTCAATTATTAATTTGGTAATTTGTGTTATTGTGTTTTAATTTTAAATTCATCATAATCATCATTATTGTTATTAATATACTTTTGAAAACTTCAAATTCATTTTTTAAGTTCAGGTTTATTATTGTTATTAATATTACTGTTATTTCTATTTTGTATGTGGTTTAAAAATTACTGTTATTAAGAACTAAGAGTATTCAGAAAGAGCCGGTTTTTCAAACTTAGAATATTATCTGTTGTTAAATTATAACAAAATATTGGTCAAGGAAATTTTGCATTTTTCTGGAAAACCTGGCCAAGTCAGGGAATTTTGATATGGATTTCCTATGGCCACACTGGTTGAACAAAATCCAACAAAGTTTTATTTTGCATTGTCAACAAAAAGTATACCTGCATAAGCAGTGTTTTAATTAGAAAAATCAAAATATAAACATGGTTTACTTTTTAAATCAAAATTTTGACAATCATAATTTGTATAAAGGTATAAGAAAAATTCAAAATACTTTTGTATATTTATAATATGTTTTTAAGGATTATAATACATTTTGTATATCAAATTGAATTGGTTTTTACAAAACCGTTGAGGTAAAGATAAAAATAACAGATAAGGGTAAAAAAAATGGTAAGGGTAAATAAAACCAAGTTGTTTCTTATGTTTCAGAGTACATACATTTGCAAACTCAAACCGCAGGCAGAGAGGCCGAATCCTCTGCAGAAAATTCAACAGAAGACATAAATTCGCTTGGATCAGAGCAACTACCTAAAAGTATAAAGCCCAGTATACCTGTATCTTCGGTGTGCATTAGGTCTCTGCAAACCCTTGTTCCTTATAGTGATAGCGAGGACGAATCTTCTGAATATTCTTTGAACAATAAGCCTCCTCTATTATCATATTCACGGCACAATACCAATACATTGCCTAGTAATTTACAACTAAATCTAAATTCCACACAATATTCGTCTTCAGTGTCTAATCTAGTTAAAGCCAATACAAGTTTTACATTCATAAATTATAATGATACCATCGATAAATTAAGAACTCCCGATGTTGATAACTTTCAGTCAACACCAAAGAATTTATCCTCCTATAAATTAGTACCAGTTGCAAGGATAATTAAAGAATCGAATGATATATATGAAGGGCATCATTTGACGGAGGATTTCACTGGAGAAATATATGATTCTCAAGAACAAAATGTAGTGGATGAAACACATTCTGTGCCTACAAATTTCAAGAATCAAGAAAGGAAATTACAGATAAAAATTCCACCACTTCTGAGGAATTTGATACGGACAAGGACCCAGAGTATAACCCCGGTAGTGATTACTCCTCTTCAGAGTCTGATGGGCTCTCCTTAGAAGATGATTCGACTCAGGAGAAACGATTAGAGGAAATAATGGAAACGCATAGAAGTTATAAAAATAACACATTTGGTAGTATGAATGAGATTAGTGTAAATGTGAATATAAGGCAAAAAAGGAATAAGGACTTCTGTTTTTACTGTGAAGACTGGGTATCTAGTTTTGCTAGACATGTTGTGAGGAACCATAACCATGAAATTGATGTTCAGAAGATAATAGCTAAGGCTCCTATGAGCTTTGAAAGAAAAACATTGCTCTCGATTCTAAGAAAAAAAGGTAATTATTTAGGACACAATACTGGTATAACGAAACCTGTCAGGAAACCCGTCTTATCAGTTAGCAAACCATTACCTTGTACTTTTTGCCTAGGATTTTATTCTAGGAAACAATTATGGAGGCACCGTAAAAAATGTTCTCTAAATCCTGGTACAACAAACACACTGTCATCACAGGTAGCAGGGTTAAGCTTACTGACTAAAAACAGCAAGGGAAATCGTTTCCTACGAGAAAACATATTTCCTCGTATGCGTGCCGATAATATATCCCTAACCGCTCAAAAAGACACTTTGATTTGTGAATATGGTACAAGATTTTTGCTAACTCATAGACAAGATCACCAACGTACAGTCTGTTCTCGTAAAATGCGTGAGCTTGGCAGAATACTCATACGTGTTAAACAGTTGAAACCAAACATTCGCAACTTAATTGAAGCACTCAAACCAGAAAACTTTGACTTTTTAGTGGAAGCTGCTCGGAGAGAATCAGGACATGATGAAAAAACGGACGACTACAATTCTCCTACATTCGGAATGAACATAGGTACGTCACTGAAAGAATGTTGTGAGTTGGGAATAACCATTTGCATGAAGCAAAAACATTCTATGGAGGGGCGTGAAGCAGAAGATCTAGAGGATGAACTCAAAACGACAATACTCTTGATTAAGTCTAACTGGAACGCCGAAGTTTCCCATCAGGCTGCCAATTGTTTACACTCTAAGAAAATGAATAACATAACAATCGTCCCATTGGCAAGTGACATTAAAAAATTTAGGGATTTCCTAGTACAACAAGGCGAGTGTTCAGCTGATACACTTAAGAAAAATGAAAATGATAAAAAGGCATTTATGACATTAACATCGACAGTATATTGTAGAGTCTTATTACTTTGTCGGAAGATGGTGGGAGAGCTCCAAAGGCTTCCTCTAAATCTTTATGAGCTCTCCGGACAGAAGACAACCTATGAAGAGTTCGCAGATTTAGTGAAACCTGCAGAAATGCTACTAATGAAAAAATTCAAACGAGTTGTAATACAAGGCAAGAGGAAAGTAACTCCAGTCCTGTTCATCTTTGATGTTCAAGAGCATATAAATGTACTTGTGTCCGCCAGAAAAAAATTTGTGGGGCCTAATAACCCTTATCTGCTTGCAGCTACAAATTCAGACAATCCCATAATTGGGTATAAAATTCTCCAAGCACAAGCAAAAAAAGCAAGCCTTCAAAACGCAGAGGCTTTCACATCACGACGCTTAAGGAAATATTTAGCTACAATTTCACAATTGTTTCATATGACGGATAATGACATTGAGCAGCTTGCAAATTTTATGGGACACACATCTGGAATCCACCGTCAAGAATATAGATTACCCGATGAAGTATACCAGACCGCAACCTTAGCAAAGTTATTACTTGCTATGGAAAAAGGTGAAGGGTCAAAGTACAAAGGGAAAACCCTAGATGAAATTGACTTAGAAGAGGAAATAGCGGATGACAGCGAGGAAAGTGAAAGTGATGAAACGGCAGTAATTGAAGATTTGATTTCCTCGGAAGTATCAACAGGCAGTTTACCTGGAAAGAGAGTGAAGTCGAAATTCGGTGAGATAAGGAAGACCAAAAGACACCTAACGAAATGGACAGTTGAAGAGAAGTCAGTAGTCGCCGAGTTTTTCCAAAATCATATAATACAGTGTAAGCCGCCCAGAAAAAAGAATGCGAAGATGTAATGATGAAGAACAAAGAACTTTTTCAAAATAAAACCTGGGTTAAGATTAAAGTTTTTGTCCAAAACCTTTACACTAAAAAAACTAAAGTTTGAGATACAATCCAAAAATAATCATAAGAAATGTTTTTGTTAAAGTTATATAAAGATAGCATTACATAATATGAACCCTCCCGACCATTATAGCATATGGTTCCTCCCTCACTATACCATAAAACCATTAATAGTCGTTTTTTAAAAACAGTTTTACAAGATGTTTTCACTTAAACAATAAATATATTAAGTAATATTATACACATAATCAATGCATACATATGCTTTGGGAAATCCACTTCTTTGCAAGCTTAACAAATTTTATTTCAGTTTATTCTTTAAGTATTTAACAGTGTATTGTAAAACGCTTTAAAATAATTTTAGTCACTCAATATATTGTAGCCAGTAAGTAAGTTAAAACATATAAATATTTTAGGATTATAAAGCAATAAGCTAAAGTTTCAAACATTTAATTCTATAAATGTACTATTATTGTTTAGACTTCCGGCATATTCGGGCAAATGATAATTTACAAGTTTTGACAACTATTTATACAACACAAGTAACAGGAAACTGAAATACAAAAAGGGAAAGTGGGAAGGGTTGGGGGAGTGACATAGCAGGTAGAGGAGGGTTATTGAACTATGTTAAGGATGGGTTTTAGATGGGGTAAAGAGTTTAATACAATTTGGTCTTTTTAGTTAAAAGTAGGCTTAAGTTAAATTGATCTATTAATTTCTCAATTATTTAATGTATTGATTTTATTTTCAATGTGTAAGTATTTAAATTGAGTTTATTATAATAATTATAACCTGAGTCCAAAAGGTGGTTAGCAAAGTTAGTTATTATTGTCATGTTTCCAACTATATACATGTTCTTTAATTCTAACTTTGATAGATCTACCTGATTGGCTTATGTACTCAGAGTCACAATCTGTACAAGATATTTTATAAACTCCATTATTTTCTAACATTTCTGGTTTATCTTTATTAATAACCAACATTTTACCTCATTTTTTTGTACAGCAAAAAGCGACTTTATAATTACATTTAGTTTAAATAAGGTTACTAATTATATAACTAGTTCTGTCAATATAAGGTGATTTACAATATTTTAATTTATCAATGCTAACATTATGGAAAGAGTAGATAAAAGTTTCAGCTTTACGTTTTAATTTATTTCTTAAAATATTAGCTATTAAACTAGCTTCATATTTGTTATTAACAGCTAACATTTTATTACATTATAATAAATAATTCTTGAAGTGAATTAGTTATTTTTTTCCTTAATTGGTTTTATTTCCTTTGTACCTTATGGTTGGACGGTTGTTGGTGTTTTGGTAAAAGAACTACTTACAAATGTAAGAGGTGCATAACACATCTCTTTTGTACATTCCGATTTTGTCCGCTGCCCAGATCATAGAGAAAGTTTTAAATACAAGGGTCAGTGTATAAATATAGTGGGTTATTACCTTTACACTTAATGTATGACCTTTCCTAACATTGTTTTCATAATTTATGTGTGAACACTACATTTTTTATTGATTACAATAACAAAACAACAACAAAACAGAAAAAAGGTAAACAAGACATTTCCTAAAATGTTATTGACTTTTATTGTTATAGTAACTTTACGAGGCTTAATCTTTCATCATCAGGTTGTGAAGTATTTAAATTTGAGTCTCCAAAAGGATCTTTAACTTTACTTTGACTATATTCAAAAGACAAAAGACATCGTCACACAGGACAGGCCGTCTCTTTCTATGGCAAATTTCAAAATTAGAATCAAACCGATATTATTATAAACTATATTATTTTCCTTAAAAAAAATAAATAAATCAATCAATATTAGTGTTATTTATATGCTTCTCAGTTAGATAGAACATCCGGAGACGTAGACAAAGTGAGCAGGAAGTGGAGCCAGTCGATTATTGTATATTCAATTGCATTTACAATCATTAACAATTGTGTAGGAAATAAAAACTTAACAATTGAATTTAATATAAAGTAAGGCCTAAGAGAATGACTATTCATTCACATGTATGTGTTTAACAACTGTCTATTAAATGCCTTAATTGTTGTATAAATGTCGAGATAGTGGGGAAGACAAGTAATTAAAGTCTAATGTGTTCGTATTTGTCATACGAACGTTCTCTGAATATTACAATTTATTTCATCATAAAGTTCTTCTGTTCTTATTTTATGATGTAGACGGAGTAGAGTGAAGATAGACTTTATACCACAACCTCGATTTTCTTGCGTATCGAATTTTGAAGTTGTAAAAATTTTATTATTTATGTAAAATAAGGAGATAAGAAGAATAAGAATATCTGAAACTCTATTTCATTAACGGTTTTTGAGTTTGTAAATACTTTAGTACCCCCCCCCCTCATTTTAGAAAAAGTTCTCTTTGTTCACTTAGAAATTTTTGTCTCAGGAACGGACAGAGTTATCTTTTTAAATCAAATTATGTTTAATTCTCCCCGTTAATAATCTCTGTGAATTTTAGATTGCAATGTTCATAAATAGTGGAGATAAAGGAGTAGTCGAGTGATGAAATCACTTTAGTTTCACAGATTTTTTTATTTTCCTTCTATAACCAAACGAAAATGGTCCTTTGGACTTGATATTATTTACACACATTTTTAGTAGTCATACAAATATTCTCTGAAAATTTCAATAAGTTTCGTCAAAAGGTTCTTATTTTACAATAGGTATTTTAGTCCTCAATATCGAGTTTCCATTCATAATATTATAGCTCTTTTTTGACGATTAAAATCTAAAGTTATAAAGTTAGAGTAATACTATTTTATCAGTTGTAGAACATTATAAAAAAAAAATTAAACGAGGCTATGTAGAAAAATATATCTAAATTTTTTTTAAATGCAAGGAAATACGTCAACATTCTCAAAAATGTATAAAATCTTATTCAAATTTATAGCTTAGATAGAACTGAAAAATTATGAAGTATGAGACTATGTTGAGTTTTATATATCTTTTAGTTTATTAACGTTCAAAGTGGTTGAATGTGGTAAGTCATTTTCAAAAAGTATTATCTCAAAAACTAAAAACCTTTGAGACAATAATTATATAGTATCAATCGTTTTTATATTTACTTTTTTATAAGAGCTGTAAGATTTTTGTAAAAATTGAAAAATTTCGAGATTATGTAATAAAAAATTAAATGATTCCTTTTGAGAGGTTCCTTTAAAAATTACTGAAACTTACAGCTCATATAAATGAATCAAAATAAAGAAGAATAAGACTATACCTCAAATGGTTTGTAAGTTATGGTCGCTCAATGTTTTGAAAATTTCACTTTAGAAAAGTTCCCTTTTTTTATTAAAGTATTTTTATCTCAAGAACTGTTAGAGGTATTTTTTCCAAATAAAATAGTCTCCTATGTCTAACATTCCCGTAAATAACCTCTTTGAATTTCAGTGTGAAATAATCATAAATAGTTAATATAAAAGAGGGGGAAGAACGGTTAGGAATAAGTATTTTCGTTGATTTTCGATTTTCCTTGCATAACCGAACGAAAATCGGACCTGTGGATTTGATATTATTTACACATGTTTATAGTAGTCATACGAAATTCTCTGAAAATTTAAATTTATTTCGTTAAACAGTTTTTTTTAAAGTAAACAGAGTAGAGTGGAGATAGATTTTATACCAAAACCTCGGTTTTTTGGATATATAATATAATTTGGAAGTTATTATCCTTTAGTTGTAAAAATTTCAGTATTTATGTAAAATGAGGATATAAGAAGAATGAGACTTTGAAACATGAACTGAGTAATGACTATGGGTATTGACTTTGGCTCAAATCCACTGATTAATATTTGCTGACTATAATGATCGGAAATGGCTGTGTTACCTATATAGATAAATATGTTTGGGATATTTATGTTGACGGTATCAATGTCAGTGCTCAAAGTGTTGGTTAATTTAGTTGAACAGAATGCATAATATCATGTAAACGTTGGATCGAAGGGTCTATGTGGTTTAGAAGTTGGCTAAGTTGAATATACAAAACCACCAATATGACCACCAGTTTTTTAGTTCCAGTGTTGCCATACATTCGGGCGTCATTTTGATAGCGAAACAACTATAAGGTATACACAATCTTAGTATACGCCAACCGATCGTTGCACCCTAGCGGAGAATCAGTGAAGCTCTGTCTTGTATACTTCCATACAATGTGCTATCAATATGAAGAAAAATTAAAGATTTTAAAACTAACTCTATGTGTCTATTTAGAGCCGAGGGAGTGCGAATAACACAAAGAGGTAAAATGACAACCGTATACGGTTGTCATATGCACCTGGTTGCTACTTTACATGCGAATCGGCCTATGGTCGGTTGTCATAATGATATTTGGATGTATATATATATATATATATATATATATATATATATATATATATCTATAAAAGAATCTGATCTATGACTTTTATAATTCATATGATAAATTTAATAGAATCATTGCAAAATGCATACTGGGTGACCCAAACGAACAAACATCATCTCGTAATATATACCCACTACACGAAGTATAGTGCTAGTTTGGTAATCATGAAAAGTGTTGACCTCCGGTTTTTGACTGATCTTCATGTTTTATGGCCTCAGGAATCAAGATAAGTAATCTTCGACATTCTGTCCAATCATCATCGTTGTCGTTGTCGTCTGTACGAACCACGATAGTGGCTACAAAAAATAAAGATAGGAACTTGAAATTTGGTAAAAAAGACTATAGTGTGCAATATAGAACCCTATTGAAATTTAGAAAAAAAACCTATTTATTTTAACCCATCCGTAACATAGTTCATTAACCTTTATCTACCTGCTAGGTCATCCCCTACCTTTCCCGATTTCTCTATTGTATTTCAGTTTCCTGTACTTATGTTTAAATAGTTGCTTATACCTGTAAATTATCAGTTGCCCGACGATGCCGCAAGGCGAAACAATTGTAGCTCATTTATACTATTAAATATTTGAAACTTTAAGCTTTTGCTTTATTTTATCCTTGAAATAGTTTTTGTTCATTTCTCTTGTGTTATTCAACTTATAACACACTAAATTATATAAAAATTTGTAGATTTCTATTCCTATCTCTCTATGATGACAAATAGCCAAGTTATTATAAAAAAATGTAATTTCAAACACTGAGCTATCAAGAATGTATGACATTCGTACAGTTATGAGAAACATGGCCAATTCACTGACGTGAGCGTAGCGAGTGGAGGTATTTTCACTTACTCAACTGCGAGGCCTATTAGGGCCGATACACTGACATGAGTGAAGCGACCCTTGATTTATCGATACAATTTAGCATTTCCTACAAAACCCAAGAAACCAATTTTTGGGCATTACATTTAGCGAATGTGATTGTAACACATTGTATGGGCTGGGTAAATTACCACGATGGTCTCATCAACTTGTTTTTTATCTAATTGAGATATAGGTATGTAATTTATAGGATTATCTTTCTTATCGAGGGGCAAGCTAGGTCAGTCATGGTTTGATTTTTTTAAATCCTATTCTAAAAAGGAATTCTGGTAGAGAGGGTAAATCAAAATGTCAAATGAAAGATCATTTTAAATATATTGTTGAAAAAAAGAAATAAATGGTGCATAAACTTTCTCATTCAACCATCCTCAAAACCAAATAAAAACAAACTAAAATTAATTGTTGTCAGAAATGTTAGTTCGGTTTGACAGTTGTCAGTCAATAAGTGAAAATTAACGATGACCCTTTGAAAATGTATATTTTTTTTAAATAAGGGGCTAAACTAGCTTTGCTTGTACAATAAACATATCCTCAATGTAACTCTTATTTGGTTAACATTGAGTTTTTAATGGTTAATTTTTTTGTTGTTTAGCAATGACTCCTGAACTGTTACATTACATTTTTTTGTTTGTGATTTTGCGTAATTTTACGAAGGGTATGCGTAATTCATCTTCACAACTCAGTAAAAATGAAATCGATATAGTCAATTTTTAGAAATTTGGTCTTTTATAACAGACCCATGACCAATATATTAATTTTGTACCTATAACTCATGAACCTGGTTTTTAGGTAGATGACCAACATTTGTTTGGGTGCTTAGAGTTTACGCTTGAACAAAATATATAATATATTGTTCTATTTCTGTGCTTATATCAAGTGAGAAAGTTATTCCAATATTTTAATATCTTTCATTTTACTTGTAAGAATAATTGGAAGCAGTAGAGTGTAATTGTTAATTTCCTATCTCTTAAACATGTTCAAGGACAATTCAATTCCATTCAAGTGTTTTCCTTTAAGATAAAACTACTTCATTATAATTTTCCTCATATCATTAATTTGCTTCCTCGTTTCTTTACTAGAAAGGAAGTTATTCAATTATAACAATTACTTCCTCCCCCCCCCCCCATAATTACTCTTAGTGATTTTACTTATATTTTTTCTACTTTCCTGTTGTGGTTGGAGTTTATGATTGACTACACAAGTTAAGTTGTGACTTGATCGCTCGATGTTATTATCGGAAATTAAATATCTTGAGAGTAAATATGTACTGGTTTTGCTTTGTGGTGAAATTGATAACTTCAAATCAGTTGAGTGTCCAGTTGGGGTATTGTATACAATTACTAGAAAATAGTTATTTGTGCAACTAGTGAGCAAAGTGGCACTTTTTTAAACAAGAGAAAAATGTTGAGGCACGAGGCTTGCCGAGTGTGTCAATTTTATCGAGTTTAAAAAAGACACTTTTCTCACGAATTGCACATAATACTTTGTCTACAGTTGTTATTTTGTGACAAATAAAAAACATACTTCAGCAGTAACACAATTTAATAAAACTGAGGTTGTTTATGAATATTACAAATAACTTAGGTGTATTGTTGAGGAAACGGGATTGCCAACTTCAAAACTCGGCAAACGAAAAATACTCTCCTTCTACATACACTGTCAATCATCTTCATGAATAATTACTTCCTTTTTCAACTTTAAAACGTTATTTTGTTGTTTATTTATTTTATTTTACATGTAAGAATTAATCTAACCTACATACAGGGACATTTCCTGTATAATATAAATCAATTCAAATAAACTTAACCTAAATTTCGTTTTGTTCGGTTGCCATTCGGAGTGGGCAGAGTGAAACTGTTGTGAAATCAGCTGTTTTGCAAACTAATTTAAATGAACAAAATGCCACTTTGTCAACAACTGTAGACAAATTACTTTTTCTTTTAATTCGAACCTGAGATCAAATCTTTTGGAAATCAACTTTTCATACCCCCACCTCTTCTCTTGTTATTGCTACACCCTTTTAGAATATAAGAGTTGTTCAGAAATTTCCGATCAGTTATAAATTTTAAATGGTTGCGAGCTGAATTTAGTTCCTGGCATTGTTCATTGTTCCAGTCAGTAACTATTACCCCAATACACACACAATTTTCAATCCATTTGGTTTGTTGTGCTTCTAAATTTAAGTGGAGCCTTCTATTGTATCTACCTCTTGTAAGGGTCTTACAGTGATTCGATTTTTCTTTTTTACCTATAGGTAATACTTAACTATAAGTTATAACTTTCGAACAGAGATTGTGACAAAGAGGTGCAGTCTTTAGAGCAAAATTTAATCAAAATTGAGTCGATTTTGAGAAAATTGTCATTTTGTTTTTTTTTCTTATAAAAAGCTACCCTTTAAATTTTACCCTTGAAGGACAGAATAATGCTTATATTCATCACCTCTAGTTTTTAAGTTTATGGCAATAATGTTATGAATGACAGTTATAAGATATTGGTGCAGGAAATTTGGGTATGGATGTACAAATGTGTAGGTAAAAGTAAAAGTACGTTATTCAATTGTAATTGAAGAATTGTTTCAAAAAATTTAAGTAACTGTACATAAAAAATGCTGATTCATAATTTTAGAGAATTTCTCTCAGAATATTTGAAACAACTCATTTTTGAATTTACTGAAATTGGGCAGTTGACTGGTCACCTCAAAAACAAAGAATGCGTGCGGCTTTGACTTTTCTTGATCTCTATGATGAAAGTGGGGAATGACTACCAGTACAGAACAGAATTGAGACTTGGGTTAGGTTTTCAAACATTAAAACCAAGGAACTAAACAAACACTGCCAAACCAAAAAATGATAACCACAGTATTTTTGGGACTGCATGGGAGTTTTGCTGACTTAATTTATGGAACCAGACATAACAATAATAGCAGATGTTTATTGTGAAACCCTGAAAAAGCTTCGGATATTGATTAAAAACAAGCGACGAGGATTCATCACTCAGTAGTTCTTTTGTGTGTGTAAATATATTAAAAAATTAGTGGTTAATTCTACTGATCTGATTAATTTTATAATTATTGTCACTTTGTACCATTACAGAATTTATGAAAAAAAATTGATCACCTCAAGGCGCCAGGAAGCTTATAGCTTACCAATTTAGAAAAAATATAAATTTACTTTTAATTAAAATACTCTCAGGGTCGTGTTTCTTTTTTAAGTGTATTTGTCAGTGGTTTTCAGTACCTAAATAAAAAATCCTTATTTGATTTCCTGAAACTAAACATTCTTTATTAAACTTACTTTTAAACAAATACATAAATTTACTATCAATTTATTATTTTAAACATCCTCTACCTTTATTTTTTATATTTATATTTTACTTTTTTATTAATTTCAAAATCTTAAAACTTTAATTCAAATATTGAGTTGCAACTTCTAAAAATTACTCATCAAAATGAGTTAATTAGACTTATTATTTTGGAAATCTATTTTAAATTTTTTTATTGCCCTTGTTTTAATATTATTTACCATCATTAATTTGACTCACGTTGTCTTCTCTTTAGACCAATTATAAATTTCCCTGTTTGTTATCATATTTCAAATCTCAAAGCAACTATTTCTTTAGTATCAAAGCTAAAGTTAAAATTTGAGGATTACATGTGACAATGCTTAACCCCAAATTATAGTCCGGTTTGTTATAAAAGATGTAATTTCACAAAATTGACTCTACCACTTTTGTTCTAATTTTAGGAAATGTGAAAATTATCAACCCAAACCTATGAGCAAAAACGCAACGGAAAAAACATCATTAGGATTAATTGATAAAAAACCAAAATTATCCTTAACTGCCGTCATTAAAAGTGTGATTTAAATCAAATACAATTTTCATTAATGACTCATTTACAACACGAGCAAACAAGTTTAGACACTATTAAATATTTTTTCAAAGACATTGACCATGTTTCTTTTTCACTGACATTTTTCGTGAGGAATAGTTTTTGTTGGTTTGTATTTGATTTTGGGGACGGGTAAGAAAGTTTATGCAATATTGTTTATTTTTTAAATTGCTTATTAACATAGAAAGACTATCAGACAATGCATAGAACAAAATTACACAATTTCAAACTCTGTGAATAAAATAAACTATTGTCTAATCTTATCTATGCAAATAACTAATACATTATCAAATAAGAACTTGTTAGACTGCTATTAACTAAAAGAACTCTGATGTTGAATTGTATTTACAATAAAGCTGTCTGTATTGTATAACGAAACAAATAGGAGTAGCCTACGTGACTGACCTCGGCATTGTGATTTAGAAGTCAAGTAGATAATGTATTCAAGTCCATGACTTGTCTGTTTGTGGGTGTTAAACCTTCTGATGTGATTTGGAATATGAAATATTCAGGTTACAGATGATAAAAAACTTACAGTATTGGTTTATAAACCACATAGTCCTAAAATATTGCACAAACTTTCTAATTCCCGATAATAAAAATCGTCCAAAACTATTCGTCACCAATGTCAGTTTGGTAGTTGTAAATCAAAAAGAAACCATCTTTAAAAGAAAATTAAACTTGCTTCCCTTGAGCCATGAATATGTCGTTAGAGTAAATCATATTTGATAAAAATGGAGTTTTTAATATCGGTGGTCGAAGTTCATTTTCCCCCCCCCTTCAAATTATTCCTGAACAAGATAATAATATGTTGCCAAGTCATACATAGGACAATAGTATCCTTACTTTTCTGACAAATCTTTTATATAGATTACCAATTTCATAAAATAAGAATTTCCAGACTAGTGTAGATTCTATATTTGATTTCAAAGTTTAGTTGGTAGTTATATACCTAAAAATTATGTTAAAATGCCATCTAAAATAGTAAACAAGTCTTGTAACACTGTATGTATTCTCACGGAATAAAACCTAAAATGAGCAAGTATACTTTGTAACAGTATACCTAAAATGTTAACTCTGCAGCTTTGTTGATATAAAAAATGCAATACATTGTACATACACAACCATTTTTTAAAAATAAAAAAATATTTGTTTTAATACTTTTGTTAATTATTTAAGTAATTTGCAATTTGAGTTATTTCTAGTAATTATATTTTACGCATCATCCTGGGTTCATGACATTTTTATTGTTGGTCAAGGTTAGATAATTTGTGGTTCGTAATTTAATTACCAATTCAAATTATATTGGAATTTACAGATTTATTTCCTGATATATAAATTCTCATTAATTGTGGATTAACAAGAATTTTGAATTCATGATATTGCCAGTTTAAGATTTCCATTGTAATTTCCTAAATCATGATAGTAAATGCATTAACAGGAATTCTGAACTCATGACAGACTGGGATTTCCATTGGGTTTTCCTCTTAACTCTTATCACCTGTGGTTTAGTATTCTTTTGAGAAATTTGTGTGAAACTTTTTAGAATTATTGAAGATTATCTTTCTTTTTATGATAAAAAAAATAACCAACTAAGATTTTTGAACAAAACTTTTTATTTAACATAAGGTATATTTCTACATAGTCAATGAGTACATTTTAAGCCCTTAATGTACATAAGTAAACATTGTTTTCTTCAACTCTTCATCACTCTCAAAATACGTTTTTTTTCTAATAATCTCTCATTTTGATAAACAGATGATAGGGCCAGATCTGGGATATATATACATTAAAAATTCCCCATTTAAATCTTACTAGCAACTGTTTAATTTTGCAACTAGTGTGAAGAGACTCTGTACTGTTATGCTGTTACACAACAATCCCTTTGTATATTTTGAATGGCCCTTTACAATATTTTTAATGTTTTACAATGTACAACAACATTTACCTCCATGATGCATAAATTCAACAAGGTGTGGTCATTTTCATTCCTAGAAGACGGTAGCTAAAATCTTTCGAGTACAAACTGTCTGTTGCATTTTTTTTGCTTTGGATGGTTAACGACAGATGGGCGACAATTTCGTTCATCGTGAATGTTCTCTCTCATTAAAATTTTTACACCATCACCTCATTCAACCATCACATCTCCGTAAACTTCCTTGATTTTATGGTAAATATTGCACCGTCGCATATTTCTTGCATTAAAAAACTTAAATTACAGTTCTCACTTCACACGCTGCGGCATTCTCTTTTTTTTTCATTTTAAACATGCACAGAAACACTATAAGTGTAAAAATGTAATAAGAACTCTCACAGACTAAGTAGGTATGTGACTTCTTCTTCAATAGGAATAGATGTTTGCATGTCATCTGTGTAGTGGGGATGCATGGATGGCTCTTCCATAGACTGTAACTATTCTGTAATAACCTCGAATACATGTGATAGTGTTAATCAAATACAAATCTGTCGGGGAGTTTTAAACGTCCTTGAAAACTAGTGACAGGTATATCCTACTCCAGATATAGTTATTTTTCAAGTTCGTACTTTGGAAGGCACATCATTCATTAACATTTAACTGTCTAATTTTCTTTTATTTATAATTTAGCAAATTGTTAAGGTTTCTAATATTTAAATTTCATTCAGTTTTACCAAAGTCAGTAGAAGTAATGAACAATTTTTATTTTTAAAACATTACACACTGCTCAATAATTTATTGAATAAATTTGTAAACATTCTAAAATCTGAAGGTCTTGTTCTAAAATGTATAATTAGGTAATAAATCCTTTACATAATACAGGCTACTAATTACTTGTTTTGTTTAAGCTTTTAACTTTCTTTATTAAAAATAATTTTTAAGGGGTAAAGGCAATCTTTATAGATAGAAAATGGTTTCAAAATGTTCAATGTGGATGTTGGTATAAAATGTTTCCCGGATCTTACCCTCCTTATCCTTTTGTTTTGGCTTATTCTATAAGTATTTATATTAGTCCTCTTCTAGGGCAAAGTTCTGGTTGTACCACTTCCTTGACTTTTTAAAGATAGTTTTAATTAGGGCCATTTCGGCTATTCAGCCATTCTCAAGCATCATTGAACAAAATGTATTCCTTTGTCAATAACATTTATTGTACATTACTAAAACTACACTTTACATACATGCACCAAAAGGGGAGGGGAAACAAAAAAAAGTTTATTATAACAGTTCAGTCATTGGTAGCCGAACAGTTAGGCCCACTCATGACTTCATATCATGACAGTGGGCCTAACTGTTCGGGTATTAATGACTGAACTGTTCTAATAAACTGTTTTTGTTGTTTATTTTTTTGGTGCATCTGTATAAAGTGTTGTTTTAGTAATGTACAATAAATGTTTATTGACAAAGGAAATGGTGAAAGAGGAATATGGAAGATAAGTCTTATTAATTAATTGTAGATTATAATCAAAATTCGGAATGGCGAGACAACAAAATGTTATGATATTTTATTTTTATAATATTTTACTTGCTTACAACTGATTTACTCGCCAGAAACTTAACACAAATTTTGCCTTCAGCATTTATATTTTTAAATAAATAGAACAATAAATTAAACACAATTTTTCTTTTGTAAATTCTATAATTTATTTGGTCAAGCCGACCATGGTTTCGCCCGTTGCGGCATTGACGAGGCTCTTACAAGACTGAGAATGGAATTCTATCAAGTACCGTCGGTCATCAGTGTAAACAATAAAAATAGAACAGTATCCTGATGTTACCTCACACACTTTATATAGATTTATCACGAACCTCACACATCTTTTGGCGTTGAATTGAATATAGAACAAGTGCAAAGAAAATCATAGCTTGTCTGTTAGGTTAAATTGGTGTGTCAATTGAAATAATAATAATAAATACAAAAACAAATGGTACACACGTTTCTACATAATACTTTCCAATATACATGTTCACTTATACATTATGAAATGCAAGGGTAATCATTGGTTTTGAATGTCTTAATGTAAATAAATACAATAGGTGTAAATATTTTATCTTAGAGATAGTAAAAGGTTGCCGAAGGACATTCCAACACCATGTAGTTAAAGTAAATCACATTGTTACTGTGATATTGTGGTAGTTATGAAAACTGATAACATGAATTTTCAATCCCTTATTCGGTCCATCATTGTGTACCACTAATTATTCTGTTGTTCACTATTATTTATATACTTTGACCTAATTCAAGATCCTCCTAAGATTAGAAATAATGATTACTTTAATTTATATGGTATTGAAATTAAGATATATATTATTTTTTTTTCATAAAAACAGATTGGTACTAATATTTTTTTTTTATAGATTAAAAACTAAAACATTGAAAACTTCATACAAATTTTAGCACCATAAAATTTCATAATTGGAAAGTAAAAAAAAAAATTATCAAAATCAGATTTTATACAGGCTATAACTTTAAAAAAAAGTTAATTTTAATGCCTATTATATAAAAAATAATTGAAATAAATATTTAAAATATTGAGGTTTTGAAGATGACTTATGTTTGCAAATATTATTATATTATTACATTTGAATATTCATTATTAGGTGGAAAAAAAAAATAAAAAATACAAATAAGAAGCTCTTTCTTTATAATAGCTAGTCAAAATTGCAAAAATAATAACTACAATTATCTAAATATTGTAAAGATAATAATTAATTTTGCAAAACAATGTTTGGTAGAGTATTATTAATGTGCTGCGCACAAGTTGAATTGAACGATTGAACCATCCCTTCCATTTTTGTAAACTGGTAAAAAGTTGTGTATTTGTTATTCAATACATCCAACAAAAATGTGAAATGATTAAGTGATGAGTTCCTCACTGTGGGAATTCAAGCTAGATAACTTTGACACTTGAGAAAAACTAACAAATTATGGTGTAGAAGACAAACGGAAGAATGGAACTGTTTTCTAATTCATAGTCAACCACTTTATGTGTGAAGGTAGATAACAGATCTAACTTTGAAATTTAACTGTCTTTGAAAAAGTACCAATTTTGTTTTGGTTAGCATCGCTAGTCACTGGGCTACACAAATGGATGACGTTCAAATCCAAGATCCTTAATGGGTTAAACCAAAAGAATTTTTTTTTTTTTTTTTTTTTTTACATAAGTCAAACTATTATATGTCCTGAACTTATGAATCCAGTACTAAATTAAGTCTCTAAGATTTAATAGTCAATAAACATTTTAGTGATATATTTAAATATTATAAGCATTGTATAAGAAAGTGTTTGAAAAATCATGTAAAAATGTTGGCTATAACAAACAAATATTACAATTTTTGTAAACTGTGTAAAAGGGTAGAAATAGTTATTTGTGCAACTAGTGAGCAAAGTGGCACTTTTGTAAACGAGAGAAAAATGTTGACGCACGAGGCTTGCCGAGTGCGTTCATTTTATAGAGTTTAAAAAAGACACTTTGCTCACGAATTGCACATTATACTTTGTCTACAGTTGTTATTTTGTGACAAATAAAAAACATACTTCAGCAGTAACACAATTTAATAAAACATTAATTTAATACAATAGTGTTCAACCTCACGTCAAAACTGAGGTTATTTATGAATATTACAAATAACTTAGGTGTATTGTTGAGGAAACTGGATTGCCAACTTCTAAACTCGGCAAACGAAAAAAATCTTCGTGTACATACACTGTCAATCATCTTTATGAATAATTACTTCCTTTTTCAACTTTAAAACGTTGTTTTGTTGTTTATTTATGTTATTTTACATGTAAGAATTATTCTAACATACATACGGGACATTTCCTGTATATTATAAATCAATTCAAATAAACTTAACCTAAATTTTGTTTTGTTCGGTTGCCATTCGGAGTGAGCAAAGTAGTGTGCAAAGTAGTGGGCAAAGTGAAACTGTTGAGAAATCAGCTTTTTTGCAAACTAATTTAAATGAACAAATTGCCACTTTGTCAACAACTGTAGACAAACAATCTTTCTCACTAGTTACTTGTGTTAAACAGAAGGTCTTAAGTGGGTTAATTAATTTTTTTTTTTCAGGCATACACGGTGATGGTCCGAAAAGACATCCCAGTCGCAGACACGCATCCAAATGTCATTGAACGGCGTTATACTGAATTCTTGGACCTTTACAAAGCTCTTTGCAAAGAGTTCCCTACAATAATGGCAACAATTATTTTTCCTAAGAAAGCATTGATAGGTAATTTCACGCCAGAGATGATTTCAGGACGAAGTGCGAGTTTTGAAGCTTTACTAAAGATAATAGCGGAGAATGAAAGAATAAAAAACTCAAATGTTGTGATAAACTTCTTGCAGAATAAAGAGCAAGAAGAAGCACGCAAGTGGATCTTGGAGAAACGTTACGATCAGGTATACGTTATTTTGTTGTTTTAGTTTTTGACTAAAGTGTAGTTAATGCATGTTGTCTGTTTATGTACTTTATAACATTAACTAATAACCTATAGTAGAATACAGGTACCATCTGCCTTTTAAGGGCTTTGTAATTTGGTTCTAATTTTTTATTTTTTTTAATGAGAAATCTTTATTATTTCTTCCATTATAAAATACAAAATACAACACCACATTTTACATTGCATAGATAGAAATAATAACCACCTAGGTTATTTACCTGTGGAGGTGGATTTAATATTTTTAAGGATCACTATAGTTTCAATGAGTATTGGAAGGCAGCGAACCAGCCAAATAATAATAGAATAAACACACAACAAAATAACAAAGCGCTATAACAGATGATTAACTCTTCTGAATTACACTTTTCATTCGCTTTACTTACTATACAACATAATACTAAAATTTCTAATTAATAGTATTGAAAAAATAATCAACATTTTCTATCTCGAGTAAGTACTCCCAAAAACTCTTGGCAAATTGAACTCTGTTACAAGAAGTTTTTATGTTTAAAGGCGTGCTCAGTTAAAAAATTTTGGTGCCAGAAATATATAAACCTTTTTAAAATGTGACAAGTTAGGCATGGGGATAGTTCTGTCAAATCTGTTTCTTATTGCGCCTATTCTATTTTTCCTGCCTGTATTACCATTTTTTTTAACTCAGTAGTATACATAGTATAGGGTAAGACTGGTTATGACAAAAAATTTCGACCTCAGTTTTGTAACTGATTTTCAAATTTTATGGCCTCAAGAAACTGAAAGTGATTTTCAACATACCGTCCATCTGTTGTTGTTTGTACATAAACACAATAGCAATAACAAAAATTAAGATATGAGCATAAAATTTGGTGTAGGGGACGATAGTTTGTTCATATAAACATAGATTTATTTCACATAGAAAAATAGATTTCAAAATGGTGGTCATTTTAAACAGTTTTTTGTTTTGTTTATTTCTTATTCAACTTATAATACACTAAATTAGGTAAAAATTTGTAGATTTCATTTCTGTATAACATAATGGTACTAACATGAAAATGTAATAGTACTAAACTCCTTTCTCTGCGGTGATAAATAGCAAATTTTTTGTCAAAAATGTTATTTTGAATCCAGACTTCCCAAGAAAAAAATGTGATTTTCATATGGTTATGAGATTTGGTAATGCCAAGTTACTAACACAAATGAAGTGAGTGGAGATTGTTTAATATATACACATCTACAAGGCCCGTTACGCGCTAACTGATGTCGAGAAAAGAGTGATATTCACAATTATGTGTAACGACTGTTTAAAACAAACTTACCCTATACTATGTATACTGGGTAAGACCTTTTGAAAGACCAATCTTAGGGTATTTAGTTTTAGGGGATCTGCGTGTATTACATTGTTCGATAGGGCTGGGTAATTTCTATATATATAATTGCCATGATGAGTCGTATCAACTTGCACAAATACATGTACGATACTTACAGATAACGTTTGCTCAAACATTTTGTGGCTCTGGTATGTTTAACCTTTTGCAGGTGAAATGATATTCAAAGTTGATGTTAGCGCTTACTCGGCTTACATGAATCATCTCTAAGCTCGTATACTTTTACTGTTTACTATATTAGTTATTGTGAAGCATTATTTATTTATTTTTTAATTATTTTTCTTTTGGCAATATAGACACTCAATATTACATAATTTAATTATTTAGTTAAGTAAAATAATGGTGATTTTTGGAACAAGAAACAATAAATATATGATTTTTATAATAGTAATGTACAATTTGTATTAAAAATAAGATTTGTTGAATAAAAAATCTAACTGTTATAAAATAATTGAAATAACAAGTTAATTTAAACCTTTGGCTATATACATTTTTTCTTTTTAACAAATAAACTTTCCATTTATTTTATTTAAAATTGTTAAATTGCTGAAATTTTTAAAAACAATCTCTCTTGGATGCAGATCTGAAAGCAATGGGCATTGCAGTACACAAGGTTATTTGTATTAGTTTTAATGGGTTTCTCAACAATACAGACCAACCTCATCATACAATGTAATAAAAGAAGATTCTCTAAATGGAATGCCTAAAAGTTAGTTTCTTGGGTCTTGGGCATTGGTAGATTAAGTAATCTTATCTAGTATGGTAATTTTGTTACACAGGTTTTCTGAATCTTGTAATTGTATATATCACTGCTTTCTTGATGTTGACTAGGCTCCAATAGGCTGCATTGTGTATGTATGAAATAGTGCCCACTGGCTTCGCTTGTGTCAGTGACTTGGTCCTGGAGCTCGTAACTTTACGAATATGAGATTATCTTGAGAGATTAGGGTTTGAAATTACATTTTTGACAATAACTTTGCTATTTATGGTCATAGAGTGGTGGGGTTGGTACCATTACATGCAGAATCAGAAATTTTTGATCTAATTTAGTGTGTTAATGAAACTAATTAAATTAACATAAGTTAAAAAGTTAAATTAACAAAACAGATATAAATTTTTAAAAATGTTTAATATGACCACCATTTTGACATTTAAAATTTTATTTTTCTGAATTTCAATAGGATTCCTATCTTTATTTTTTGTGGCCATTATCGTACAGACGATGACAGTTGAACGGCTTGTCTAAAAATTGGCTAAGTAATATAAAAATATATGTGTGGATAACCTCTCTTTACCGAGTGATGCTCGGTCTTTCAGGTGATTTTACATTATTTAAACAAGATAAAACATTAATGTGTATTAAGTGCATGAAGTTTGAAGATTTTTCACATGAAGAATACTTATTCCAGTGAAGTTAACAAAATCTAAACATGAAAATATATTTCAGGCCATACCATTACTAGAGAACTGTTTCCGATTGATAAACAAACTACAAACTGACAGACATCCGGAAGTATTACGCACTTTGTGTTTATTGGTTGCTTGTTGCGAAGCAGCGAAAGACCCTCAGGCAGAATACTTTGCTGAGATTGCTCTACGGCGCTATGAAGCTGTAAGCGATGCTGATTTGCTCAAATATTACGTGCCGTTGCTTCAACTCTGCGTTCATCTTTATTGGAGTTCTGGTAGGGATAAACAATTCATAGAAGAACGACTGAGTAAGTTAAGCCGTAGAGGTGTTAAAGTAGAAGGAAGCCCTTCTCTGTTGGACGTTGTATTTGCCGATAAGGTTTTTACGTTATAACTGTTTAGAGAAATGAGATTTTAAATTTTATACTATAGTGTTGTTTTATTAATAGTGGTTTTTAATGTTGTTAATATATTTTAATTGATTATTTTATTTTTTGCATGTAACTGAAGATGTCTGAGTGATGAGTATGTTTTGCAAACTCTTTGAAAGTTTTAAAACTGTGATTATGATATGAAAATTTGATTGAAATTGCTTGTGCTAGTTTGAGATATGCAAACTTTTATGAAAGTGATTATGGTATAATTTCTCTTTCATAATTTCTGAAGTGCCATTTTTTTTGGAAGATGGTCAGCAACTCGTTTTGTTTGGGCATTTAAAACCTATATTTATTTGAACAAAATTTTGATTTGAAACTTTCACTCTATATTTTGAGCTGGATTTGTATTTGATCTTGTAGTAAGAGTGTGAGAAAAAATTGTACACTCTTTGTAAATTGTCCCATAATTAAATGATTTAAAAAAATTTATTGGGCTATAATGTAATCCAGTTTCTACAGTAATTGCATTATTATAAAATCAGGAGTTTGCAAAAATATGTAACAATTATTTATATTTTAAAATTTTAACTTGACTTTTAAAAACTTATTTCTATTTTCGAATTCATGCATAATGTTAAAATATTTATTATTATAAAGAGTCTTTATATTAAGTGTACTATACTAATGAATTACCAAAGCTTTATAAATTGTGTTTTTAGGGTTTTAATGTTTATTTTACTTAGTGTTTTCAGCTTAGAAATCATTATGATCATGTTTATTAACTTTAAAGTTGTGTTTAATGTATATTGTATTTTATTTCATAACAGAAAATTGTATCCCAACAACGATACTGTAACATGATAAGATAACAAATATGTCTTCTTTTTTTTTTTTTTTACTTTCTCATGCAGTGAAGGAAAGGTTTTTTGATGAGTAAAATTAATTTGTTGAGTTTTTTGAAATATTTACTTGCATTATGTAATTTTATTTTGCATCAGGCTCATTGGGCTGAGTCTTAGAGTAGGGCCAAGTTTATGTTTGTTACCGTGAGCTGGTTGTTTCGACCATATAACAGCTGTGGTAAAAATGAAAACAATTTTGTTTCTAAGTTTATATTTTAAATTCTAATGTCTCATTTCGTGCTGATTTAAAATATGCATCTAATGATGCCTAAAGTGTTTTCTACTATAAAAAATAAGACGTAATTTTGTTTCAGTATATATCTTATACTATCATCAGACGAGAAACACAATTACACACACAGAACACTAATATTCATTGCACTAGTGTTCAGTGTGTGTAATTGTGTATATCATCTAATGATTTTATAAGTTATAACAGCTGGTATGACATCATAAACGAACCTCCTACTAGCTTTATGTAGGTTAAATAATATTCATTATATTAAGTAAGTCGCAAGCCATTACGGAAATAAAAAATATAACCTACAAATTTGGAAAGAAAAAAAACAAAAAACATGTAATAATCGCCAAATCATATCCATTGTGTTAATTTTAGTATTTTTATTAGTACTATCTTAATAATTTGTATTTTTGTAATACATATTCTTTTAAAAATATTAATCCAATAATTGAGTGTATGTTATAGTATACTAGGCCTACCTGAACTGCTTGTTATTTCTTGTAGGGCAATCTGCAACTGATGTAATAGTTGTAAATTATTTATAATGTATATAATGTGACCTGAAGGGTAAACTACTTTATTCATTAACAAGCTCCAAGAGTTGGGCAATAATTGTAATAATATAAAAACTAAGGGTTTTTATTAAAGTTATTTAAAGCATTTATGGGCGCCAGACGAATTCTCGTCAATTTAGAAAAAAAGGTGACCTCTAAATATTTATAATCTCGGGTGTGAGTTCTTTCAAAAAGTGTACTTTCAGTGATTTGTTGGTCTTTTGAAATAAGAACACTTGCTTCTGAAATTTTAACATGAGTTTATTAAAAAACAAGATTATTTCATGAAGTATATCATCAATAATACATCAAATAAATTTATTATAACTAACATCCTATCAATTATTAGTATATTTACTTAACCTTTGAAGGAGGTGTATATTTAGTTAAAGAACTTGAATTTAAATTATGTTACAACAAAAATTATTTATTTAAAAAACAAAAAAGAAGAAAAGATCGAAATATCTGTTACTTAACTATTAATTTACTTTTATTTGAATATAAAATTTAAATCAATCAACATTTAGTGATTTGATTATATATAAAAATTCATTATCTTAAATATCAAATTATAAAAATGAATTACCTTTAAAAAACATGAGACAAATTATATTTCATATTATACAGGAATTAAATTATTTGTGTTGTATAACACATTTTTACCAGTCTGTAGCTACTATACATCTTGATGAGCACATGCTTCCAACTGCCTAGAGTTGCTTAGCCGTTCTTTGAAAACTATGCACATCAGATCCATTTCCATCGCTCAAACTAAAGTTCGTATTAAAACTGTCAAACAACCTTATTAGTTCTTTTTTACACTTGATACTGTCCATCATTCAACCGATCGACACGAGATACCGCTATTGTCTTTTTTACATAACACGTTACTCGCCATAAAAGTCTTTATCCGTTTTTTAATACTTTTTGTTTTAAAAAACACTCCACTCTACTGTTCAAAACTACTATCATTGAATTAGTTTGGTGCAGATTACATCTGACAACATTAAACTCTTGTCTAACACTTTTGTTAACTCTTGAATCACATTTTTGAATACGACTTTACAAAACACAACTTACAGCTCCAACCGCTGCCTTAAGACTGATGGAATCCCATGTGCTTGTCCAATATCCAGTCTCAGGACATCTCCCAAATATCACTGTGTAAGCAATATCTTTCTCGTCCAGTTCCAAAAAGTCTTTATTCTACTACCACGTAATTCATAAATTGTCCGAATCTCTCAATTTAACTACACACACAATTTATTAAATTTCTTATAACTAAATTACTTTAAAATCTTTACATCATTATTTATTTATGTTTGGAAATCTATTTTATTATGAATTTACTTTGTTTAACATTCAGAATCATTAGTCATGTTTTTGACTCATGTTACACCCAATACGATTACCCGCTATATTAAATATTTAATTCAAATTAACCTGTTTCCGGTATTACACTGATCAGTGTTTAGATTCAAGCATGGACACCCTCCATATGTAGCATGTGTTTTAAAATTGTCACTGCAACGTAAAAATGCATTAAGTTGTATTCAGAAAGCAGTTGCAACACAACAAGCTTGATTATGTATGAAAAAAGTTAATGTTATTTGCAACAACAAAAACGCAAGCATAGCCATAATCTAAAGTTAACATTAGCAATATCTTTTTTGCTAAAAACATTTTTGAGATATTTTTCACTCCATTGGTGATAAGGCGATTAATACTTACTGTTTTCGCTTTGATTTTGTGAATGAGTATATAAGAAGTGTAGTGCATGGTTGATTTTTCTATGTGCTGAAAGTACTAAGTAGAATATTTTAACATAATTATTTGATAAATTCTATATAAGACTGCATAAAAATAATTACAACCAAAAACTAGTTGATATTAAGAGGCTGAAATTATTTGAAAGTTTTGATGTAATATGTTTTATTATTTATAGAATAGAATAGGTGTGAGTATTATTACTTTAGAAGGGTTGGTTGGTTTATGCAGAGTTTAACCAAAAGTATGCATATATCTTATTATCTTGGCTTCTAAAAGACACAGGGAATTATTCGGTCCAGTGTTGGAAAGATAACTATTACTGCTAATCAAAGAATGTGACAAAATCATGGTAAATTTTGTACAGAATATCCTGGAACCATTAAATCTTAGTTTTTACATTTTCCAAATATTAACGTTATTTTAACATTTTCAGATAGTATACATAAAAATATATCGAAATTTTTATTAAAGATTTAAACATATTTTTTTGACTGTTCGATTTTTGTGAGTACTGCTGGAAAATATTAAAATTAATTTAAGCAAACAGGAAATAAGACGATGGTTTTTTTTTTTTTGAATATCCATTTTAAGTTATGCATATCTTTCATTGAGGAAATAAATTCTGAAACAAATGATGTTTTAAAATTTCAATAGTTGATAAATTTATGACAACGTCAATCAATGATTTTAAAAAGAGGCTATTTTTTTCAAAGTTGAAAGTAGTTTGATTGGAAAAACTAGTTTGATTGGAAAAAGTAGTTTGATTGATTATTCAAGTAGACTTCACTTTGCTTGAATACCTTCAATGCTTTCAAGAAGCTGAAAAACCAAGTTCAGATTGTTCTAAAAAAATGATGATAACGATTGGATAAAATCATTCAGGTGTTGAACACGCTTCTGAACAATTTAAACTGCACATGCTAATCTGACAGCAGTTCGGATTAGTGAACTGTCTTAGGTTACATAGATTTGTGCTCGGTTAATTATATTGCATTTTTCATGTGTTACTCATCTTATTAATGCAACAGACATAAAGACGTTAAGCACCAAAAAAAATCGTGCGGAAATAAAGTCTTTTTTTCCTAATGGACACTCAAATTACGTTTTATTGTTTATAAGAGACTGCAATTCCTTTTTGTTTTGCAATACCTGTAGTAAAGATGTTTCCTTTGCCAGGTCAAATCACTCCGTTCGTCATCTAGAAACTGGAATGAGAATTTCTTCTTGGTCACAAGTTTCCACTGAGGTATCTCGGTGTTTCTCATGAATGTGCCTCACCAATCTCCAAAGTGATGGCTTTGTCAAAAAAACTTCTAATCTTACTGGTTTCCTTTAAGTTCTCCAATCTTCTACAACAAAACTTGTTTTCATACTAACATTATCTCCACTTTATTCGAGAGAGTGTTTAATCTAGAGAAGAAATTTTTTTTTTTTTTTTTTTTTTTTTTTTTTTTTCTTCGATTCTTGCTCCAACAATTTGCAACTGTTCTACTGATGTTTTTGTAGATAGATAAATCATTTGGAGATTATTGGTTTTCAAAAAGTGACATCCAGTGTTTTCTTGTTTCCATCTTCTAGTCTATCCATCCGTAAAATAAAGACAAGATACTAGTATGTATGAAATACTTTGACATAACTATGTATGTACATATAAGTACAATTATATGTTTTTGAATTTTATTTGTGTAGTTTTGCTTAGAAAATTTACTTTAAATGTGTTGTAGTGTGTGTCTAGAACTGGATTAAGGTTTGTAGTGGTCTTAGACTTTATGTGGAGCAGATGCCATTTTCTCCTTATATAAATTAATTTGACAAAATCTTAGTTTTATCTTGTCTTATGAAATAGTTTTATAAAAATTCCAAAGATACGGTGTTAGATGTAATTCCTATTATGATTGTTGAGAATATGTTTTTATTGAATGATTTTTTTTAATCTAATGGATATTAAGGTTATATCTATCATGTATAAAATTACGTTCTTTGGTCATCTTTGTAAACAGTCACAAAAAAGTATTACAGATAAAAAATATCATCGAAGTTAAAAGACATAAAGAACAGAGAAAAAAGGGTAACTTTACTTTTTATTAAGAGTAAATTATTTTCCAATGTATGCAAAATAAATTAAAAGGAAATACAACTTACCTTTACATTTTTGAAGGTTATTATTTAAAATAATTATGTAGTCATGTACTCCACTTCCATTCTTCTTTAAAAGTGTCCTGTCCCTTTTGCAAGTCAGCCAGACAGGTTTTTTTTGTGCTTCCAAGTAGAAATATATGATTTAATACCCTTAAATATTCCAAGAAACATCTGTAAGCTCCAAGAATCTACCTGACAAGTTTGTCTTGAGGGATTGTCTGTCGTTTTGTCAAAGATCCAAGATCTCAGTCCTTTCCTGACGAGACTTTCATGTTCTAAGATCAGAAGATCTGCAGTTCCTTCTAGTAGATCACATTTGCTGCACAGAGACTTCCAAGTGAATACACCATCTTGTTCATATGGCATTGTATTATAACAAACTCGTAAACGTTCCTTCTGTTTGGCACTACCTAACAAGGTAATGTCAGATGCAATTTGTTTAATTAAGTTCAAATTTTGATTTAGAAACTCTTGGACCTCCTTTTGTGTTGATGACTTGCATTGCCATCCTCTTGGGTACGCCATTGAATGGGTTAGGTCCTTTGAGTTTTGTTGCTAATACTTTTTAGTCAGTATATCTGCACAATCCCAGCGTGATGTATGTAACGAATTGAACTAAAGTTGAGCGTCATAACAAATTATGTCACTGCCTGTGACACCACCTTTGTAATTCTGAGACAAGGCTTTTGACAATTCATGAAAATCCTCATTTTTTTATCTCTCTCAATCTTAAATTCTTTTAGTCTTTTTCTAATATTTTAGGGACTAAAAGGTCATGTTTTCTCATTTAGGTACTTTATACAAAACCAGAAGATTACCCAATAAAATTGAAATTCATATATTGCCACAAGGCAAATTTAATCTCATCTGCTAAAACAAAATTATTATGGTTAAAGATACATTAAACTTTAAGATTTGTTTTTTAAATGTTAGAGTTCAAAACAAAAAAGATTTTATCTTTTAAATGTAGATATTCTCTTTTTTTTAAAAAAGATTTCACAACTGTTTCTCATTTAGTCGGAAAACAAATTAATTTCCTCTTTTTATATTTTCATATTCGAGTTTTTTATAAATACCAAAGTCATTCTCATTTTGTAAATTTACACTTTATTACCCATCTTGCAAATATCAAACACTTCACTGTTTTCCATCTAGTTTAATCTACTATCTTTTTAAAATACATATCTCCAGAAGACGTCTTTCAGGTTCAGATCTCTCTACAAGACTGACTTTTACTTTTGGTCAAAACTGATATTATGAGCCCAAAAGTTCCAACACATTTCAGGTCCAGAACCTTCTTAACTATCGTCTGCAGATGTATCCAACTAGCTAAAAAACAACATTGCACACACACTTAGGGACTCATTTAGTTTTGTATAATGTATAATGTATCATCTATAGTCTATACTTCATTATAGAAACTAACTTAAAATCATCACAATTGATTCTCTATAGACGTTTCTCACTGTCAGTTACAGTCTGAGATTCTTTACTAAATTTTAAACTCAAATGACATTGGCTTTTTTAACACTTCTTTACCAAGTTCAATTCATCTTTAGCTGAAGTTTATCTTTTGTTTTTGTTTAAAACGTCTCTTTTTAAAGTCTTTACACAAGTTATCTTTTAGATTTACAAAATTCCTTAAAGTATAAAGTAATTACACCTTACCTGTCTTGGTATCCTAATGTTGGTTTTTATCAATCTGAAAAGTCACGTGCTTACATGAGCACGTGCTCACGTGCTTTAGCCATCCAGTCTGAAACAATCTCTTAGTAACTTTGACTTTTTAAAATTCCAGCTTTCAAAGCCACCTGATTGTCTGTATAGAAACATGTATCCTAATCCTTGTATTCTTTGACACATTCCTTTAAGGCTGTAATTTCTAACTGAAACTCAGTTGTATACATTCCTATTGGGAGAACATCCGGTCTGCCTCCTCAGATTCCACCCTTTGTTTTAGAGCCATGTGTGAACCACCCTTAACTCATGCATGGGTAATGGTGTTAAGGGTTTCTCCTCTCAATTCATCCCTTGCGCGCTTTACTTCCCTTAGTTCTAATTCCATTAAAAAATAAAAATTTGCATATTTAAAGAGCTGTTAATCTCCATCAGAAAGAGAAACCACACTGTGAAAAATATTAATTTTTCAGTTGTGTTTATGGTTATGGTAAGTGTTAGATACGGTTGTTGTTTTTATGAGGTAAAAATCTTCATTAATTTCTGATGAAACAAAAAGATATTCTGGTTTTAGGGTCCATTGGTAAAACTGAAGACCTTTATAATTTCATGAGTGTGTTTTTCTGTCTGTAATTTGCAACCCGTCTATACACACAAGACGATAAATCCTATATTTAAAACTTTGTATTTATTGTACCACAGGTAGGAAAAATATAGCTATAACAAAAAATGAATTTGGGATAGTTAAGGGGCAAAACCTTCCGAGTTGGACATTTAAAAATATATTGTGGGGATACCAAATAGAATTTGAAGTTATTCTGATTATGAATATGTTTGTTCATTTGAAAACAAAAATTAATTGGAGCTAACCAATTTAAAGTATCAGATATCAGGCCCCCAACTTGAAGACTTGGTGATCTGAAAAAAATATTTGGTTTTAAAATTAAATTGCAATCATATATTAAATGAGAAATGCATGTGTATAAGTTTTACAAGCAGTTTTTGTGAGACATGAGACAAACAATTAAATAGCCATAAAGATGGAATACATTTTCATTTATTTTTCTTTATTAGATTACTTAGGTATAACCAAGGACCCTTATAATTTAATGCGCATGTCTGTTTGATTTTACAATTCAAACTGCTGCTTAAAAGATTTCTACTTTATAAAAATAACTATCCGTATATGCCTATGGACTATATAAGTCATGTGGTTTTAACACACGCTTGACTCTTTTATTATAACTATGAGTCAATCAGCAGAGCAATTGTCATAAGGCAGGACAACCCGAGGTAGATGTTCATAATTTTGCTGTCACTTTTAGAGTTTTAAATTTTCACAAAACGTAAAACATTTTTGTGTCTTTGTTCTGTAGTGGTTTTTAATTTTGCAAGATGTTTTTTATCAGTTACAATTTTTGTGTGTGCATGTTTTTTTACTGCTGTGTAAGACACATAAGTTCATTGGTTCATAAGTAAATTTTCCCTGGTTAAAATTATAACATCCTTTATATTAATCAAATTATACACCCATTTTTAATTTGCACTTACGCTTATGAAAAATGATTAGTGATGCAAGGGTTAAATTTGAGCATTGATTTATCTATTTTACTAAATATTGTAATGTATTCTTAGTTTATGTATTTCATTATAGTTTACTCAATTATTTAATATACAAACATAAGTAAATTTTCCCTGCTTAAAATTATAACATCCTTTATATTAATCAAATTATACCCCCGTTTTTAATTTGCACTTATGCTTATGAAAAATGATTAGTGATGCAAGGGTTAAATTTGAGCATTGATTTATCTATTTTACTAAATATTGTAATGTATTCTTAGTTTATGTATTTCATTATAGTTTACTCAATTATTTAATATACAAACATAAGTAAATTTTCCCTGCTTAAAATTATAACATCCTTTATATTAATCAAATTATACACCCGTTTTTAATTTGCACTTACGCTTATGAAAAATGATTAGTGATGCAAGGGTTAAATTTGAGCATTGATTTATCTATTTTACTAAATATTGTAATGTATTCTTAGTTTATGTATTTCATTATAGTTTACTCAATTATTTAATATACAAAAAGTATATAAGAGTGGTTTTAAAATTTTATAAAAGATACATGTTTTTATTATAGTTTTGTACATACTTTGGTTGTTAATAATAATGATTATATATTTTAGATATTATACAGGATGAGTCAAAAGGAAGTAGCAATATTTAGTGTATACAGATAATATGTTTCCTGTTATTAGTAAACAATTTAAATTAAAGCTTTATCAGGACATTTTTTGTTGAGCATGTGTCTGACTGTTGGTGTTTTTTTTTTCTCTCTCAAAAAAAATTTTAAGAAATGGATTTAAGTATTCAGTTCAAATTTTGTACATTGAATTGAATCATTAATTTTTTTTAAATTATAATTGTTTAAAAAAACCGGGTTTAAATATGACATTTTTAGTGCTTAATATATTTTTTAAACTAATAGATTTATAAATAATTTATAACAGATGAAATGTTTTGCCTTTTTTAATAATGAACATAATGATGTTTTTTAAAGTCAAAGGATACTTGTCCTCTATTGGTGTAGACTGAGTTCCAGACAGAGGTAGAAGCGCTTAAACACAAACTGCTTCTTATGAAACCTTGCAAGAGAATCTCTTAGAGCCTTGGTTGAAGGGGAAGGATAGAACGTTATTCTAAAAAACAAAAGTAATTGTGCACTTCCATCAGTGACATCACAAGAAGTAAAGGATAATTGAGATATCGGTAAAAAACACTAATCCTTACTAATTGACTGGGATACACAAGAGCTTTTCTACTGTAACAACAAAACTATTAAGCAAACTAACACTATGTTTGATTCTTAATATCTCGCTGATTTGGGAGCAAAGAGAATAGAAAAAATATATTTTGTATTTACCGTAATTGGTCTGTCTAAAATAATTCTTATGGAATGTTATTTAGCTACGTCCATTTCGTCTGCAAAGAGACACCATCAGTCTTCGCACTTGTCACAACACAATATAAACTTTAAAATCCACCAAGTTTGTCATTTTAGTAATAATCAATGTAGGTTTTGGGCCCGTGTACATATTAATATCTTGTTCTCATTCAGTTAACTCGTACAGTTGATTGAGAACAAGATAGTAGCATGTACACGGGCCCTAAACCTACAATGATTATGACTAGAGTAACAAACTTTGTGAATTTTAAAGTGTATATTGTGATTAAATGTTCGTGTATTTATTGTGTGTAATTTTATAATTGTGACAAGTCCGAAGCCTGATGATGTCTCTTTGCAGACGAAATGGACGTAGCTAAATAACATTCCATAAGGATTATTTTAGACAGATCAATTAAGGTAAAAAATATGTTTAAGTAAAATAGAATAAAGGTGATATCATTATGATCATCTTTAAAGGGATAACTTTATCTGTTATACATTTTTTGTAAAAGCAATGTTTTTAGAATTATATGGTACGTTACGTACCTTTTTGATAAATTGTAATTTTTATATAATCAATTTGATTCATTTAGAAAATTTAATCTCATTGACTAACTCCTATCATTATAAATTATACTTTATGAAAAAAACATTAACATGCACTGGATGAAGAGTTTCTGAAGATATAAAACTTGACATTTTAGTTTATTTAAACTGTCATAACACATTTGTCAATTATCACCGCTTTTCAAAACATCCTGTACATAAATTTTAATGTCATAAAAATATATTAGAAAATTACTTATAAAATTGAAAGAATTCTCATAGTTGTATATTGGTTGTTTGTATTAACTTTGTTCCTAAATAATTTTTTTTATGAATATAAAATGTGTTCTAAACACCAAAAATTTTATGTATGCATAAAAGTAATTTTATTATTTAAAAAAAAACTATTATTTATTTTTGTATCGTCTTTGTTTAGGTATTATTTGTTTTAAACTTTTGTTAGAAACCTGACTCAAAATGATTTCTTATCAATAGGCTCAATTATTAAAATTTGTTAAATGATTATAACACATGCTGACGTCTGTGCAAACACCACAAAGTTAAAAATTATTGTGTTGCGATTTAGATGAAAACTTGGAGTGTATGTCATGGCTGTTTTATGTTAAGTTCATTGGGCGAATAAAAAACAAACAAACAACTAACTTCTAATCCTGAATACGACATTAAGGTCCACTTCATAGTTCTGTATCGTAAATTCTAATGATAAGAGCACTGCTCAATGTGTGTGTGTTGACTAAGTCAACAGAGAAATGATAGAGATTATATATATATATATATATATATATATATATATATATATATATATATCAGATTTAAGGTAGCAAATGTTTCAGTTAAAGTAATCAAAATTATATTTCATTGAATATACACGACTTATATTGGGGAATATGTCTATTAATTGGATACTGCCCAGTATAAAAATAATGAGGCTAGAATTGATACATCTCTCTTCTAGAGATGACAGATTATAGAGATTCAATGTACTTTAAAGGACTTACGTCTTTATGGTTGCTGATCTTATATAGGTGTCATAAAAAGCCTTCTAGTCATTTCGTATATTAATTCTGTGATGGATTCATTTTGAGTCACAGTAGAGAAAGGCGACATTTGGTCTTACAATTTTAAAGAAATTAACCACAGAGTGAAATACTTGACTGTACTAGTTTTTGTCCAGTCTAACCACTAATTGTACTACTTCACCCTTTGGAAGGTTATTAATAGGTTGATAGTTAGGCTTTATGGTTGTTGTATAGAACTACCAAGGGACAATATTTCTCCAAGAGGTAATTGTATTTTCTCTAAGAGGTCAGAATATGTTATGGTCTTTTTTGTTGCTAAGTAATCATTTTTAATAATTGAGTCTAAAATGTATTATTACAATTGAGATTAAAATTAATTTTAGTGTAAATATGTCTTAACATATTTTAAATTTCTAGATTTTTAAAGATATAAGATTTTAATAGATTATAAAATTGATCAAAATATATAAGATTTTAAATTGAGTCCATTACTAAACTTGTGTATACTGTAAATTAATATAATTTGCTGTGTTCCTATTAAAGCTATTGTAAAAGTCAAAATATGTATAGAAATCGTTTGAAATGCTCACAAAATTGTATTTTTTGTAAATATTAACATATACAGTAGAGTATTGCAAACTCGGCACTCGATAACCCGGCAGTTCGGATTACTCGGCGACCTTGACGGGAAAAAAAATATATTTCTAAAAACAGCGATGTTCGTAAAAGTTTGACAGATCCCAAAGCGGGCATTAACTTCGATCGCTCGAATCGTTGATGGTACTTTTCCCACGTTAAACTCGTCACAAAGCTTTTTTTACAGATTCCCCTCTGTCAAGTCTTTTTTACACATTTAACCGTGTCTCAAACGAAACCAACACACGCTTCCGTTTTCGTAACTCGCTCATTTTTATTTACTGTATATACTGTGCATACCTGTCAAAGAAAACTGAAAAGAAATGTTATATTTTCCATAATGTATACTAAATTGATTCGTGGAAAAAAACGGCCCATCAAACGTTTTTGCAGGTGTATGTTTGCTATATCGACGGGTGCCAATGCCGCGGTGTTATTATGCCGCCGACAATAGGATACCGCTATCGAAAAAGTCGTTTGATATCGCCGCCGCGGTGTTTTTACACTGCCGACAATGGGATACAGCTATCGACAAAGTCGTTTGATATCGCCGCCGCTTTGGTGCTGCGGTGTTTTTACATTGCCGACAATGGGATACCGCTATCGACAAAGTCGTTTGATATCGCCGCCGCTTTGGGTTTAAATTAGAATTTATTTTTTGCCCTTATTCCCGATAACCCGGCATTTCACAAACTCGGCACACTTCCGGTCCACATTACGCTGAGTTTGCGGGACTCTACTGTAGTTGAAGTTTAGAAGTAATCGGAGAAAAAAAAAAAGAAGAATTTTTGGCGTTTGTGTATTATACGGACTCTTCTCCCTTCTTTTGTAGTTCAAACGAACTAATTAAAATAATACTGCAATTTTAGTAATATTATATATAATAATCTAACCTTACCTCTTTTGGTGATTCTTGCTACCATATTATAATCTACATTTTCGTTTATCAAAAACTTGAATCGGTTAGGTTAGGCCAGGTTCTATTATAAATTCAAATAGACTTATGAAATTATTCAGATTAATACCAACGTAAGTTAATAAATCAGCCAATAACAACAAAACCACTATTAAATTCAAACAGTGATTCTCATAACAGTGTTGCAGGAGCACTGACCTCGTTGTAGCATGGTCTAGACCAGATGAATGGCCAATCTTGAAAGAACTGCAGTTGAGGGAACAGAAATCGGAGTTAAGTTATTTTTCTTTATGGCAGTAGACAGAACTTAAAATATTCGCTAAAGTATGTTTCGAGTTTTGAACTTACACAAAAAGGGGGAGGGTCCATATAGTACACAAGTACTGAATTTTTGTTGAACCAAAAGGTTAAACTACTGGATTTAAACTGGTACATTGATCAGCCATTGAATAAATCTTATTGAGTCATATATCTCGAGTTAAACACTTGTTTTTGTATTTTGTAATTAACTTAAGATTCAGAATTTATAGTAATTATTGTCTAGTTTTATTTATTAATTTAAACCAAAGTGAAGAACAGCCAGAATGCCTATCTGGGCCAAGTTATAAGCATGGACATAGCTAATGGAGACCAATTTGAAGATTAAAACCTACAAGTTTTACTATTCTCCATTTCATATTTAGTTGTCAATGTGTACTTAATATAGTGAGACTACATTATAACTACTGTATTATGTATTATGTGCTTAAAAACATCACCTAAAATAAACAACACGTAGGATTTATTTGACTAATTCTGTTAACTGCCACTTGAGCATAGGGGTTACACAAGCACTTTCCATTCATGTTTATCTGCGGCAATTCTCTTTATGTCCATCCATAAGAAGAAGAAGCCTTCCTCTTCTCTTCGCTACCTGGAGATTACAATCAAAACCCCCCCTCTGTATGGCACCCTTATTCTTTCTGAGCATGTGTCCTATCAATTTCCATTTCCTCCTCTTGATTTCCAGTTCTTTAGGAACAATTTTCCACAAGTCCTGTTCAGCTAATTGGTACCAAGAATTCTTCTCAGACATTGATTCACAAACACCTGCAAGGACCTGGGCCAATATAATTCAGGTCTTGTAGCCATACAGCATGTCAGATTTTACATTAGTATCGAAAAGCCTCACCTTTGTCTTTTCTTAAAATATTTTATTTTTCACACAGGATACAGCTGGACAAAGGGTCTGTTTGTCTTTTTTAATGCAACTCTAAATGGCATCTGTTATTCCTCCTCCTCTTGTAACAAGAATTCCATGGTATGTAAATTTCTCTCTTTGTATGACCTCATCTCTTAATGACGTGGATCCTGGCTTTTTCATCTCTTTTGTTTTTTAAATATTTATTTACACTTGCTATTCTACCTAGAATTGCAATCTTGCTCTGTAATCATGTATACAAAACATATAACACTGTGTATTTTGATAGACTAACCTAACCTAACATTCACCTTTAAACGTGAATGTAAATTTGTGCAGTGATCCTGCTTTTTTGTAATGTTGAAACTCCCATTTGATTTATATGTCAGTGTGTCAGTGGCAACTAAGTTATTATCAAAAAAAAATTATAAGTACGATTTAAATATATTAATAACAATATAATATGTAACAAAACATCTAAAATAGAGAACATATTAAGTCGTACAAATATGAAAAGAGAGATTCAAATTAAACTACTCATTTACTAAAAGAAGGCCATTTCCCATATGAAATGAAAGATTCTTTGTGGTTATTACATCAGTGCAACAAAGAAAGACATTTAATATAATGGAAAATATAGAAATTTTTTAATTAAAGATGAATGGAGAAAATATTATTAACAAGCAAATTATAACCAATTAGAAGTATTGTTCCAAACTTAAAAATGCTAAAGGAATAAGTTATTAAATAACATGGGAGCTTGGTGATAGGGGGTGCGGTAAAGCTGTATATATAGATATGTCTATAACGGATGAATCCGATAATATAAAGTAGATCACAAAATATGGATGAACTCCGAAGTGCGTTGATAAGTATAAATAATAAGACTAAGGTAGGATTGGTAGAAGGTTCTACTCTTATTAATTATGCAGATCCTAGCAGATATAGTTATAATAATCTCAAGAATGTATGCTGCCAAATAATGTATTAATATTGACTACCAGCATGCTTGCCACTCTGTACTGTACTTGAAATTGAAATAATATTGTTTGTAGTATCACAATATAATCAATAATTAGACTTGTAAGTAACCAATTATTTTCTATATTTTAAACGGCAACACTAAGTGCACTTCATAAATAGTAGCATTGATACTTTTTAACAGTTTTGTTACTGCTTGATTCTTACCTCATACAAGTATATGGAAGAATCACCAATACAACTTATTTTGTACCCTGTCAACTAAACATGAAATGGAGTTTAGGACCAATTTGAATGATGTTATGTTTCAATTATTTTCCTTTAAATACTTTTGATTTATAATTTGCGTATGCATAATTTTTTCCTAAAACTGTGTATACTTTTATTGTAGTTTGTAAAGTTGTAATGAGTCTGGAATTAATTTATTTTGCTTTTCTAAAAAAACATTATTGACATACTGTAATATTAACAAATTAATTCTTTTTTTTACCTTTTGTGGTTCTGTATTCAGTCGATATGCCTGATTGCAGTTTCAGCCACATGAGGGCTATTTTCCAAGGTTTTTGAACAAGAAATCATATTACACAATAAAACATACAAGTACACCATTCACACATCACAGTAACATAATCACACTATGGAGGTCGTAAAGTTTAAAATATAAAGAGGAAATTGTATGTCACAGCTCTAAACTGGGTTAAAATTTAAACCACCATTGTCTTATTTAAACCACTGTTATGTAAATGTTGTGTTTATAAGTTTAGTTGTGTAATGTGATTACTTGTTCAAAAATCTTTGATAATAGCTCTCATGTAAGCTGATACTGCATTCAGGTACATCGACTGAATACAGAAACACCAAAGGTAAAATGTGGAATAATTTCTAATATTAAAATTGGCCCAGGTAGTAGGATTTATCCCAAAATTAGTAAATTATTAATATAAGTTTTATTTATTTATTTAGGTGGTAACTTAATTTATATTAGTATTTTTTAGTGAGTTTTAAACTTGTTTGATTTAACTTTAAACTATTTTATGCTTCAAATGTTTGTGTTTGTAGATGTAAGTGAATCTATGAAATAAAGAATTAATATATGTTTTTAAATGTGTGCTTACATTATCCTTTGCAACAAAACTTCAATTACCTATCAGAGACCAAGTGTATGAGAAGAAAAAGTTGAACTTCTTATACAATCAGAAGTCAAGAAGTCAATACCTCGACGAAGCCTAGAATTAGGTATTCCAAAAACAACAATCCACAAAGTTTTACACAAAAGAGTGAAATTACATGCATATATAAAATCCAGTTATTGCAGGAATTTAAACCTGATGATGATGCAAAACGTGTTAATTTTGCTGTTGAAATGTTGAACATGATGATGAAAACCAATAATTTTTAGATGATATGATTTTTTCAGACGAAGCTAAATTCCATATCAATGGATCTGTTAACAGACACAATTCACGCATATGGGGATCTGAAAACCCACATAAAATTCTTGAGAAAATACACGACTCGCCTAAAGTTGTTTAGTGTGGTGATGAAAAATCGTCTGATAGGGCCTTTCTTCTTTGCTGAAATGACAATTAATGCATTTGAAAATTTGAATGAAAAGTTTGAACATCGATGGATAGATCGGCAAGGACCTACACGCTGGCCTCCAAGGAGTCCAGGCCTGACACCTTGCGATTTATTCTTGTGGGGGGGGGGTACATCAAAAACATTGTTTATCGAGAAAAATTCTTGACCTAAATTCTTGATCTAGGATGGATCTGTGCTGAGTGTTGAACCACAGATTATTATTTATTATATTATTTTATTTATTTATTTTTGTAAATCCTGTTGGAAAAGGATAAGGATAAAGGATGATTCATCTGAGATTAAGAATCTTTTAATGGCCAGAATCGTAAAATATGCTTCATGTAATTTACCAATCAAGTCCCAAATATGTTTATCTTCATCGTCAAATTTTATCAATTTTAATTTCAAGAAATTGTATACAACGTAAAGTTATTTTAATACTTATTTTGAGGAAATGTTTGATACAATGAAATATAATTATATGTTTTTTTCTTCTTCTGAATTCAAAAGAAGATTGTTTGTCTTAATGTGGTATTGAAATCACATTCTAAATGTAGTTTCAATTGTGTATTGCATGAATGTGTGCTTACTGCGGCTATATCAACATCAAATAACTTTCATCCTTTTAACTTTTATGTTGAATGACAATTAATTATAAATGTGTTTTTTTTTTTTTTTAAGTTGCTAGGTAACAAAATGTCATCTTTTTAAAAATATTTAATTTATATAGAGGCCTTATCTATCTTATACATTACCAGTTTTCTAGTATGTGTAAATAGCTATTTAATTAATTTTATTTATTATCATATATTCTAATGATTAGTTGAAATGGGCCAGCAATGACTTTCTAATTAAATTAAAAAATACATACACTATAAGCCGAATAATACAGTATAAGTTTCATCAAAATTTGTTAGTATATAAAAGATTAAAATATTTTATATTTATTTCTGGTTAAGGTCTTGCGTATTTATTTTTATCTATAGTCCTTGCGTACTTTCATCCAGCTAGAGGATCTTATTCCGGTATAACAACATATGAATAATTTTTTTTTCTGGGCTCATAGTGTGAACTAGCAAAATTTTCTACTAGTGTGAACTAGTAAACTCTACTTTACTTTTATACATCTGTACTCATACTGTTAAAATTCAAATATAGGTTGATATAGGTGATTGAGCACATGTACTCTTTTTAAATATAAAATTAATCCCAGGGTGTGAATTCTTTGGAAGAATGTACTTAAATTAAAACACAATCGTGATATCTGAAATGCTTACATTTATTTTCAAATTTAGAACAGAAAAAAATTTTAATATTAAAAACATTAATCCAACCTGAAAAACAAATGTTCATCAAATAGTCTTAAAGTTTAATTAAATCAAAATGTTCATAAAATATTACTCAAAATTTAATCAAATCAAAATGTTCAAAAAATAGAAAATTTTATCCATATCAAATAAATGTTCGTGTTCCTTTTCATTTGTAAATAGCTAATTTCAAATTTCCCAAAAGTCAATATATCTCAATAATTCTTTAAATTATTTTAATTAATGTCTCTAAATTAAAACTTGAATTCAATAGTTCCTATAATAAATTTTTCATTTGCAAGAATTTAATTGTAAACTTAGCGTGTGCTATATACCAAACACATATTCACTGAATTTATCACTTTTAATACAATTTAACGTTTCGAGTTTGACGTTATTTTAATTTCAATACTGAACTTGGATAATCTCTTCGAATAATAGCTAAATATTATCTTACGATTACAAAATAATCGCCTCCTAACAATGAGATAACCTGCCTTAACTTGGACAGACCTCATCGGTTGGAGTTCTCTCAAAAAGTATCTTTTAATCTGCCTCTCCCCAAGGCGCGAATTTCCTACTTTTCTATTAATGATAATATCATTTGGATTTGGAAGTTTCTTGAAGATTTTTACTTTAGAAAGGGTTTGGTCTGAACAGTGTTTTCAGATGTCTTTCCTATGATTCGAACAACAGGGTGGTCAGATAGACCATATTATTTATTTTATAATGTAACCTCTTAACCGTAAAATGTTCTTATAATTAGACTCACATTCCTGACCATTTTATAATTTATATATCTCTGTTTGAATACCTCACATCTTGTTCTGTATTAAGTCATCAATCCAAAGTTCAATATTTCACCTACAAGCCGATGAAATAATAAATGAACCACTAATATTTCTCGATTGCAACAAGGATTATCTACTGGTTACTGATGTCACAATCTGCAAGTGTCAGATTTCTACAATACTTTGACTTAGACTTTAAAAACGATAAGCGCAAAAATATGAAACGTTACAATATAAATATAGTTCCTTGCCCAGGAAGGCATAATGATCTCTCTAGCAACAGCTGTTTTAGTGTTTTTTTTTAATGTAAACAATTTTAAAGTTTAATCTCCCTAGAGATTCATATGTAGTGAGTTCGGGCATGACAATCTGTATCTACACCTTTTTTCATATAGTCTTGGGTTAGATCCTTCTCTTTCATCTTTCCTATCAGATCGTTCCATGACCAAGTCTTGTTCTCTTCTGATCCTGACACTACTAGAATATTCAATGGCTAGTGGTATTTATTTTATGTTTTGTTCTTTCTTTTTTTATATAAGGGAGTGATGACCAAGAGGGTTTTCACCTTTAAACAATGAGGGGAAAATCTAACATTTTAAATATTATAATAATCAATGACCTGATAAAGGGCTCTTTTCCAACAGAGTAAGACTGTGAATTGGGTACAACATTGTATCTCTGTTTCTTGAATGTATACAGGGGTAATTGAAGTGTTTGTCTTTAATAAAGACTTTTCATTAATATGTTTAAATATGTTTGTCTATTAAAAGGTGTGATGCTTTGAAGAGGTAAATTAGAAATAAACATGCAAGCATGGAGGACAGTAAAATCACAGGGAGCTGTTTTCTTCTGGAGGGCGATGCTTTCTTTTTTTAATGTCATATTTATTGTGAGTATAACAATTTATGGTTTTACTATTAATTATGCTTGACATGCTAAAATAAGGATTGGCAAATTTTAAAATAGTGCCCATTTCAAATGATTTTTCAGTAATCATCACCTCTCTATTGTTGATTTTAAATAATGAACTGTTCTTTAATATAATGACTTTATATAGTTGAAAACTGTTACTTATATGATCTGCGTGTATTATATTAGCGACGTGTTTCGACACATACAGGTGATATCTCAGGCTACCAATGTTCACAAATAACCTTTATGTTTACTCATTATAACATATGACATGTATTAAGTATCTAAGTTGCGAAGAACGTCGGCCCTGTTTATTGGTAAGGACCAAATGTTCGTACCGCTTGAGGTTCCGGAAGGAGTGTTTGGAATAAACGTGCTAGGACTAACCGTTAAATATATTCGGACGTTAATTACTCTTAGTCTCAACCCAAGTAATCACTATGTTTACAGCCAGCTTATAATGAGTTATAATTACTTTACTAAACTAACTAATTAATTATTATAATTACTTAACTCTTATCGTTTAGAAATTACGGTTAGGGACAGGGCGTATTGGGAGAATTATGTTAAACCCTTTAGACCATAATAATTCTCTCTTAATTTAGTCGGATGACCTACTAATGACTACGTAACACCTGGGAGTCGATCAGACCCCGCAGTTAAGGGCTTAGGTAGCCATTCAGGTTTAATACCAAAAGGTTAAATTCATAAAGAGGAACTCACGTCCGCTGGGTTTGACGCACTGAGAACGACTGTGTTCTCTCTTGACTAGATGTGCGCATGCATCCGATATCTTATCACCGTGATCCTAATATGAATACCCGTGGAATTACCACAAAGTATACGTTGAAAACACAAAATTATTAAAAGAAGTTGATGGGAGTCATCGTGGTAAATTACCCAGCTCTGTCATATAATGCAATACAAGGAGATCCTCTAAATATAATGCTCAAAAGTTGGTTTCCTGAGCTTTGTAGGAAATGTTAAATTGCATCGGTAGGTCAAGGAGTCTTATCCAGTAGGGTAGTAAGTTTGTTTAAAACAGTTGTTGTGAACCTTGTATATATGACTACTTCCTTGATGTTGGTTAGGCCCTAATTGGCAGTAGAGATTTTGTATGTACAGTATATAAAGTCTCTGCCGGAATATTAAATTTATTCTTATATATTTATGTTTTAATATGCTCCTATAAAATATATGTTAAATGTTTTATATTCAGTTGAAATTCATTGCTAAAAGTATTTTTCTTATGTTCATAATTAAAACTTGTATTTTGGACTAAGCTACAAAACATGTATACTGCCAAGAGCTGTTGAATAAATAAATATTTCCTAAAATGCTACCTTCTCCCTCTGTCTGCCATTTTGTGTTATTTTTAATAACAAGATACAATTCCAGAACAAACAGACATGTCAGCACCAATTGCTACAGATGATAAAATTATTATTTTTCATTTTAACAGTTCCAAAATGACGATCAGTTACAATTTTTAAATTACTGAGGAAGAAAACAAATTAAATGCTCATCATTTTGAAACAGTTTGGTGTAAAACTATACAATTTTTTTAAAGATTGCAATTAATGGTATAAATTGTGCAAAATTTAGTATCGATATTTCGATTCGTTCTTGAGTTATTTATATCTAGTTATTTAAAATAATACAAAACGGAAAAAAAACAGTTTTTTTTCATCTTTTGATGCTCCATATTTCTGAAAGCTTAACGAAACATTTTATGAACGCTGTACATTTTAGCAATCTTCATTCTTTGAAATCATCAAGTAATCTTACAACTCATTTTCATATATTTTTTAGGTTTCTGGACTTATAATCATATTTATGGGTTGGTGGATGCAGAATTCACTGGACAGATTTATCAAATCAACAGATGAATATTTGACAGCTTTACCACTATTATTGATGATTGCCGGCTTTATAGTCATCCTTATCGGCTGTTCTGCTTCTGTGTGTATGAAGAAACCTTGTTTACTGGTTACGGTAAGGATATTGCAATCAAACAATCCTAGGTCTTCTAAAATAACATTTGTACAAAACTATAAAATAATCGATGAAACTAACATCCTCTGTACAACAGTATTTCAAACAGAAGTGTTTGTAATATTGGAATGTGCACAACTATGTCAGGGGTAAAGATATGCCAAAGTGCATGTAATAATCAAATCTGACAGTCAGGCTATCATTAAGACAGTATATGTAGAAGTGTTACCAGACCTTGATAAAACTCTCAACCTACAACCAGATAGAGGTGTGTTGGGTTAAAGAGGACTGGGTAGGAAAGTGGCTGGGGTCAGGTTTTGATCTGCTTGTACCATAAGCAAAGCTGTAGTATGGTTGATAAGATCATAGACCTTTAACAGAGGGAGAGAAGTCTCAATGTGTTCTCTAGATACATAATCTCACTGACAAATGTAAACGGATCAAAGTCTTAAGCTTTGTTACTGGACAAAGAGCATTCAAGAAATATCTAAACATGATGGGTTGACACCGTAATGCAGGCTTTGTGGAAAATACACAGAAACTGCACAAAACTTACTTCTGAAGTGTTAAATACTGGATTAAATGAGACTGATTTATGAATTACAGATGATCTAGTAGATTCTGCGTCTTACACAGGATATAAAGCTAAGTTAGTTGGATTAGAACATGTAATTACACAAAAAAAACCTTTCAGGCTGAGGTGTCTAGGAGTAAACTTTGCTTCCTAAATAATAATAAAATTACTATTTATGCTAAAGACCGTAGGCACGTGGTGGTATTCCATTTTAATTGAAACTTGCTGACCATGGTTTCGCTAGTTAAAAGCATTGTCAAGGACTTGTACAAGAATGAAACAAAAAGGTTCAGTACACAATATAACAACAAAGTATAACAATAGCTGGGTATTTCCCTTATAACCTAAATGAGAAAGGTAGATGAGGGGAGTGGAGAGGAGAGTCAATGACTTTACTTGGTTAATGGTTTCAAAAGTGGGGAATTACTTAAATAGATTAAGTGAGCATGACAGAAGTTGGAGGTTAGGACATGAGGACTTTAGTTTTGCTAATTATTTAAAAACACACAATGTTTCGGATTTTCATGCTAATATAAATTTTGATATTTTACACATAGAAAATAAATCTAAAAAATTAAACCTTCTGGAAAATTTATAAATTAATAGATTAGTTAAAAATAAAAACGTGTTAGTTTTAAATGAACAATTAGATTTGTTCTAATAGACTGTTTGTATGATTCCATTTGAAACAAGCACCTAACGCATCTCAACACTTTTATATATTTATCCCACAACAATAAAATCTCGATGTTTATAAGTCGAACTATAAACATCATGTTTATATTTATTATATTTATGTTTCATTATTCGATTTATACATATACAAGTCACTTTATATTCAAATTTTAATTTTTAATTTACAGTATGGAAGTTGTTTGATAGCCTTCTTCATCCTGGAGGTACTCATTATAATTTTGATTGTAGTTTTCCGTGACAATATCTACGATACTTTTGGAAAGAGTTTAAATGTCAGCATGGTACAATATTCGGACGATATAAAACAGAGAAACCAAATGGATGAAATTCAGATTAAGGTAAGGCAAATGTGCCCAGTGTTAAGACTCTTTCGGTTATTTGTGTATTTAAAACATTGTACATTTTATGTCATACAGGTACAAAAATCCAAAACTGAATAACAAACAAAGTTGATTTTGAGTCGAGTTTTGTTTCTGATTTTCTCTTGTTTTTAATTTATAAATATTTTGGATGTGGCAAAAAACAAAGCAAAACTTTTATTACAGTGTTTATAAGCTGTATTACCCTCATTGATAATACTATAGTGAGCACAAGGGTGGCTCTACCGAGGAATCTACACCTTTCTTCTCACGCACATGTGTTATACTATATCTATGTGTTGATAGTATACTATGTAGCGCCGGCAAGGTGCCATCAGTGTTAAATAAAATATCGTGTTTCTTGTGTGTGATTGTTATGTGGATACTTGTATTTTGTGTTGAATGTTTTAATTAAATATTATAACCCGACGATGGACGATAATGTCCGAAACACGTGTAGTGTAATGAGATATATACGACAATATAAACTGAAAAAAGAACTAATCAAGAGTTGCTGGCAATAAGTCAAAGATAACAAATATTACGGTTCAGGCATAATTGGTAGAAATCAAAAACGGACATTGAAAGCTTGGTTTTAATCAAATGTAACTTGCGGTGAGGATGTATTTATATGGAACAAGTGAACTAAGTTTAGACCCTTATTTAAATATATAAATATTATTTCATAGGTGTAGTCCATAATTCCTTTTTACCTTTTGCTTAACAATTTATCAAAATTACGTTTTGTGACAATTAGTGTTGGTTTTTATTTTTATTTAGTTTTGGGGAATGTGTGAGGGAGAAAGTTTGTGCAATTTTTTTACACCATTTATTTAAATGAATTTTAAGGTTACAAACTCTTTTTTCATCATACTGCTTCAATAACAGCTATTTTCAATACATGCATTGAGATGCTAAAATTGTTCTTTTTAGTCCTAGGAACTAAAATCATCAGCTAAGGTCGAGGTCATCAGCTGTTACTTCGTTTATGCGAATTAATTAACGATTGTAAAGTATCTATAAAAACAACCGATACTCTCGATTGTAAATAACCGATAAAACAGCTGTTACCATCGATTTGAAGGTAAATAGGTTATAACATTTTAGTTTTTTGAAATTGTTTTTTTATATTGTTTGCAGTATAGCGAAAAATATAGTTCATCACTTGGACTAAAAGAAGCTTTTCGATCCTCGCTCCTTTTCCGTTAAACTTGAGCTTGTATCAAAAAGCTTCACTTTTGGCCCTAGTGATGAAATATATTATTGCACTAATTTGCAGAATTACCTTTTATTTTGTAGCATCCTATCATTGTTTATAAATTTGATGTAGGTTTTGTGTATAAAGATGTACATTCTTTTATTATTTCAGTTTGAATGCTGTGGCTACTTTGGACCTGATGACTGGTATCACACTCCTGTACATCAAATCCCTCCTTCCTGTTGTAAAAAACGATTTTGTGACCCTACAAAAGTTGCAGAGATATTTTCAGAGGTGAGACACAGACTAGTTTATATTAATGTAGATAGGCAATTATGTAACAAATCAGAGTTAATAATGTGTGAATATAATACTTTTTTTTTCATTTTTGATATCATTTAAAAAAAGTTCTGATTTATAAATATAAGCTGTTGCAATGTTCATTAACAAGTTCACTACAAAGCGACTAAAAAATATGACCTGACACTAGATGACCCGAAAATGAAGTGTGTGACCACTCCAACAGATCAGAATGCAAAATTGTTTAAAATTACTGTTTTTGATCATAATTAAATGGTAAATAATGTCTAAAAATTATAAACTTATAATTTATAAAATTATTTAAAAAAATTAGCATATTTAAAAATATTTCATGTATCATCAGGTCCAGTCTATAATAATAAAAATAATTTTTGTTATTACTTTAACCATCTGCCTCATAATATAAGAGCCACCCTTAAATTAGCTGAAAATATTTTGTGGGGAAATTGTAATAAAAATATTTATTATACGAATAGAGGTTTTAAAAAATGGAAAAAAAGAATTTTATATGTAAAAAATCTGTACAACACTGACATGACCATATGTATTAACAAAGCTAGACTCCACACATCTCATATGTGTACCAGTATCTCTATAGACCGTTACAAATGTTTCAATCTAGCAAAATGGACCAGTATTTCACAATGGGTCATAGAGTTTGGTTGCAACAGTGTTCTAATATAAACTGTTATTCTATTTCGATGGAATGGTCCGGTTCATAGTTTGCGCTACTGGTCTATTGAAGTAGACAGAGGTCTATTGGTAAATTGGATGTAGTTGGGATATTTTGGACAGCTACTTTGATAGTTAATTCTATCCATACGAGTAATTAGGCGCTATTTTTGGTTCACAGGATACATTTACAGTATGTATGTATCTATATTTGTGTCTTAAAAGATTTTTGCTTAAATTTAGTAGCCTTGGATAAGTTTAAAATGTAAAAAAAATATATTGGTTATTTGATTATAAAACTTCAATTTTAAGGGTTGGACAGTTCCACAATGACTCATTTTGTGTCATTTTAAAATTTGCATTCAGTGATATCCCCATATGTATATTTTCTTCTTCTTTATTATTAGGTGTCGAAGTACCTATCATCTCTGCTGCTGTCTATGACCATAATGTCGCTTTATATCTATCTTTGTTTTCTCTCATCGTCTCTTGCTCCAAGCGTCTTGATACAGTTCTTTTCACTTTCAATTTCATAATTTGATTTTCCTTTTTGGAATCATCCATGTGTTATACATGCCTAAAATACTTTAACTGTCTTTCCTCTACAATGTCTATGATTGACTTTCTTTGGAAAACTTCGCTCCAAATCCTTTAATTTCTCACCTGAATTGTTTTTGTTCTCAAGTATTCAATTTCCATTATCTGCATTTGGCTGCCCATCCAGAAATGGAATATCTCAGTTTTGTACAATGTTATTGGGCCTACCACTAAATTTTCGTATCTCTAATTTTATTTTTATACTTCTCTCTTTACTGTTACATTGCTGATCTCATAATAAGTTGATATTGCTTTCTTTATCCTATTTAATATCTCGTGATCAGCTTTCCCATTACAGCTTATTATGGTTCCCAGATAGTAAAATGTGTCATCCACTATCTTCGAAGTTCTTCCATCGCAAGTTATTCTGTGCTCTCTCTTGACACCCACATTTTGATTTTTGGGACTAAATAATATTGATCAAAGCATAAATTGGAAAATAAATATTGATAAACTGTTTAAAAAGTTAAACCGTCTGTTTTAGCATGAAAATCCTCAGTATTGATTCAATGTAAGCTGTATAAATGGATACTTCTTTCCCTTGTTTAAATATGGTGGGGTATTTCAGCAAATGCATTACAAATTTTTCTAAACTAAGAAAAAAGGTCGAAGGATCGTTTCTCATTCTAAACCACTTTTTAAAAAATTGTATATAATGACATTACCATCTCTGTACTTATATGAAATGTTACGTTTTATTCATAACAATAAAAATACATATAATAGGGTCGTCAAATCATGACCCTAACAAGAAATAGAGAAAAATTACTTTGTCCTAGGCACAGATTAAAAATATTTTTTTAAATACCATATTATAATAGCATAACAATATATAATAAAATCTCTAGAGATTCAATATTTACCTGAACAAGAATTTCCAGAAAAAAAAGGATTTCTAGTAAGGAAAACTTACTATTCAGAAAGTGAATATTTCATAGATTCAATTGAATTGGTTACATTTTTAATGTAGTTTATTCTGCCGAATTACCAAGATAATATAATACATTTTAATGTAACATTTTATAGACTAGTTTTTGGTTTTACTCTTAAATTATTAAATAAATATTTTTGTGATTTGATTATTTATGTGTTGCACTAGTTATAATGCATAGCTAATATTGTATAAATTTACAATATTAATATAGTTTTTAAGGTAGATTGAAGTATTGGTTGCGTTAAATAAATTTGGATGTGTTACCTCCTTATCTGAATGTAAACAGATGTATTGTGAATAAATAATTGAATTGAAATTAAATGAGATCATTTTACCCTTTTCCATATTTACCATCACACCCCTTCTTCTCAACTCTTTATATCATTCATCTAGACTCTGCTGCAATCGATCTAAATTACCACAATAAGTAAGTATATCAACTGTGGTTTACGTTTGAATTGTCAGAACGTCATTTTGTAAAAAATAAAAATAAGTAAGCGGTATTTAAATTCTGATTACACCACCGCTTTTAGAATGAAAACCAGTTTATAAACATTTAATAGACTACCCTTATTAATAAAGTTCAATTCAAGATGGCAGATTCAAACTAGTAAAAAACTCTGTTCCTTTTAATAGTGACACTATGGTGTGTCTTTAGGTATTGTATACCTATACATAAATTATAAAGTTTTTAAATAATTAAGCGATTTCAGACTTTTGTCTCACCCTGTACATATCCACAGAGAGCCAATAATAGTTCCATATTACTCCTATTGGTAAGATCTGTGGATATTTCATATTATTCGGTATTTCTTTGAGGAAGGTAAACTATATTCGCTAATAAACTTAAGTTATAAATAAGAAAAAACAACAATAATAAAATTAGGCAGTAAAGATCTTAACATCTACAATAATGCGGCTTCAAGAAACTCTTGGAGTGTAAGGAATGCCATTGCTTTCAATTTGTTTTTTAAATGTTCTAAATTCCACTGTTAAACACATTTAAAGTTTGTTCATACATCAGATTCCATTTTCAGACGGTCATTTATACTTTCTAACATACATGTACAATAGAGATAGTGGTATGATAGGTTAAAAAACCAAGTATCTCCAGGGACGTATTAGACTGTACTGCGCTCTTGATGTAATCACATGTTTCCACCCTCCCCACATCCTTGGAAAAAATCACAATAAATTACTTATGTTGTTTCAGTGACACTTACATAGCTTAACTTTATTTTAGCGAAATAACAAATTAAACAGATTTTTTTTTCTAAAACATTAAGAATTTTATTAAATATTTTATTTTATAATATAGGTCTAATTTTACTAACAAAATTTCTTCTTAATCAAGGTAAGAGTGTGATTAAAGACAAACTTTAAAATAGTATGAGAGACAAATGATAAATTTATTCAATTAAAAATATAAATATTTTTTCAAAGACAGCATTTTACATTTTTGTGATTGACAAGTTTAGTAATGAAGTGACAATTAGTTTTGGTTTTGGGGGAAAAGTTTGTGCAATGATGACTGTAAGGTCTGTTGCCTTTTATCTACAAAGAAAGAAAGACTTTTTCCTAAGGAATCATAAATAGAAAATTGATGAAACAAAATAATAATAATAAGTATGCACATAGTAGTTTATTATTCAATTTTATTTAACAGAGTTAACTTAACAAGTATTAATTTATTTAGTTTTCTTATATTTTTCAGGGTTGTATGAAAGTAATCTACACTTATCTAAATTCAAACCTCACAACAGTATTAACTGTCGCTATTATCGCTGGAATGCTACCACTTTGTGGTGCTTTCTTTTCTTTTTGTCTGTCTTATCACGTGTTCAAGGCTTCATACCAGCCGGTTACAAGTTATAATGGCTAAAACTGATGGATGAGTACAATAATCAAAATTTGGAGGAAGATTGGTTCATCAAGTTTTAGTATTATATCTTGCAAAATATTGTTTAATATCGTGCCTGACTTTAGTTTTTGTCACGCTATTATGTTTACTTAATTCAATTATAACACCTTTAAGTTGTTGTCATATATGTTTTATCCAAAGTGAAAATAAATAATTATTGTTTAGTGTTTTGATAATTGATATTGATTTATTATTTTTTATTTAAAATATCTCTGATGGCCTCGGGCTATTCAAAAGTCACGATTACTAAACTACGCACCTGCCTTCTTGATGTGTTCTTGTTTAAGTATAATCAGGGACTTTGTTACAGTGCTGCCAGGGTCAGCAAAACAGATAAATTTCAGGTGGTGAGTAGGAGGGTGGGGGAGGAGGAGAAAGAGAGGAAGGGGTATCTACAGAACATAACATTTTGCTGACATTTTTATAAAATAATTTTATAGTCAATACATAATTGTTATAAACATTACTTATTAATGGATAAATATTATAAATAACATTGGTATTATCAAATGATTTTAAACTACAATTATTATGTATAACATATACTAATGCAATGTAAAAGTTAACACAATTTATTTTCTATTTAGCACAAATACGTTAGAACATTTTGAATTCCTAGAAATAAATTTGTCTATTAAAATTTCTCCATATCTAAATTATCAGCTATATCAGCATAAATGTTCCAAAGGATATGTAATTTAATTGGTTTATAACATTGTTGATCTCAAATAATTTTTTAATCTATGAAGTTTTGTAAAACTTCTTTCATTTGTGCATGAATATCTGGGGATTGTCATCAATAAATCGGAAAAATCTGGGAACAAGTCCCATGCACAGTGGTTTTTCCCATAAAAATTTTTACCACGTCTCAAATTTTCACTTTTTAATCCGCGTTTTCGAAATTAGCGTATAGGTTGTATCATAGTAACATCTATGACATGCGATAGAGACTTTAATTTTCAGGTGAGGAATGCGCTATGAAATATTTTGAAATTAAAATAAAACTTGAACACAATTTCTTACAAATAATACGTTTATTAATGTATTCATCAAATGTTTAATTATTACCTCGATCTATGGTTAAAAAAAGTTTTCAATATATCTATGGGTACTGCAATATTTTAATGGTTATAAAAGAGGAATAATAGATAATATAATAAGGAATTCTAAATTTAAGAAAATTGAAGATGTACACTTGTAGATAGTAAGCTCCAGCAACAATGAGTTGAAACAACTTATGCTCAACCAATATCAAACGTGGTTATAAAATTACTAATCACAAAATGTGTAATATTTATATTTAAATAGCTCAGAATAATCGTGGTAAAATATTAGGAAACCCTGAAGATAAAATTAAGGAACAAGATCAATCAGGAATTTGTTGTGTATTATGTCCAATGAAATATACAGTGTTGGGAAAATTCCTGCATACATTGCAATATCTCAATTTCTAATTGGCATAAGAAGGCAATAAACATATCCAATGAAAACTCTTGATTGGGGCTATGTACAGGGTGTGGCAAAACTCAGATTCCATATACAGGATCATCCACAAAAAGAGACCCCAACAGCCCATTCGGGGGCATGTATGAGACTAAGTAGAGATGAACTGAAAACGATCACGGGGTTTCTATCGGGGTATTCGGTAGAATTAGGGAACATCTTAGGAGGATTGGAAAAGAAAATTATAGGACCTGCAGATTCTACTAAGAGATGGAGGAAACCCCACATCATCTTACAGTCGATTGGGTTCAGTAATGCATAATAGAGCTAGAAGTTCATGTGTTGCACTTCCTAAAGGAGTAGGTGATAGAGGACTTCTATAGTGAAGTAATTCAAAAAGCAGGAGTTAACATGAAATTGAATTTAATTATTATTAATTGATTAATATTGGGCGCCAGACCTATTGGTCATTATTTATCTAAAAAAAATGAATTTATTAAATTTATTGTCTCTAGGGTCGCAAGTTCTTTCAAAAGTGTACTCACAGTGAAATCTGGTATTGTAATGAGAACAATTCTGCTGAAATATTAACATGGATTTATTAAACAGAGTATATTTATACACAAAAACATATCATTTAAACATATTATGAAAATACACATAAATATTACTTTAGATAATTCTGGTTTATCTTTTCATCGTCTCTAATAAAGAGACTAATTCAATGAATTTAAATCTTTATTTTAAATGTTGCAACAGTATACTTTTCTTTTTTAATTTTAAATTACTTTGAATATCTCTGAAGGAGATTTATTTTAAATATTGAATGCTTCTAAATTTTATTTCTTTATCTTGAATCATTTTTATTAAAATTATTAAATTATCAAACATATATATATATATATATATAAATATATAGCAAAAATTATTTAAAAAAAACACAATATAATCACTTAATCTATAGTTAACATAAGATGTCTATACCACGACATCAGTTTTATTTGAAAATTGTCTGAAGATAGCACTCTGATGTCTCGTACGTGCAGTTCATTTGAATTGCAGTTTTCAGGAAAGTTCAGGTCCTTTGTTGAATTAACATCCAGTTTTCCTGTTAGTTGAGATGTAGGATTTTGTGATGATACCCGTCCATTGTCTATACATGATGAGAAATCTTGTTGACATAATTTTGGTTTCATACGTCGATAATACTTTTTTAAAAACGTCTTTTGACACAAAATATACAGTTCTTTATTTTCTTAAGAAGTTATGTCTACCACAAAAGTTCATTGTTCGTTTTTCGTCGAACACGTGCAAATACTACATCACCTATACAAAATATACGTTTCTCTGTCTTTATATTTAACAAAAAGTCAATTTATTAGCAAACGTCATTCACTAATACATGTCTATGCTCGAATAACCGATCTTCCATACATTAGCACTACATTTTACAAAAAGCTTTTGACCACTTTGAATACTGAAACTAGACTGTCCAAAAATGCATCTTACCATCTCAACTTCCAAACTAAGACTGTCTTACCACGTTTCTCCTATCTATAACTGGAAACCGGTCCTCATTTCGCTGTTACAAACAGTTCACACACCCTTACTTCCTCGCACACATTATTAAATACTTATAAAACAAATAAACACTTGTAATCACTTATGTTATACTAAAATTAAACACTTGTAGTTAATTATGTTATACTAATATTAAACATGGTTATTTATTTTTGTTGTCTTGAAAATCTATCTTGTTCCTATGAATGAATTTACTGAAGCCTGAATATTGTTACAATAGCTTCCCCCTCCCTTGTACTTTCATCGCGCACTTTTAAATATGTGATAAACTCTGATTCTAATTTTTCACATTATTACAATAGGTGGTAGGTCTTTATCTTAAAATAAGTAGGGGGGGGGGGGCACAGTCGATTTCTAGAGGTCGCAGGTAATTTTACACCCAGATCACTACCAATACCTCTTATTGAGTGGTGAATGGTATTGTTGTAAATATATTTTGCATCATTTTAAATATAAAGAGAATTATATAGTTATAGTTCTATCAAATATTTGTGTTTTTTATTACAGTGGGAGGTTAATAAGTGTAAAATACTGCTTTAATTTTATAATCCCATGTTATTTAAATAGTGGAATGAATTATGTACAGGGATTAGGGACACCCTGCTGAGCTGCAAAGTCAGTCTAATCTTAAGGATTAAATCAAAGAACATGAGAACAGTTTAAAAGTATTTGAATTTTCTTATATATACAAATATAAGTTGTATTTTTTTGTTTTATCGTTTAAAGGAGAAATCTCTCTTGGTCATCATCGTCTAATTAAAGAAGGCAATGGGCACCATCATAGTATTTATACAATGTAAATACAAGCAGATCCTTTAAAAGTTGGATTCTTGGGGTTTGTAGGAAATGTTAAATTGTATTGATAGATCAAGGTTTGTTCCACGCATGTGTGGGTTGGCACTAGTGGATCTCAAAGCTGTACATATGTGAGGAAGTCTCCAGGTATACTACACTCATTTAATTGTTTCAGCACTGGATCTTGTAATTATACGAGTATTTTATTTCTTTGGAGGTCAATTCAAAATTACATTCTTGACAATAACTGCACTTTATGTCATAGTAAAAATTCAAAAATTATTTCACTATGCAGCTTTCATATATCTTACATTTGTATACATACAATTGTATTTCAAAATACATTTAGTGATGATATGCATGAACAACTATACGAGCACATAAAACATCTAGATGTCCAGCTCAAGCCACTAAATAAGAACGAGTTCTTAAAATTAGCATTTGATTTTGCCGAACACATGAAAATAAAACACCGTTTCAATAGAGAAAAAAGAATGGCTGGAAAAGATTTTTATTATCATTTCATGAAAAGGTATCCCGGTTTGAGTTTAAGATCTGCTGAATCGACAAGTTTGCAAAGAGCTGCAGGCTTTAACAAACAACAAGTTGATCGTTTTTTCGACAAGCTGACGGAATTGATGGACAAATATTCATTTAGTCCTTCAAGAATATTCAACGCTGATAAGACTGGTGTATCTGTCGTACACAAAAATCAGTTAAAAGTTATGACAGTGAAGGGGAAAAAGCAGATGGGTAAACTAATGTCCGGAGAGCGGGGGAAAAATGTTACACTACTTCTGTTCATTATTGCTTCTGGAGACCTGTTTATTCCTCCATTATTTGTATTACCTAGGGTGAGGATGGATAATGAACTCACAAAAGATGCTCTCGGAGGAAGTGTTTTTGTTCCAGCACCAAGTGGCTGGATCACAAAAGAGGCTTTCTTAAAATGGCTGGAAGCTCTCATTCAACGAGTGAATCCATACAAAGAAAACCCAGTTTTATTGATCGTTGATGGACATGCTAGCCGCAAGGCTTTAGAAGTGATCCTCTTTGCCCGAACTCATAACATCCATATGCTGAGTCTGCCACCACACACTACCCACAAGTTACAGCCATTGGATAGGGTCATCATGAAGCCATTTAAAAATGCATACAACGAAGCCTGTTCTTCGTGGATGAGGAAGTACATAAATTTGAGGATTTTTCTTAAAAACGTGGCTGGTCTAGTAGGTTGTGCACTGACCAAAATATGCCGAATGGAATTAGCTCAATCAGCATTTGCTTGTAGGGCAACTATCCGTTGAACCGACATATTTTTTCCGACTTAGTTTTTCACTTTTCATTCTCAGAATCGACAGCAAATCCTGCTGAGATAGCAGTTAGTCCTCCCAACACCGGCCTCATCTCTGACCTCACATCTCTAAGACAGAATTCAGCTGAATCAACAGTGGCGTCAACATCATCGGCTTGTGACAATAGGCTTATTAGTGGTTTTACGACATCCTTGAGCCTTCTACAGAAAATATCTCCGCTACCTAGTACTGCAATTGGAAGGTTAAATGTTCGAAAACGTCGTGGAGACCATAGCCAAATTCTCACTTCGAGTCCGTACAAAACACTCCTCGAAGAACAAAAAATTAAATCGAGACTGAAAACAGAAGAAAGTGACAGCGAGAAAAATATGCTTGAAAAGGATGGGAACTGACAAGTCTACTGAAGAAAAACGACATAAAAATGCAAGAAAGTCTTTACATTTTCAAGAAGAAGAATCGACTGTTTGCATCATTTGTGGGAGAGCTTCATTGAAGACTGGATTCAGTGTACCTCGTGCAAAGGATGGGCTCACGAAAACTGTTCAAATCTCGAAGGAAATGTTTTATTTTATACTTGCGACATTTCTAACAAAAAATAAGTTACTGTACGATAATAATCACCATATTTTGTATTTGTAAAAAATTAAGCTAAGTTTTTTATTTCTGTAATATTAAAAACATCTCATATTTTTTGTATTCACAGGATAAGAATAGTTTTTAGCAATATAATAAATGTTTAAAAAAATATTTTTTGAATTAATTTGACCCACAAGTAAAGTTATAATTTCTAATAAACCTTTAAGTGTCCGGTACTGCCCGACCTTCCCCTACAATATTTCATGTAAAATTTGACAAAGAAAACATTGATGAAAACTGTTTTTCAATAAATGCCTTCGTTTTTTAAGTTATAAGTATTCAAAGTTCCAATGATGGAAAAATCGTGTTAACAATAAAACGGATTAAAATGCGCGGTTGTAACTTTTCTATTATTATTTTTCCTGGAGAATACATACAATAACGAATTTTAAATAGTATAATGATGATAATAATAAACAATACCCAAAAATTATAAACAACACAACTACAAATAAAATCTTAACTGATATTATTCAATTTAAATATTACAAAATAAAAAAAAAAAAACTTTTCGATCTTAGATTACTAATACAATAAATTTTGAAAGTGTACCATTCTAAAATAAATGTTCAAACTGCTTCCCCTCTACAGATTGTCAATGCGCTAACCTCAAGTAATATCTGTTTATGAAAGTAGGCCTAGTTTAAATCAGCTGTTTGCATTACGTTACAATAATGCAGCTTATTAGCTATTCATTTCGTCTGTAAAATAAAATTGTAGTGGTTCAAAATGGTTTTTTCACTACACTACTATGAGTTCAGCTGTTTTCGTTATTTGTTTACAACCTGAGAAACATCATATTTTCAACAGCTGTCTGATTTTCCACTCTAGAGTGGAAAATGTTATTTTCTGCACTAGCAGATGATGTTGAAAATAGCTGTGGGAAACTAAGATGCGTTGAAAAGCTCTTGTGTATTCTAGTAAATTACCAAGATTAAATAAAAAAATATTAATTTAATGCATAATAGCAAACCAATATGTCATCTACAATAAGTCCACCTGAATTAAATTTTACATAGAAAAATAATCAGCTGTAAAATATCCTTTAACATATAGGCCTAAAATATGATTTAAAAAACCTCTAGTGTGTTCTAGTAAACTACCAAGATCCGTTTAATTTTTTTTAACGATTCTCGTTTTTATTCCGTAGTGTAGTGAAAAGTATCGTTCAAAACACGAGCGAAATTGTTTTGCATATTCTCGACCATATTTGAAGTGCTCAATAAATCTCGCACTTCAAACATATGGTCTCGAACATGCAAAACCCCACTTACTTTCCACTCTTGTTATGAACAATACTATTTTGTTCGTTATTGGATGTATTCTGTAGGAAAAACACAATAGAAAAGTTTCGAAGGCGCATTTTATCCCGTTTTATTACAAACACGATTTTTCCGTCATTTCACCGACATTTTTCTTGACAAAATTTAAATGAAAATCATGTATCATATGTCCACTTTTCTATTAAAAAAAAATTAACTTGATTCAATATGGCGTACAAAAATAAAAAACCAACAAAAAAGTGTAATTTTTTAAAATATGTTGATCCCACATTTGTTTCTGCCTTCAAGTACCTCTCAGTTATGCAGTATAAAGCTGTTTCTATACTTCAAAATCACCCTGTATAGAAGAATTTAAAAAAATTATTTGAAAATGTCAATTTTATTTTCATATCTCGTGTTTTGTTCAACACACTAAATGTGTAAACTTTAATTCTGCAGACATTGATACCAACCTTACGATAACAAATAGCGAAAAGTTATTGTCAGAAATACAATTTCATACCCAGAACTAAGCATGAGGGATGCTCCTTCACATATATGTACAAATTCAGGGCTCGCATTTAATATTTCCTAGAATCCAAAGAAACCAACTTTATGCTATTATATTTAGAGGATCTGTTTATATTAAGATAGGGCTGGGTAAGTAACATGATGGACCGATGTATTGGAAAGTTGATGTAACTATTCTAATAACGAAGTTAACGTTACTTTTCTTAGCTTCTATATTTCGAGTTGTAAATTTAATTTAGTGGTGTAAGCTTAATGTCTGGCTATGAAGCTGTATGGGTTGGAAAATGGGACGCGACCTAATTTCAGATATAGGTGAAGGTTATGGCCGGTGTCGAGACGGCTGGCAATAAAACAAGTTAGTTAAAACTGTGATTATGTTTTTAAACAAGAATTATTTCAATAATTTTATTCCATGAACTTTCCCACTCACCAGTGAGTCTATAAAATATCAACCAAGGTCAAAGTTTGAGAGTAGTTGCAACATGATGAAAATTCCGTTTTTATCAAAATCCGTTTAAACGATTTTGATAAAATAATTTGTTCTCTAAGAAACGAAAACAACAGTGTTGACCAACTCCCCAAAATACGTGACATATTGGTCACCACGAGTGCCAACCTAACATTTCAAATATCTAAGTAGGCCCTAATTGGAATCAAATTTTGATAGAAATTCGAAACTTTAAAACTAAAGCAAACTAATAGGTGGATCAAGGTATTTACCCAGCCCCATCATAAATATAATACGAATTGTTCCTTTAAATGAATGCCCAAAAATTGGTTTCTTTGGTCTTGTAGGACATGTTAACCTCTATTGGTAAGATAAGAAGTAGGGTTAGTTAGTAAAGCAGTTGTTACACAGGTTTTTTGATTCTCGTAATTGTGTATATTACCTTCATGACGTCGGAGGGGTCTCCTAGATGTGTAGGCTATGTGTTAAAAATTGTCCACTCGCTTCGCTCGTGTCAGTGCATCGCCCCTGTGGGCCTCGAAGTTGTACATATACGGTGTGATTTTAAAGTCCCTTCTCCCCTCCTATGTTTTTTTGCACACTTTGTCAGAATGTTTTAACAGTACCACTTATTTTAAATGTAAAAACACTAACTTTTTTTGTTTCGGATTTTCGGGAATCATTCTAAAATGTAGGAGTCAACTTTCAAACTAGTAACGGGAAAGTGGCCATGCGAGATGTCGTTTTACAAAGTCTTTTTTTTTTTTTTAACAGTGGTTGATCCAAAACTGAATTAAAGTTTTCGAGATATCAGTAGATTTAAGTTAGGTTAGGATATCTCGAAAATGGTATAACCTTTCCAGTTTTGATTCCACCACGGTTATAAGAACAAAAATACGGTGTTAAACGATATGTTACATGAGTACCTTCCCGTTACAATTTTCAAATCGACTCTTAAATCTTAGAACTACTGATATCTCGAAAACGGTAAAACCTTTTTCAGTTTTGATTCCACCACGGTTTAAGAACAAAAATACGGTGTTAAACGATATGTTACATGAGTACCTTCCCGTTACAATTTTCAAATCGACTCTTAAATCTTAGAACTACTGATATCTCGAAAACTGTAAAACCTTTTTCAGTTTTGATTCCACCACGGTTTTAAGAACAAAAATACGGTGTTAGGGCCATACTATAAGGGCAGAAAAACGAGACCGAATGTCGGCAACAGATAAGCGTAGGTATTGTATTCCTGGTTAACCTATGGTCCAAACTATACGAACCGAAATGACCACGCCGACAGACGCGTCAGCAAGCGGACAGAATCCCGACCGAACATAGAATCAAAACAAACCAAGTTGAGGAATTTACAAGTAAGGTTATATTCAACTATTATTGTTTTAATTATGTTCGACACTGAACGGTTTATTGTAGAAGTAGAAGAACGACCAGCCCTTTACGACGTGAGTTGTAAGGAATATAGTAATAAAATTATTAAACCACAATGTTGGCTTGAGGTTTGCAAGGCAATGGACGGGGATTGGGATAAAAGTGGGTGGGGTTGACCATCGCCTTTCCTTCTCCGTAAACATAACATCATGCAAACAACTCAACAAATGTACTGCACTAACACAAGCAATATCTATCTCATCCATTTTGGTACGGAATAAACTATAAAAATAGGTTATAATGTCACAACAAGCGTTTCGTCGGTCCAAAAAAAAAACGCTCGTACAGTTACGCACCTCGAAATTCGGCGCAGAATTCAGGCCTAAATATTATGCTCGTGTAGTCTACGAAAATTCGACGGGGATTAACCTGATGTTTCGGTCGCGTTTTTTCTGCCATTACGAGTTTTCAAGTCGATTCCATAATCTTGGACTTAGTGATCCCCTAAAATTCCCAAACACTTACAAAGTTAGTGTTTTTTACTTTTAGTGGGTGGTATTGGTTAAAAAACCATCTGAAATCGGTGTAAAAAATAAAGAGGGGGAGGGAATTTAGAACCACTCTGTATAAAGAGCCCCCCTATGCTCTTGTCGGTAACGCGGACCTAAACGAATATCACATTTTCTTGAAATATCATGATCCAAACTTGCATTTTTGACAATAACTTCCCCATTTGTTGCTATAGAGCAGCTAGTTTGGTACCATTACATGCAGAATAAAAATCAGCATTTTGAAAACTAATTTAGTGTACACTTTAATAACACACGAAATATGAGGAAAAACTGTTTTAAATGGCCGCCATTTTGTTAATTTCAATTAGAGTTTTCTGTATTCAATTAGAGTTCTATAATGAGCACAATATAGTCCCTATTTCAATTTCTCTTTTTTTGTGGCCGCTATCGTGCTTACTTTTAATGTCCGAAAAATGTATAATAATAAAATTTAACTTTCATCATTAACAAATAACTTCAAACAGAGAATAATTTAGTAGGTTATAAATTTAATAACACACGAGATGTGAACAAAAAATTATTTAAAATGGCCGACATTTACAATTTGATTGTTTATATTATTATATCAATTGGGTTTTATATGAGCACATCAAATTAGGGGCCCCTATACCAAATTTCATGTTTCTATCATATTTTTTGTGGCTGCTAACGTGCTTACATACAAACGATAACAACGACGGACGGACGGATGGCATGTCGAAAATCAATGTCAATCGGACGACATTTTTTCCTCCTGCTTAGGACATGAAAACATTAAACAGAGGTCAAAATGTTTTGCGAGTACCAACCAACTGTCGTCGTGGTTGCTATGTAAGCACGATAGCCACAAAAAAAGAGAAATTGAAATAGGAACTATATTGTGCTCATATAGAACTCTAATTGAATACAGAAAACTCTAATTGAAATTAACAAAATGGCGGCTATTTAAAACAGTTTTTCCTCATATCTTTTGTGTTATTCAAGATACGCTAAATTAGTTTTCAAAATGCTGATTTTTATTCTGCATGTAATGGTACCAAACTAGCTGCTCTATAGCAACAAATGGGGAAGTTATTGTCAAAAATGCAAGTTTGAATTATGATATTTCAAGAAAATTTGATATTCGTATAGGTCCGGCAGGGCTGAGTTACCGACAACAGCATAGGGTGGCTCCTTTATACAGAGTGGTTCTAAATTCCCTCCTCCTTTCTATTTTTTTACACCAATTTCAGATGGTTTTTTAACCAATACCACCCACTAAACGTAAAAAACACTAACTTTGTAAGTGTTTGGGGATTTTAGGGGATCACTTTAAGTCCAAGATTATGGAATCGACTTCAAAACTCGTAATGGCAGAAAAAACGCGACCGAAACATCAGTTTAATCCCCGCCGAATTTTCGTAGACTATACGAGTATAATATTTCGGCCTAAATTCTGCGCCGAATTTCGAGGTGCGTAACTATAAGAGCGTTTTTTTTTTTTTGGACCGACGAAATGCTTGTTGTGACATTATAACCTATTTCTATAGTTTATTCCGTACCAAAATGGATGAGATAGGATATCGCTTGTGTTGGTGCAGTACATTTGTTGAGTTGTTTGCATGATGTTATGTTTACGGAGAAGGAAAGGCGATGGTCAACCCACCCACTTTTATCCCAATCCCCGTCCATTGCCTTGCAAACCTCAAGCCAACATTGTGATTTAATAATTTTATTACTATATTCCTTACAACTCACGTCGTAAAGGGCTGGTCGTTCTTCTACTTCTACAATAAACCGTTTAGTATCGAACATAATTAAAACAATAATAGTTGAATATAACCTTTCGTGTAAATTCCTCAACTTGGTTTGTTTTGATTCTATGTTCGGTCGGGGTTCTGTCCGTATAGTTTGATAAGCGGAATTTCTGCTAGCCGAATTTGTACGTCGCTTGGCGTAAAAACCGCCTCTCCGCTTGATGACGCGTCTGTCGGCGTGGTCATTTCGGTTCGTATAGTTTGGACCATAGGTTAACCAGGAATACAATACCTACGCTTTTCTGTTGCCGACATTCGGTCGCGTTTTTCTGCCCTTATAGTATGGCCCTTACACCGTATTTTTGTTCTTAAAACAGTGGTGGAATCAAAACTGAAAAAGATTTTACCGTTTTCGAGATATCAGTAGTTCTAAGATTTAGGAGTCGACTTGAAAATTGTAATGGAAAGGTACTCATGTAACTGTAACATATCGTTTAACACTGTATTTTTGTTCTTAAAACAGTAGTGGAATCAAAACTGGAAAGGTTATACCATTTTTGAGATATCCTAACCTAACTTAAACCTACTGATATCTCGAAAACTTTAATTCAGTTTTGGTTGGTGGTATTCTTATTTAATTTTACTTCATACATAGGCTTAGTTTCTAGTTTCATGTTTCTTTAGTTTTTAGTCACTTGATAACGGGAATTGATTCTTATTCCCGAAACGTCGTGTTTTGATTTTTAACACACAAATGTTGGCAAATGTTCGAAAAATGTATAATAATAATTTTTAAAAAATACTAAAATTGATACAAATTTGATGATTTAAATTCTGTATGTAATGGTACCAACTTCACATTTCTACGATGACAAATAAATAGCAAAGTTATTGTCATAAATGTAATTTTTAACCCTGACCACCATAAAAATAAAAATTTAAAAAAATAAAAATCGTACAGTTACGTGATTCAGGATGTTCGATTCGACAAGAACGGACACGAGCGAAGCAAATGAAGAGTATTTAATTTACACATCTAAAAGGCCTTGTTAGGGCCTAGACGAAGTCAAGACAAGTAGTAATATTATGTACACAATTACGAGGTTCATAAAACCTGTGTAAGTTTTCAACAAACTTAATCTTCTCGATAAAGACCACGTATACAGAAAATAAATATTGATCAATAATCAAAATGAACCTTGACCGCCGTCAATAAAAACTTAAAAACCGGAAATAGTTTATAATACACGTGAAGCAAGCTTACATATCAATAACTTTCAAAATGTTTATAAACAAAACCATAAAAGTTGATCCTCCTATTTATTTAGGAAATCACAATCAGAAAATCAGACTAATTAAGAAAATTATCTTACTTGTAGAAAAGTAGCTTAGAGAATTCAGAATCAATAACATTTTTTGTTAGTATTTGGCTTCGTGGAGATTTGGAAGAAAAAGTTAGTTCAACGTTTTTCTACCGTTGATTTTATATACCGAAACTAAGAACGTTCAAGTTTGAAACAGTGAGCTCTATATACAATCCGGAGACGCCACTGCATTGATGAATTATACCACTATTACCAACCTAATAAATACTGATATAAAAGGCCGTGTAAGAAAAACAAATGATATTCGTAAATTCCAACGGTTTGTTACACTTTGATTAGGTTATTTTTATTTTTGTTTGGATTTATATTGTGTGTGTTAGGATTGTGATTTTTAAAAACATACAGTGTATTACATTATTTTGTAAGTACCTTATTCGTTTTACAAACTATTAATTTTATTTGAATAACTGTTAATGTAGGCTCATTTTTTTTTTTTATAAGATATTTTAGTTTGTGCTATCCATGACAAATATTATTTAGACAAATAGGTTATTGATATCACAGTATTGTAATGTTTATAAATAAACGTAATATATGTGGGCTTACGTACGTATATATATATATATATATATTTTAAATATGAATACTTTGTTTGATAAAATGTATAGTCAATATGCAGCTTTAAATGATTTAGCCCAACGACAGGTTATGTACAGACATTATTTTATAGAAGTTGAAAGTTGTTTTTAGGCATAATTCTAATGATAGGCCTATGATGTATGTCGAATTTGTAAGAATTATAGTTAGTGTTCTATTTTATGGTTATATTGTTCAACCACAAAGAAGTAAATAGTTATTTTTAATATTAAATCAGACAATTGTATTAGGCCTAACGCCTAACGTGTATAGGTAATTTAGTTATGGGATTAATTAGTAGGCCTACAGTAGTAGAGGAAAGTAACTAAAAGTGTGCCCCCTGTTTGTTGTTTGGCTCTGCTGAGAAAGTATAAAACGTTAATAAATAACTTTGTCATTATTTGTTAAGACCATGGCATTAATTTGTTGTTAGTAGCAAATTCATGAAATTACCATTTTTCTTTAAAAAAGTGAAATCTCGCTTTTCCTCAAAAATAGTAAGTCCTATAATGGTACAAATCCCATCTGAGATTAAAGTAAATATCCTATAACTTAAAGGCATGCAAAGCAACCTAAACACACTAATGTAAACAAACTATTTTATGAGTTTAACAAACCTAACCTCTATTATAAGTAGCAATAAAGCCTAGGTTAAAATACATGTAAATTCAATATTTACAAGTATGAAAGTAACTCACTTTGGTAAATAATCATACGCCTTTAATGTATTAAGACGAATATAAACTAAATAATGTAAATTTAATAGGCTAGTAGACTATAACAAACTAGCAGATTACATTTGTAAATTTTAGGCCAAGTAATGTAAACATCAACACAATTAACCTAAACAGAACTTATCACAAAGATGTAACAATAACCACTGCCACAAGTGGTGATTAGATATATCATTTATTTATTTTAAATAATCTTTATTTCACTGTAAACACAAGTTGATATTTCCAAACGTAAATCATTTCCAATCTTAACAAATTGTCATAGATGTGGGACGTAAATAAACCAACCATCTTGAATACATGACATCATCGGTTTGTGACAACAACAGTCAAATGTTCAGTTGTGGTTTGGTTGGTGTAGCTCGTGTATCACTGAAGAGGACGACCTTGTCGTTGAAACGCGTCTGATACTTAGACGTATTTTTTTTATGAGAATTGTGTTCTGTGTGTTTATTATACTGTATAGTTTTTCTCATAAGTCAAGCTCAACATTTAATATAGTCAAATGTTAAAAAAAAAAATTATTATTAAAATTTAATCGTAGACGCTGGACTACGATAAAAATATGTTTATTACAATTAAATTATCAGTAAATAACTATTATTTCACGTCAGAGATATTAGTATGTAATTACTAGAATAAGTCTATGTTAGAACTGTATATCAGACGACAGAACTCCGCCATATGCAATGATATCTTGAACCCAGAAGTTATTCAATGGTCGGAAAATTAACAAAAGTGTATAAGTGGATATTATTTCAACATTAAATGAATCAGAATAAATAAATAGAAATTTACGTATTAAAAACAGTTGTTTAATACATAAGAATGAATAAAAAGAAAAACTTTATAAGAATATTATATATTATAATCTCGACCCGAGTCACGTTATTTCAGCTAACCAATTGGAATACAATACGACCATTACACAAACAAAATCGTAAATAGATGGAAGGAAAAGAAAGGAGCCAAGATTTGGATAGTACGAGATAGCGTCCTTATGATAGTGGCGTCCCGACGTTTGAAGACCCCAGTTGATGAAGCGTTACTCCAAGTTAGAGTGTTTTCTTTAAAGCGAACAAAATAGTAAACTCACTGTTTACAGAACTTGGTTTATTCTGTCAATAAGATAAAAACAGTGAACAATAACCATAACAAATTTAAAATAAAATATAAAACTTTGAACAATTTTCCAAATTCGAAATTATGAAAGCGTCATCTATAAGTTTGGTTAGGTTAGGGTTACTTAGTTGATGTGAGAAAGTTTGTGCATTATTTTTACACTGTAAATTTTAAATGTATTACTCCAAACGAGCGAAACAAGTGGACCTTGTAAGATAGTGACAACGAACTAAATTTAGTTTTATGAAAGGTGGAAGTGCAAATATGAGGTTTCTCTTGTCAGGGTAGAAAACACAATCATTTGTGACAAATGTACATAAAAATAAAAGCAATGTACGTGACTCGTTAGCCTAGACGTAAATTGGACCCTGGGGATAAACAATTCTTTTTTTTTTCTGAGTTAGATAAAGGCGAAGTAAATTATTTTGTTAGGCGGGGCTCTTTCTTTATAACTCTGTAACTGTTTTTATATTTCATGCTTTGTGTGAATCTCGTTTTATATATGTGTGAAGTCTATGTGTTATTTATTATGAAATGTTAAGTTTATTACTTGGCTTTTCTTTACCTCACAATGTGTGGCGTGTATGTTGGAATCTTGCATCCTACATTTAATACACTTCCTGATTTATAGCGTATTAGTGAAATGTTGCTCAGTTACTAAACTTGGATGTCAATACAATATTCCACTTTTACTTTTGGAAAATCCCCCCCTTAGGGTGAAAATTAAGGGTGGAAATATAGTCAGGTGAACACGGTCACTTTGGGCTGGGTTCCTGGTCACTCAGGTATCGATGGAAATGAGAGAGCAGATGAATTAGCCAGGTCAGGTTCAGAATCCCCTTTCGTGGGCCTGGAACCGGTGTTCGGGAACATGCCAGAGCAGCGGTTCTTACATGGATACGGGAGGGGATGAATAGGGCCTGGACGAATTCAACTACAAGTAGATTTGCAAAGAGGCTACTTAAACCAAGCAAGAAACATGCTGAACAACTCATATCTCTCAGAAGGGATAACATGAAGTGGGTGGTTGGGCTCTTAACGAGCCACTGTCACTCAGAAAACACCTACACAGGATAGGGATTGCTGCAGACAATACTTGCAGGAAATGTGGTTTGGCTGAAGAGTCCGCAGAACACATTCTCTCAGAGTGTGTGGCGTTAGGACGAGCCAGGCTATACTCTCTAGGCCCTCCGGGGAAGGAGATGGAAACCATCCTAGACAACCTTATAGGTAGCATCTGTTCCTTTATAAGGATGACAGGTATTACTGAGTGGGTGTAGGAAGGAACTTGGGGCGGCAAAAGACCTTTAGGTCGACGCCGGTGAGGCCTCTGACGGAGGCTATCACAGCCCAGTACAAAAAAAGGTGGAAATATAAAAACTTGACGAAATGTATGGTAGTTGATAAAGTAAATGAATTAATTGGATTTCAAAATTGTACTATGATTTTATTTCAATAATCAAAACTTTACTATTTGATTGCTCTGTACGATAAAATCTAGAAAAAAAAACTATTTGTTTAAGATTTTAAAAATATATGAGGAATTTAAATAAATATGTTTATCTTTGAAAATTAAAATATGCCTAGTAATGAAACTTTGCTTTGTATGATAATAATTTAATTAAAGTATGACTAAAAAGTGGAAAAAAAAAATTTAAAATGCTTTTCTCAATGATACAAAAAAAAATTTTAAGAGAAGTAGGTCTACTAAAAAGTAAAAAATAATTGTCTTGTCAAATAATTACTTTAACGATTTTTTTTATCTATGTACGACTGCAGAAAAAAAGCAAAGGGTGTACACTTACATAAAATCATTTAATACATTCTTAAATTTTGACGTAATATTGTAATATGTAGCGATGCACTCAAAATGCATCAAAAATGTACTTTTAGTCCGATTCTTTTAATTTCTTCGGTTTCAGTTGGATTTACAAAAAGAAAAGAAAAATCAACTTCCAAGTTACATCGTTTGTCATCAATTATTTGGACTAATTTCCCTCTACTACAAGCTTAGACACTATTTAAATATTTTCTCCAAAACAGACTCCATCGTCCATTCTCACTTTTTAACTGGGATTTGTGGTGTGTCAATTTTATTTGGTTTACGGGGATGAGTGTTTGAGAAACGAAACTAAGTACAATGTTTTTCACCGTCTATTTGATTAAGAAATAATTATGGTGAACTTAACACGATGTTGATCAGTTTTTGTTTTTCACACTTTTCGATTTAAAGTTTTGAAACTTCACCATTTTGTTGAGTTTACGGCCGTAACGAAGATGCTGTCCGATCTTATGTCATTTCGCACTCTTTTTCCACACTTCTTTGTTTAGGGGTTTATTAATTACTGATCACCCTAGGACTTACATATTCTTTAGCATATACAATTTTAATGAGGTTTTCTTAATCTTGAAATTTTATCTTTATTCGTTTTCACACAAAGGTGTGAAAACCATAGCCTTTCTATTTTATTCACTTTTTTACTTTTTACTGTAATTACTTGTTAAACTTTAATCCTTTAACTAACCTTATACAACAATTTTCAAAATTTACGTTTTATTCAACTTTCAAATTATACCATTTCCTCTAACTTTTAAAATATTGATTTTTTTCAAAAATTATACAAGAATCTTTTATTCTTAGAATTATTTATTAACTACAGAAATACCAAGGTTTTTTTTAATTTGAGTAATTTTGAATTTTTTTTTTTAATTTTTCATTTAAATCTGCTGTAGCGCATGTTAGATCATAAATGAAATAACCGTAACAGATCTGTATTGCGTACAACTTGTACTACAAACACACATCCTTTAACATTATTATTTCATATTTTCATAATTCATCATCAAATACGAATTTTTTTATTCAAAATCTACCGACATACGATTTTACTGTCAAAACGGGTAGGCGAAAGTTGACTTTAGCGTCATAGGTCAGTTTCACCGACTCGCCCCGAGCAGCAAAATTGATTACAATTCAGCCAAACCTTGTATTAGGATTAAATTTGAATTTTTCTCATTTTTGACCAAAATACAATCCCATACAACGAATTTCCGTTGTAGCTCATATAATGTAAAATTAAAGTTTTTTTATAAAAAAAGGTCAAGCCTGGCTACCACACGACTTTGGTCTGTAGGCAAACAGGGTTAGTTATTTTTATAAAGTCGGAAGTGATTTTAGCTACAGTTTAAATTGTACAGATAGATTACCCACGTGAAATTACAAGAGTCCTTGATTTTATCTACAGGCTCTAATAAAGAGAAATCAATGAAAATGCAATCCAGATTTTAATACCTATTCAATTATTGTTTGTCTCACATCTCACAAAAATTACCTTTAAAACTTATACGCTACGTATTTCTCGTTTTGTGTTTAAATTAAGTTGTATTCGTTATACAAAAAACTATAATATATGAATATATGAAACGCACTGCAATTGAATTTAAAATCCATATTTTTTTTTCTAATTTTTATATTGCGCCGTTTTCGTGTTAGAGAGGGGGCGTGATATCTGACACTTTAAGTTTGTCCTATCGTCAACATATTATTTTTTCCATTAGATAAACACACATATTCCTAATTAGAATAACTTCCAGTATTATTTGATACCACACACACACACACACACACACACACACACACACACACACACACACACACACACACACACACACACACACACACACACACACGATATTACTAAACGAAAATTTTCAAGTCGATACGTTTTTGCCCCCTTATTTATCCAAAATAATTTCAATTTTAATGTAATAGCAGATATTTCTTGTTGAAACTCCATATTCAAGGATAAAATAAAGCAATAAAGGTTAAGGTTTCAAAATGTTTTAATATTATAAATGAGCTACAATTAATTGTTTCGCCTTGCGGCATCATCGGTTACGCGTTGTGACAGTGGGCCTACTACATCATGTTTTAAATGTATAAAGAACTTGTGTGTTTGTGATGTGTCGTGTGTTCGTGGTTTCTATTTTAAACTAAGACAACTGTAATACCCGCATAGAACTTGAAAATGGCTGAATAGCCGAAACAGCCGTAGTGAGATAACTACAGATAAATAGACTATTGTGACGGTAAGTCTTATAATATATTTAATTATTAATCAGTAGTCGGAATGGCGAAAACAAATATGTATTTATTTTATCCTTCAAAATAATTTATTTGTTAACCCTATATTTTTTTCCTATATGTGGGACAATACGAATAAATTCAAAGTTTGAAATATACAGGATTTTTACTTATCTGTGTAGATGGGTTGTGACTTACAGACAGACAGACACGTGAGGGTCCTTAAAAGTTTTACCTGCGGACCATAAAAATAGTTTCACCGTTCATTTTATAATTCCACACCCTAATTTAGACTTTTTGTAATAGACGCCTCAAACCACGTGTTATAAACAAATTCATATACTCCAGCACAAATAAGAATTCGGGATTGTTTGACAAAAAGACATAAATAATTCTTGGCCACCTTTATTTAATGCTTGATTTTATTCAAATGCGATTTACGACGAAGATGTGTTTATGACAGGTTTAGACTACTAAATATTTTATAAAAAAATATGTTAATATTTACTTTTTGACTGACAACTACCAAATTGATATTTTTGGCGGCGAATAGTTTGGTTAGGTTTTCATTTGATTTTTGGGGATGAGTGAGTGAAAAAGTTTGTGCAATTTTTTGGTCCCCGTATTTGTTTAAAACTTTAATTTTACGATGAAAAACATTGTACTTAGTTTCTCAAACATTCATCCCCGTAAACCAAATAAAATTGACACACCACAAATCCCAGTTAAAAAGTGAGAATAATGGACAATGGAGTCCGTTTTGGAGAAAATATTTAAATAGTGTCTAAGCTTGTAGTAGAGGGAAATTAGTCCAAATAATTGATGACAAACAATGTAACTTGGAAGTTGATTTTTTTTTTTCTTTTTGTAAATCCAACTGAAACCGAAAAAATTAAAAGAATCGGACTAAAAGTACATTTTTGATGCATTTTGAGTGCATCACTACATATTACAATATTACGTCAAAATTTAAGAATGTATTAAATGATTTTAGAAACCTCTTTCTAGTGATCTTCACACGATCTGTTATTGGGTCGTGTGTTTTGAGTTTAAAAAAAAATGGCTGGACCGTTAACTCTCAAACTTTACCCCTTAGAACAGACACCCTCAACACCTTGACACAGTATTAGAGTTTTATTATTTCCACTTGGAAACTTGAAAATAGATCAGACTGAAAATTATGTTTCGTAAATTGTTTAGTGAATAGAGGAAAGTGGGACAGAGGGGTTGTATGGGGGGGAGGTTTGATCCATAGGGATGCTGCGCATGCTTATCATTGTGACAATGTGAAAAGTCAGATTTTAATATAGACTCATTTAAAAGACGCGGTTAAGCCAAACAGATAAGAGATTCAAATAATAAATTAAATGTAGTAACTTCATTAATAAAAGAAAAATGGATTTTCAAGACAACAATATGAATTATTATGTTTAATTTTAATGTAATTTAGTTTGTTTGTTTTATTATGTAAAATATGTGTATTTTACGGCAGTGCGGTAAAATGTTGAACAGTGACCGGAAGGAACGCTTTTCGGAAGTAAGAATTTGCCTCATGGTTACAGCAGTCTGAGTCCAGCGTTAGGAGTGACAGGCTGTTTCTAAAAAAGTCTAGATCAGAGCTTGGTGGAGAATGGTTGTGTTTTTTGAGAGTCTAGTAAGGCTTTGAGGAGTAAGGTTGTGTGAAATGTAGAGTTCTTAATTACAAGTTTGTTTTATCTAAAAAGTAATAGATTTAATTTTTGTCTCAAGTAGAGACTAATTTAGTAGAAAATGGATAGGAAGTGATAATGGACGCTTCTAATGACAATGTAAACGTGTTTGAAAGTAATAGACTTACTGTATTCTAAGTGACAAACAATATTTATGAGAAAATTAGTATAAAGTATTTAATTAGACGGTGAATATAAAAAAAAAAACTTAATGAACACTCGAATTTATAAGATTTCAAAGAATAAGAGACTGTGTACTGTAAATGAGTGTCTTAAACGGATCGTTTAGCACGTGGCAAAAAACTTTGTATCGAAGTGAACATTCTTTTATTAATGATGAATGTTATGATTGTCGTACAAAAAAAAATAACATTCCTAGAGTGCTGGGTGAATATTCGAAACATGAACTTTTCAGAAAACAACGCTTGCTGTAATCTACAAGTCTCAGGACATCTGGAATTAATATCTTTGGACAATTTTAGTGCAAATGGGTGTTCTGGTATAAACACCATATGTTAAATTAGGACTAAGTATTTATATTATGTTTTGATATATTTTGCTATACATGTTTAAATTTTTTAATCTGTTTCATAAATATTTTAAAAGGAAATAAATTGATAGATAAAATAATAAAATTTTAATAATTGAAGTAAATCTCCATCTGAGATCTTTATAATGATTTAAATTTAAATAAAAAGTAAATTCCTGTTGCAACAATTTTATTGGTAAAAGCATTTTTAAAGATAAAATTAATTAATTTGAAAGAAAGAAATAAAGGAAATATAAATTCATAATTTGTTATTGAAATTAAAAAGGATAACTAGTATTTGTAATATGAATTTTTTGTTGTTAATAATAATTTGTAGGATGTTTCTTTAATAGTTTAATAAATCTTTATGTTAACATTTCAGAGACAAGTGTTTTCATTAAATACCAAATATCACTGTAAGTACACTGTGAAAAGAACTTACGACCCCCAGATATTTTTTCTTTCTTTTAAATATTTAAATTCATTCTTTTTTCAAAATTGGTATGTTAAGGATACCTGGCGCCCTAGTCGAGCAATTTAATAAGATAATTATAAATAATTAAAGTAACTTCATCACCTCCTTTTAAGAAATATTACAAATGTCGCCGCAACTGTGGGCCTTTTTAGTCGAAATAAACAGTGATTTTGGTAATGAGAATTCTTGAAATCAAGGTAAGGACTCTCTTTATAATAATAAGAAAGATTCTTTTTTAAAAATTTTTTGTGTTAAATATAGTAAGATAAAAATGGAGTCAGAAATTGTAAATGTAAATAATAGTGATGAACAGGTAGGGTTAGGAAATCAAAATTCTTTAAATAATATAGAGCCATTGGAATTTACAGGGGATATTTTTGATAATTTAGAGAAGGAATCGCAAAGTAATGAGCAAACAAATGAACAATTTGCACAAAATTTTTTAGATCAAGAAATAAGTAGTAATAGTAATAGTAGACGTTCAAGTGTGAACGCGAATAGTAGTTCAGGTTCGGATTTTAATGGGTTTGATAGTGATAGGATGCTAAATAGTAAAGAAAAGTGTGAAGATATGAATAAAAAATTAGTAGAAACACCAGGGGTAGAAATTGTAGAAGAAAATTCAGATAAGGAATTAAGAGCTGAAGAGGTTAGGGTAATTGAGCAGGTTAGTGTAACCAAAGAAGTTAGGATTGATGAGAGTGTAGAAAATAATGATCAAGGTATGAGCATGGAAAAAATATATGAGATGTTAGTAAAAGGATTTCGACAAACTAGTTTAGATATGGATAAAAAATTTGATAAAAATAGCTTAGAATTCAAACGAGATAATGATAAGAAATTTGAATGTATAAGTAATGATATTAAACAAACAAATAATAAAATTGAACAAAATAATGTAGATTTGAAGCAAGATTTAAATAATAAATTTGATGACTTCAATAATAAATTTGATCAAAATAAGCTAGAAATTAACACTAAGCTGGAAAATTTCAATGTTAAACTTGAACAGAATAATGTCAAACTTGATAAGATAGATAATGACCTGAAACAGAGTAAATTAGAACTAAGACAAGCTAATTTAGATTTAAAAGAAGCAATGTGTAAAAAATTTGAAGAAATGAGGGTTGAATTAAAACCAAATTATGTAAAATTTGAACAGAATCTTAAAATGGAAATTAATGTAATGGAAACTAATAATAAAGTAGAATTTGAATTAAGCTATTGTGAGAAAAAAGTAGAATTTGAACAGATTAATAGTGTAGAAGGTGTTTTGGTAGAAAATATTAATAATTTAGATAACAATTTAAATCAAGCAATAGCTGAAATTGAAATTAACAGTTTTAATGAGATAAATAACATGTCAAATGATTTGATAATAATAGAAGACGATTGTGTGAATGATTGTGTTCAAGAAATTTCTAAAATAATGAATAATGGGTTAGGTAACAAGGTAAATCTAGAAACAGCAAATAACGTTGAAATTAATATGTCTAGTGGGGTTGGAATAGGTATAAGTAATTTGAAAAACAAAGTAAAAGTAAATAATCTAATAACGAAGGTATCAGCTGTTTATTTTAAAAAACAAGTGGGTCATAAAAATGTAGAGTTTGAAAATTATGTAATGATAAAATTTAAGAGTATCTTTCAAACCCAAGAACAAGAAATTAAAAGTTTTTGTGAGAAATCTAACTTTAAATATAATCTTGACAGTAAAAATGTAGAAATAGTAAAAGAAGGCTTTGTACTAGTGTATAAGAATGGTGGGGTTAGAATTCCTGAACGAACAGATGTTGAAATTAGGTCATTGGATTCTAAGATGTTTGAGAGAAAGAGAAGTGTAGATATGTCTGTAAGGGAGAAAGAGAAAGGTATTTTGTCAACACTCCGAGACAATAACGAAGTGGGATCCTTTGTTAGGAAAGAGTCTGTTGTGATGACTGGGCAAGACAAACTGTCCCTGTGGACAGAAGTATTTAACATTAAAAGTATGTTAAAAAATTCAATCATGTATTTTAAAATCTTTCACCAATCTGGGAACCATCGTAAAAAATGTATAATTTATAATTGAGTTGTAATAAATTGAAATTTGGAATGAATAAATAAATGTAAGGACATTTTATAAACACACGGACTTGATTTTTAAAATAATTAATAAAAAGTAGTTAAGATTTTGTTAATAAGTAAGTTTAAGTTTGATAATGAATGATTAAGAGTTATGAATACTAATAATTTGCGTGTACTGATAAATTTTGTAAGCTAAGACAGAAATATAGAAAATAATTATGTGCCAAGCTAGTATGATTAAGAGTTTAGTTTTAGAAAACGTTTAGGTATTTGTAAAGTAAAGACGCTGGATTATAGCAGTAAACAACTTTATATGTTTATTAAGATCTTAATATTTAGAAAACGTGACGAAAACAGATTAGCTAGATGAGAGGATCATTGGAGCTGCAAGGTTGTGAGTGAATAACCGAGCGTTGTTTATACTAAGATAAATATTGACTTTACGTGTTAAGATAAAGCAGATTAGTTTGAAGCGAGGATTCAGAGTAACGTTGAAGAAATAGTATTCAATAATAAGTGGGTGGATTCAATAAAATATTCAATAAGATGAGAGAGATTGAATCTAGTTGGAACGAAAAGGTTTTCACTTCTTATCAGTAGACAGATATATTGCGTCATACAGCTAGGGGAGATTGTTTATTCCTTAGTCAGGTATAAATTCCTATGCATGACATTGAGACGAAATATAGGGTGTTACCAAAATGCTGTCTAGGAAAATAAAAAGCCTTTGACGAATAATTCAAAGTTAACTTGCGTTTTCAAAATAAAAATTACTTAAATAAAGGATAATTGGTTTTAAATAAAGTAAATAAGAACAAAAGTAGATTACTTAAATAACTTTGATAGAATTAAAAGTAAATTTCTGAGTAAAGAATTTAGAATAAACTTTAAAAATAAAATTTTCGTTTTGAATTTGAATAATAACATCTAGAAAGGAATACATAATCAGAAAATCAACGATGCTAGTAATAAGATTGGTAAAATAAACATTATTTCAACTTCGGATGATATAATTTAAATGAAATTTTTTATGAATTTTAAAATTTTCTTCGTGTAGATGCATTTAAGGAGTACATGAACATTTGGGTGGATGGCTGAGCGTTTATGTAGTAATAATAGAATGTTTTATTCGCAAGAATAAGGCATTCTGGGACTACATGGAGAGCGTGTTGTGGAATAGGGATGTGTTTTGGGCTTTATCTTGAATTTAGTAGGGATATTGCATTCAACCACTGCACATTTCAACGTCACAACATGTTGCTTTGTGTAAGAGTCCAAAGAGCAATTTGAAGTATGCACGGTATAAAGTAGATGGTCAGAAGGACTGTAGTGGGGTAAGTAGGAGGTCAAATGCATAAAACAAAAAAAAAAAAAAAAAAATTCATAAAAAACAAATAAAAAAGGTATAAATAAAAAACAAAATAAAAATGGAACGTTGGAGGGTTTTATTAATCGACGTTCGACAGGGCTTTATTATAAGCATAGAGGAGTATAATTCAATTACTGTGACTATAATAAAGCCCGGTCGAGTTTTGAAAAATAAAATAAGAAAAAACAAAATACAAAAAATAAAAACAAAAAAATTGTCATACGACTTATGTAAATGAAATATAGTTAAAACTTTGACAATTTTGAGAAGTTTAAAGAACAAAGAGTTCTTATTTTGTGTTGAGAAATACAGAAATTTAGTAGAAGAAGTTCAGGTAAGAACGAAGGGTTCTTATTTTTGTATGAAGAAGGAGGGGGTTTGTTAAGAAACAAAGCCTAGAAATAAACCGGACGTGACAGGAAGGGAGTTTTTATTTGAAATGAAACGAAAAGTTCTGTAAAATTGTAAAAATGTTGATTAGGTGATTAGAATAGGTAATTAGATGTTAAATTGTAAAACGATAAGTTGTATGTTTTGATGTTTTAAATTTTAAGGATTATTAGATAATATGAGATAAAAAATTGTTAGTTTTAAGTGATTTATGATTTGAGAATGTGAAGAATAGTTGTTTAAGGTTTGAGAATTTATGTGAGTTTTGCCAAGACAGATAATAATAAAGTTTTTAAGTTTTTTTTTTTGATGTTAAATGATGAGTAAAGGAGGTTAAGTTTTTGTTTTTTAAAGGAAGGAGTAATAAATTAATAATAAGTAGAGAGATTTTAATGAATTTGATAGAAAGGATAAATAAGTAGTGTTTTTTAAATAAATAATAATGGAATTTGAAATAATAAATGATGTTAAGCAGTTATTTGATAAAGGTGTCTAAAGATTTTGATGAAATACGGTGTTAGCTGGGAAAGCAATGATAATTTTTTATTTTTTATAAGTTTTTTGTATTTAAGTGATTGATGACAAGGGAGATTTTAATGAAGTAATTTAAATGAAAGAATTTTTGAGTTTTTATATGAAGATGATGACTTTACAGAATTGTTGAGTAAAGTGGTATTTAAAATGAAGTTGTTCTGTTAATAAACTTTTATAAAGAAGGTAGTTAAGTTGCATTGATGGTTAATTTTTTAGTTTTTAAGAGGTTTTTTGAGTACTGCGATGAAATAAAGGAAATATACGACGATTTTAATGAAATAAAGGAAATATGCGACGATTTTTAATGAGATAAAGGGAGATTTGAGGAATTCTGCGAATAAACGACGGTTATCATGATTTTTTAAAGGAAGCTACGTTGAGATAAAGGGATAAATGAATGATAAAGAGGTTTTTTGGGGATTAATGCAACTTGAATTATTAAAATATGAAAGATAAGATGGAAATAATTTTAAGACAGGATACTGAAAGATGAAACAATTGTAAAGAGGTAATTTTGAAATAAATAGATGAGTTTTGTAAGTAATTTTATTTTTTTTTGATAATAATGATGTTATATTTTGAATTTTAGTTGAAGAAAAGAGTTTTTTGTAATTGTAAAATCAGTAGCTAACATGTTATCCCAGCAAGATACAGGAGAATTGAGATTTTAAGTAAGAATAAATAGTTATTGGATTTAAACTAAAATAAATAATAATATAAAGTCTGAATTGAAAAGTTTTAAAGTGAATTGAAGTAATGTTGAGTAATAAGTAAATAATTTTCGTAAAAATGTTAATTGAAAATGAGAGGTTTTAAATTTAAATTGTGTTAAGTTAAAAAATGATTTAGATGAATAGTGTGAGATGGATGTAGATTTTCAAAGGATGTAGAAATGTCGTCTTGGCAAAGAGGATGAGACGTAGAAAAAGTATATAGACGGCTGTCTGGGAGATAAGCTTTGAGTGACGGGATCCTGTCAACAAAAAATGTTGATGGAAAGTTTCAGCCAACGAGGTTGGAAAGGAAACTGATGATGGGTTTTATTGTATAAATAGAGATAAGACTTAGCACTAATTGATTCGCATTATTTTTTTTTTACATGAGTTATGATGACTCAAACAAATTGAGATAGTGAAATAGGATTTTAGCAAATAGATTTTAATTTTTTATGTAAAAAGAGAATCTTTCTTAAATTAAGTATACTAGGGATACTTATTTTCTTTCATGAGGTCCTTAGCTTCTGAAATGAAATGTCTTGAACATCCATTAAAAAATTTTTTTTCTTTCTCGATTTGAAATATATATATATAAAAGCTTTGTATTCCAATACCTGTATTGAAATACAAACCTTGTGGGGTTTTTGTGACAATGTGAAAAGTCAGATTTTAATATAGACTCATTTAAAAGACGCGGTTAAGCCAAACAGATAAGAGATTCAAATAATAAATTAAATGTAGTAACTTCATTAATAAAAGAAAAATGGATTTTCAAGACAACAATATGAATTATTATGTTTAATTTTAATGTAATTTAGTTTGTTTGTTTTATTATGTAAAATATGTGTATTTTACGGCAGTGCGGTAAAATGTTGAACAGTGACCGGAAGGAACGCTTTTCGGAAGTAAGAATTTGCCTCATGGTTACAGCAGTCTGAGTCCAGCGTTAGGAGTGACAGGCTGTTTCTAAAAAAGTCTAGATCAGAGCTTGGTGGAGAATGGTTGTGTTTTTTGAGAGTCTAGTAAGGCTTTGAGGAGTAAGGTTGTGTGAAATGTAGAGTTCTTAATTACAAGTTTGTTTTATCTAAAAAGTAATAGATTTAATTTTTGTCTCAAGTAGAGACTAATTTAGTAGAAAATGGATAGGAAGTGATAATGGACGCTTCTAATGACAATGTAAACGTGTTTGAAAGTAATAGACTTACTGTATTCTAAGTGACAAACAATATTTATGAGAAAATTAGTATAAAGTATTTAATTAGACGGTGAATATAAAAAAAAAAACTTAATGAACACTCGAATTTATAAGATTTCAAAGAATAAGAGACTGTGTACTGTAAATGAGTGTCTTAAACGGATCGTTTAGCACGTGGCAAAAAACTTTGTATCGAAGTGAACATTCTTTTATTAATGATGAATGTTATGATTGTCGTACAAAAAAAAATAACATTCCTAGAGTGCTGGGTGAATATTCGAAACATGAACTTTTCAGAAAACAACGCTTGCTGTAATCTACAAGTCTCAGGACATCTGGAATTAATATCTTTGGACAATTTTAGTGCAAATGGGTGTTCTGGTATAAACACCATATGTTAAATTAGGACTAAGTATTTATATTATGTTTTGATATATTTTGCTATACATGTTTAAATTTTTTAATCTGTTTCATAAATATTTTAAAAGGAAATAAATTGATAGATAAAATAATAAAATTTTAATAATTGAAGTAAATCTCCATCTGAGATCTTTATAATGATTTAAATTTAAATAAAAAGTAAATTCCTGTTGCAACAATTTTATTGGTAAAAGCATTTTTAAAGATAAAATTAATTAATTTGAAAGAAAGAAATAAAGGAAATATAAATTCATAATTTGTTATTGAAATTAAAAAGGATAACTAGTATTTGTAATATGAATTTTTTGTTGTTAATAATAATTTGTAGGATGTTTCTTTAATAGTTTAATAAATCTTTATGTTAACATTTCAGAGACAAGTGTTTTCATTAAATACCAAATATCACTGTAAGTACACTGTGAAAAGAACTTACGACCCCCAGATATTTTTTCTTTCTTTTAAATATTTAAATTCATTCTTTTTTCAAAATTGGTATGTTAAGGATACCTGGCGCCCTAGTCGAGCAATTTAATAAGATAATTATAAATAATTAAAGTAACTTCATCACCTCCTTTTAAGAAATATTACATCATCTCCCAGGCATCTCTCGTGTTACCATAGCAACGCGCGACAACAAACTGTAGAAGCTACGCATCAAACACTCGATATTGTGGAGTCGTACTCGACACGACCTTAGTACTTCGAATGATTTTTTTTTTTTTTTAAACCTGCTTCATGTAAAAACACCAATTTTGTATAAAATGATTTTTGTAATCGATTAGGATTTAAGATTTTTAAAAATCGTCAACTTAAAATTTGTGCTGTGGTTTTTGTGATAGTGCAGTGGGAAATGTAATATTGGTAGTGATTTTGCGTCGTAGTTTATTGAATTTTTAAAAATTAATTCATGAATGAAAAGTGTTCCGACAATATTATGGAGCCATATGAACTGTTGTTAAAATTAACTTAAATTAATATTAAATTGAAGTTTCAATGCAATATAATACCATCATCATATTTTTATACTAATGAACACCAAATTAAGAACAATACAGTAGATATTAATTAGTACGGTAAATTTTATATTTAAGACCTGAAAAGTAATTATTGATAAAGTTTCGAGTCTTTTGCCATCTTCAGGTTCGTAAAATGTCAATTTTTGTAGATAACATTTTGTAGTAAGCTGTTCGTATCAACGAAAGTGAGATAAATAGAAAACATCACAGCGAAATTGTGTAGAACATTTTTTTTTTATTAAAAATGAAGAACATTTTAGTACTTTTTAATATCTCGATTTATGCGTGTTATCATTAGGTTTTTTTTTCGTAAACATCAGTTTGTACTTGTGTAGAAAATTTGACTATTTAAAACAATTTTTTCAATTTCAATTTTCAAAGTTTTGAAGTTATAGTAAAGTCCGTAGTCAGGTAGTTAGTAAAAAATTTTTTAATTCATCGAAGTTTCTACGTAATAGTGACATCTTCATGTGGTTATTTCAATAATTACAAGTACTGCCCTAATTTGTTCATCTTCAAATTGTTAAGAGTAAGTTTTAATTAATCGAAGTTTGAACTTAATCTTTCAATACCTCAAAGTTTCGACGTAATTGTGACATCTTCATGAAGTTAAGATTAATAGTGATAGTTTAAGTAGGAAAAATTAAATATTTGAAGTTTCGATGATTTAGTGTCATCTTAAAGTACTAAACATTATATCAATTTTAATACTCTTCACGTTTCTACATTATATTGCCATCTTCAGGTATACTTGTGTATTTTCTAGTAGTTTTTTACGGTATAAACACAGTGTAAAAGACGTCTTTCTTATAGGTCGTTAACCGACTATGTTGCATATCTGTTCACAGACTCTGAACGGAACGACTACAATGGAACTCCTAACTTGTAAAGATTGTGTTAAGAAAAAGAGAATTGTTTCAAGTAAACTGGAAGGTTCGAGTTATTCGCCGGTTGTACTTCGCCGGTGTACACGGCCCTGTTGCAATCATCGGCCGCGACTTGTCCTTGAGAACGAGTTGGTGTCGTTGTGTTCGGTGTTGGAGATCTCTACCATGCCGAGGATCGGGAGGGAGTCCCATCACAGACGGAAACAGGACCCGAAGGTTTCACCGAGACATCTAAGTTCGGTAAGTGGGGTTTCTTATTGAATGTCAGTATGAAATACAAACCTAACCTAACCTAACCTAACCGGTGCAATATCGCCTAGACAAAATGTCGTTTCTCTAATGTTATAACTACATGTGAGTAATAGAATCCTCTACACCTTTCTTTAATGCGGCTTTTTACAACTTTCCTATCATGTCTTTCTTGATCAAATCTTGTTCTCTTCCGATCCCGACGTTATTACACCTTTTATTTTATCTTGTTATTTTATAAGGCGAGGATTATCTTGTTTTTTTTCGACTTTAAACAATAACGGAGTAAAAACAATAATTTTGTTTACGTACCAAAAAGTGAAAAAAAAAGTCCCGAAATAGTTTTTTTTATAGATAATTTTGTCAAAAATAAGATATCTACTCTTATATTTTTTTTTCGAATAAAATTACCATTTTCTGAAATGTATCCAATAAAAAGCAATAATAAAATGAGAGGGAAAACAAAATCTAGAATAAATCCTGGAAGCTCAATATGTAAGACTTAATTTCCTTTATTCATATTTCAAACAAAAAAAACCCTCATATTTTCTATGATTTTCTGGGGTGAAAACTTTAAATTTGTTAAAACTGTAAGGGTGAAAACGAACGTGAAGAAGGTTTTTTAAAAATCTGAAAAGTTTTTATTCATAGTTTGAATCAAGATAAGTATTTTGTCTCTAGAAAATTGTTTGAAAAACGTTTATTTTCTTTAAAACGACGAATTTCTCCTCTGATAAATGAAAATCGTAATATTATCCATGCGAAAAATTCTGAATAAATATATAATATTTTGATTGCACTTTTATTTAAATATAATTTCTTTTATTTAAACATAATTTGCAAGTTGTATAAATTTAGACCTCATAAAAGTAGCCCCTCACTTATAAACCGTGTTTAAGTATCTTAAATAATTAATTTTCTCAGAGGCTTACAATCAGTGAGTACGGGCTTGACAATCCCGGGGGTGCTTATCTGGCTCTACACTTTTACACGTAGTCTTGGTTAGATCCTTCAGGTCTCTCTTGACAAACACTTATTCTTTACCGACTCTGACACTAAAAGTATTCGTGGGGGTAGATAACTTTAATTTTCGTTTTCTTCTTTTTTTTATAAGGTGTTGATGACTAAGAGATTTTCGCCTTTAAACATCAAGAAAAATCTTAATAACAAAGTTAAAGAGGGGGGGGGGTGAAAGTTGACCTTGCAGTTCTAGTTGGTGGGAAATCTTCAGTGTGTAGGATCAGTGAACATTTCATGGTGTCTCTGTTAATAACAAAGTCTACTTAAATATTTTTACATTTCCAGATGTAGTTTTTTTTTTATAAAGAAAATTTATTATTTCTGAACAGTAATATTTTTACTCTTGCCATTTCACAACAGGTTAGGTTAGGTTAAAATGTGAAATAAATCGTTAAACCCTAATTCTCAGAAATTACATATTTTATTTTAACAACCCGATGGTTGAATAATAAAACTCTAATACTATGTCAAGGTGTTGAGGGTGTCTGTTCTAAGGGGTAAAGTTTGAGAGTTAACGATCCAGCCATTTTTTTACATCTTACACTTGAGCGAAATTTGATCTACATCGTTAAACCCTGTTTTGAGAAAATCGTAATTTTGTCTTTTTTCTCCTTGAAGTCACTCTAAAATTTGGAGTTATCAAAAAATTTTAAAAAAATCGCCCTGACGTAAGACAGACGACGGACAGAAACATCATTAAAAAGCCAACTTCGATTTTTGACCATCAAAACTTTGTCTAATTTTATCAGAATTAAACTAAATAGAATTAAGTTACAAGGTTGGATAAGACGTGTTCTTCAGTTAGTTTCTGCGCCGAGCGCGGGATCACTTAAAACACTTACTGGGATTTACTCTGTGCAGGTGTCTTTGTCACAAGTAAGGGAATGCAGGTCCTTATTTCAATCTACTCTCTATATGTGTCGCGTTGTGCTGGGTTTATTTGTAATTAGACAATTTTTTACAGAAAATATCGTGTTTTTATCCAAGTTTTTTAAAATATTCCTAGTTTTTATCCAAATTAAAAAATATATATTATGTTTTTTCAAAGTATTGTGTTATTATCTAGGTTCTTTAAAAGATTTTGTGTTTTTTTATCCAATTTTTTTAAAGATATTGTGTTTTTGATCAAAGTTTTTTAAAGATATTGTGATATTAAAATTTATCCAAATTTGTATAAATATTAGATATTTTGTTTCCTTTTCAAGTTTTTTTTTAAAGATATTGTTTTATTTCATTTATGTTTATATAAGTATTTTTGTGTTTTTTAAAAAAGATATTGGGTTTTTAATTATAGTCTTCTTAAAGAACATGAAAATAAAGAAGCCCTAATCAAGTATCAAATCATCAAATATCGAGTTATAATAGTACAAGGAGAACCGGCCCATCAGGCCGAAAACAACTCGGAGGTTGGGCACCAGAGAACACCGCCCTTAGGTATAAAATATATTTTTAATTATTCCTGTTTCATTTTCACTTTTTGATTTACAAATACCTAACTGACGTCTTCGGTGATGTATAGTTTTGGTTCTTTTCATCTGGTTTTTAGAATGGGCGAGTGAGAAAGATTGTGCAATTTTTTTTGCATCATTCTTTTATTCTTTGTTAAACCTTCTTTTATAAATTGAAAACCGATATTTCCGGAATCTTGTCAAGGGAAGGGTATTGATTACCTTGTCCGTGTACCGCGGGATTGGACAATTTCCGTATTAGCTCATTTCCTTTCAGGAAGGAAACATTGATGAGTACAGACAATGTTACATGCAGCGGTGAACTGAATATTTTGTCCTGATTTAGTGTTTTGTGTGATGAATTAATATTATTGATAGAGAGTTATTTACTAGCGGGACTCTGAATGGTGGAAGTAGCACTTCGTTGGAAGTATAAATAATCAGACTACTGTTTGTTACAATATCAAATATTAGAGAAAAGTACAGGGAATAAAATAGTGTAACTCTTATGTATACTAGATATTTTTGTAACCAGTGAAATATTGATACACAGTTATTTACTAGCGGGACTCTGAATGATTGAAGTAGCACACTTCGTTAGAAGCGCAGATGGTCCAAACACTGTTAATTTCAGGCCTTTTGAATACATACAATGTATAATAAGAAAAACTGTTTTAAGATATGACCTAGAATTTAAATAATAACAGTTAAAAACATGGATTGGCTGTTTTATAAAAATTGGTCCCCATTACATTGTTCTTGATGACGATAATTAATTAGCTTATTTGTCAGGTTATGTTTAATACTAGTAAGCAGAATCTGTTCGCAAGGAGATATCTAGTTTAAATTAACTATTGTTCGATCGTAAAACAAAACACTGTATTACTACGTAAACATCGAGGGTTATCGCTGCGAGGTATAGCAATGGATTGACCTAGTTCATCTCTCTAGTCTGCTCAAGTGACCGTAACCCTAACCATAACCTAGGTTTACTTTAGAACCCGGTTGACCTGACCCTCAACTTTGTCATTTAATAATCTACAAAAACAATAATGTCAACGAATGTATAAACGAATTAAAGGTGAATTGTTCACATCAATCAGCTGCATTTTATACATCAAGAGGTGTTTTCGTTTGGTTTCAAATCGTCTCATAAAAACCAAGCAGTTTTTCGTCTTTAATCAACGAGGAAAAATAAAGGTTTCTCCTTAAAAGGTCGAGATTTTAAATTTTTACGTGATGTAATCACCAATATCATTATCGTAAACCATAAGGCTGTAACACTCACAGGGTGGTTCTTTTATGGTGGGCAGTATTTGTATATTGTAAACTATTAATCTGATAAATAATGATCGTTGTTACCTTCTTATATAACTTTAAAATCGGTTTTGCAAATTCTGAAAAAGGGCAGCCATTTTCCAATATGTGTCAAATTTTTAACTTTTTATAAAAAAACTCCTATTTTTTAGAATTCTGGATAAATTTTTAAGAATTTTTTATTCTTAGTTATTGGTTTCATAAACCAACTCGTTTAGGAGTAATAGGCGCTTAAATTTTCGAATATTTGAGTTTTGAAGCATTTTCAGGAGGCGATTTTTCCATACTTCCCATTGTCATACTAACGTTGGACTAGAAATAATTTGTGCAACAAACAAAACATTGCTAGTAATGTAGTAGTGTTGTAAGAAATTAAAATAGCCTATGAAATTATTTGTTTTATTTGTACCTAACCTAACATAACCAAACCTAACCTATACTAACCTAACCTAACCTAACCTAACCTAAACTAACCTAACCTAACCTAACCTAAACTATGACTACTTAATTTTTATCTTGATTCAACAATGGGAACTGTGGAAAATTGCCTTTTGAAAATGCTTTAAACGTTAAATGGTCGAAACTTTAAACGATTACTCCTAAACGGGTTGGTTTATCAAACAATAACCAAGAATAAAAAGCGTTAAAATTTTGTGCAAAATCCGAAAAATAGGGGTCTCCATAAGAAATGTAAAAGTTGGCGGCCATTTTTCAAAGTTTGCAAAACAGATTTTTACGTTATATGAAAAAGTAATAACGGTCCCAAATTTAATGTTGTTTTTATTGATTTTTTTTTTTTTTTTTTTTTTTTTTTTTTTTTTTTTTTTTTTAATTAATAGTTTAGGATGTACCAATCACCCACGATAAAAGAATCACCCTGCATAAGGTTAACTTTGTTTTGTAACATTTGACTACTTTAAAAATTAGTTTATATTGCATTGAAAGTTCGTGTAAAAAAGTAACTGTGTATACGCGAAAAAAATGGCGCTCCATTTAATGAAAAGCATAAACACATTTACAGAATTAATTAATTTAAAATGAGAAATGAAACACTTTGAATTATATAATTGAAGTTAATCCCAACAGACGAGAAAGCGAAGTCGAACCTTCCCTTCGTTAGCAATGAATGGAATGAAAATACATTTCAAAGAGTTCAAATACCTCAGATTTTGCTTTATACAGTCGACATTTCTTAGAAATATAGTGGAGAGGGCAAATTGCTCAGTTCAAGTGTTTACGGTCTGGGGATTGTGCCCATTACAAGGTTCAACTATGTAGTCTATAGTTTATAGCGATCTGAGAAATTATATTTCTTTTTTACTTCATTTTTTGAGGTCCTTTAATCAAATCAAAATTTGTGACATAATTACTGTTTGAGACTTCAGGATCTCTTCTACGTGTAAAAATAAAGTCAGAAAATGTTTAGTTACTCGTCTATTCGCCATTTTGTTTTGTTTAACACAAAAAATGTAATTGTGAAAATAGATAAGACTCAAATTTTAAACACGGATTATGTTAAGTTTTACAAGTGGACCAAAAACAACGACTTTGCTTTGTTTTAGTTTCAAAATGGTAGCTGTTTAAAATTGTTTAACGTAAAATATCTCTAAAACTGTTAACTTTACAAAAAATCTACAAAAATCAAAATGTCTTGGTAATTTTCATGATAGGATACTCCTACCATTAATTGGTTTAGGCCAATTGCCAATTGGGTTTAGGCCAATTGGGTTTAGGTTTATTGTAGGTATAATATTCAATTTCTATGATACTTTAGTTCTAGGACTACAATAAGAATATAAAACTTTTTAATGACATTTTTAGGTAAATTAATTCGGATATTTGCAGTCTTTATTGTAGACAATTACCAAGAAATTACGTTTTTAAGGTTCTTGAGGCTATAGGCCTATTTGAGTCAAATTGGTCATAATCGTTGGAGTATTTTTTTAGAAAATGGTAATATTGTGTTTTTTCTAGGCAGCTCCTCCTAAATTGATATATCCATCTTATCTGTAGCTCAAAAGCTAACTGAATAATTATCAATAACAAATTTAAAACAATGTTTTGATAATAGTCTACAATAACCAAACATTTATGGTACTATATACGTACCATTAATTAATTTAGGCTAATATATTGTCGCTATAACAAACAATTACCAAGGTACTGAGGTTCGAGGAACTTAAATTAAATGTACCAATAAAAGTATTTTATAAAACTGATAATAAATTAAAGTTGTGGATATTGTAGACAATTACCAAGAAATATGTTTTTTAGTTTTTAATCCTTGTTATCGGTTATCTTTTGAGCTACAGAAAAAATAAAAATACCACTTTGTTCTTCATTAAAAAAATAAAAATACCACTTTGTCCTTCATTAAAAAAATAATAACACCACTTTGTTCTTTATTAAAAAAATTAAATACCACTTTGTTCTTCATTAAAAAAATAAAAATACCATTTTTTTCTTCATTTAAAAAATTAAAATACCACTTTTGTTCTTCATTTAAAAAATAAAAATACCATTTTGTTCTTCATTAAAAAAATAAAAATACCATTTTGTTCTTCATTAAAAAAATAATAATAAAAATACCACTTTGTTCTTCATTAAAAAAACAAAAATAAAAATACCACTTTGTTCTTCATTAAAAAATAATAATAATAATACCACTTTGTTCTTCATTAAAAAAATAATAATAATAATACCACTTTGTTCTTCATTAAAAAAATAATTATAAAAATACCACTTTGTTCGTCATTAAAAAAAATAAAATATTTTGTCGGTTGTACATTTTTTGTTAAACATTTTTATCGGCCGCTATTTTGAAAATAAAACAAAATAAAAATCCTTGTTTTTGGTGCACTTGTAAAACTTAACATAAATAATGTGTAGACCAAAATTGAACTCAATATCTTATCTATTTCCACCACTTCACTTTTTGTAAAAAAAGACAAAATGGCATATAAGACAGGAAACTAAGCATTTCGGACCTATATATATACACAGTATATAATATTGTCTTTAGTTTTACATAGGCCTATAGAATGAGCTCCCAAAGTTTCTGCATATCATCCTGTATATGTTCAGTAAGCCGAGTTGGTGTACCTACGGAGATTATCTTAAAACCTGTAGGATTGTATATCCAGATAGTTGTAGATGCTTTAAATGGGGTCGCATTGCTGAAGGGGGTGGAGCTTCATTGATTACATTACTGCTCCTGACCTATATAATACTTCTAACCTTGAATTATGTACCATTTAGTTGTAACAAGTCTATGAGAAAGTTATGAGATGGGGACAGAAATTTTGAGCTCCTTTTGGGTAATAAAAATTTATATCTGTCTGTTTTGTAGAATTTATTTTTTTAACCCAGTGTACAAAGTAAATTTCGATTTCCGATTTTTGACTAATCTTCACATTTTGTGTCCTCTGGAAGCGGGGAAATTTTTTTTTGACATTCTGTCCGTCCGTCGTCGTTGTCGTCTGTACGTAAGTACGATAGCGGCCACAAAAATTAAGATGGGAACGAAATTCCGTACATGGGATTGTGTTGAAACCCTATGCAAGACAGGAAAGTCGAATGTCCGTGTTTAGGTCCTAAAATGATTTTTGTATTGTCTTACTGTCCGTCGACTTGTGTTTATCGTCCAAACGCGTGGACCGATTTGAATCAAATTTAGTAAGTGGATATATTTTAGTATCTTTTTTAAATTGTTGTCGGAAACTCAAAATTTGGTAGCTGCAATAAGATGAAAAGATCGTACATGTTAAATTCATAGAGCAAACGTTCTTCTCAAGCTAGACTGATAAATGAATTAGCTCTCACAGAGTATTATAAGCCTTCAGGATATTTTCAGTCTTAGACAATTACAATTGTCAAGATCCTTGTATTCTGTGGAGGAGTTTGTTCGCTGTATGTCATAATCAAAGGATGACATTTCCGACTTCCCTTTGAATCCAGTTTGTATTATTTAAATATAGTTATTAAATTGTAGGCCTCGTTTAAATATATTATTTTCTATAATCCAACATCCGTGGTTCTGACAACTACTGAACTGTTAGTTGGTTTTTATTTTAATAATTTTATGCTGCACATAGTGAGGTATCTATCGTGTCAAGATGCATGACGTTGGGGGGAAAAGTAATATCGACCGCCATTTTGAAATTTAATGACCTATTTTCCGGTTGAAAAACTTGTGTAATTTAAAATAAAACCAAACAAAATTCTGAGTGTATTTGTTTTTACTCTAGAGCGTTTGCTAATACATAATTTTTAGTCAAATATGGTTTCAAATTACACTAATTGGTATGATCAGTGGACATTTCATGGTCTTGGATGTCAAGGGTTGAATGTAGCTTTATTTTCTATATGCAAAATGGGCCGAAAATTGAAAGCGACTCATGAACAGTCATGGGAGATTGAATATTTCATAGTCGGCTCAAGGTGTTTTGATGATTTTTTTTGTGTGTAATGGGAAATTTATATTACACGCAAATAAATATTGAAAGCTTCCTGTAAAAGAAAATTACGATTTGTAAACTTGAAAAAATAAATAAGCAACAGTTTTGAGTAGTAGGGGCAAGTTAGGCAAACGGAATGCACCCGACGTGTTGCCTACCTGCTCCTGAATTAGTAAAACTGAAGTCGGAGCATTGAACTGAGCATAACCAATTTTACTTTGTTATTTCCAAAGATTTATAACGAAAGAAGATTCAACGGTGTATTTACTATAAATTAAAATAGACATAAAGATGAATGATTAATTGCAAACATAAAACATAATAAGTTTATAATTGTAGGCTTTCTTTACACGTACACGTTGGTGGTCTGGCAATTTAAAATCATGGCTTTGAGAGGACGCAGTTTAAGTGTTAAACATAGATTTATTCAAATATTTATTGCTTATTAAATCTCTTCTTTGCACCTGTTGTAAATGTACAGCCTATGTGAGTTTTCGTAAAGTGGAAATATAGCTAAATCACTTTATCACTTAGGTTTACTTCTAAACACGAAAGATGGAAGTCAATGTCAATAAAAATCCTTGAGCTTTTAAATTAAAATATTTTACACATACAAAAATACTTGTACAATATAACAAACAAACAAAACACAATTCTTACAAAAAATACGCCTAAGTATCAGACGCGTTTCAACGACAAGGTCGTCCTCTTCAGAGAATACACGAGCTACACCAATCAAACTATAACTCCTCCACTATAAGTTTTAGTTTGATTGGTGTAACTCGTGTATCATTGAAGAGGACGACATTGTCGTTGAAACGCGTCTGATACTTAGGCGTATTTTTTGTGAGAATTGTGTTCTTTGTGTTTGTTATACTGTATAATTTTTCTCATAAGTCAAGCTCAACATTTAATAGAAATACTTGTGTTTACACTTATTGTATGGTTTTACTTCCCCGGTATAACACAAAGTAAAGGGTGATGGTCAAAAATGTCGACCTCCGTTTTAAATCTGATCTTCATGTTTCATGTTCAGGAAACTGAAAATGTTATTTCGACATGCCGTCCGTCCGTCTCTACAAAAAGCGGCCACAAAAAGTTATATAGGAACATGAAATTTCGTATAGGGGACTATAGTATGCTCATACATAACCCTATTAAAATTTAGTAAAAGTGTAATTGAAAATGTCAAAATGGTGGCAGTAGTTATATTATTCACACTAAATTATTTGCAAATTTCAATTCTGCAATTGTACCAACCTCCACATCTCTACGATGTCAAATAGCGAAGTTTTTTTTTTTTTTTTAATTCAATCCATGATCTTCCAAGGAAATATATTTACGTTTGTATAGTCACAAGATCATGCAAGGCCGTGTTACCGACACGAGCGTAGTGAGTGGAGGCCTACAAGGCCGAGATACAGACGCAAGAGAAGCGAGTAATATATAGCTACAAATCTAGGACTTTGCCGACGTCAAGAAATTAGTGATATATGCAATTAACGAGGTTTATACAACTTGCGTAACAACTAACTTACCTACCTCTTGAGCTAACAATTCCTACAAGCCCTAAGAAATGAACTTTCGTGCGTTTACATTGTTTGGTGGGGGTTGGTCAAGTACCATGACGGTTTTTCATCAACTGTTTTAAAATTTGTGTTATTGTAAATTGAAGCTTCGTACAGGCGAGAGAATAATGTCAACCATAGCTTCGATATAATTGAATACAAAAACATTTTGTTGTCTTTAGAAGATAGGATTTTTTAATGTCTTGATTTGTTATTAAATCCCTCAATGAGTTTTTTCCCAAAGTCGAGACGTAGTTAAATCGTTGTCTCGCGTTTGATTCACCCCATTTCAACAAAATCCTTAGCCCAGTTTTCAAAATAAAATTTACAAGACTTGTTAGATCAATAGTATTAGATCGATAGAGAAATTCAATGTCGGTTTTCTGTAGTTTTTGCATTTTTTAATCATTGGATATGTTTTTCTATCCGGGCAATATCTTGTACAGTACCTTGGACATAGTTACAGTAAATTATCTGTTTTTTTTTTTTATATATTTTAAAATTGTAGCCCTAGGATTAGTGATATTTTAGACACATAAATTCAATTACATTTTTCGTATGTCTGAAACTGCAGTAATCTTTATAAATAAATTACAAATCTAATCCGGCGAAAACGTATTTACCCACCCTGAAAAAATGAAGAAGCTAGAACGTTTAGTATTGTTATAAACAGTAAATTTGTTTACACGTATGAAAAAAAAGTTTTTTAAAAATAATGTGACAAAAAAAGATAATTATTTACTATAATGTTTTTAAAGACGTATTTTCTGAGATATAAAACGTTTGAAATGGTTCAAAAAATTATAGAAATCCAGAAAATTGTAAAATTAAAATAGAAGGCTTTTTGAACAGAAATGAATATTTTCCTGGAAAATCGGCAAAAACTATAAGAATGAAAACGAAAATCAATAAACTCATCCTGCGATTGATGCTCAAAATCAGCAAACGAATTTGTAAACAATATTTAATGATAGATTATTAATGTTATGATAGCAAACCAGGTTAGAAGAGACCTTAGACCAATGAAAAGATCAATTTTTTTACATCCGAATGGCATTTTAACCACCTTTACTTGATTCTTTCATCCATGTTCTATGATTTAATCCTTAAGATTAAGACTGACTTTGCAGCTCAGCAAAGCGTCCCTAATCCCTGTACGTAATTAATTCCGTTGTTTAAATAACACGGGGGAGTACAAGTTCAAGGCAGTATTTTACACCCTCCCCCTATAGATATAAGAAAATTTTTTCTAAGATTTTCAAGACCTAAATAAAACTGATATATTTTAAAATTTATTTTACGTTCTTATACGTAGTTAAAAAAATGGATGTCAAAATTTTCGGAGAAATGGAGAAATATGACGTTTAGACTTTCTGTGATCCCAAATATGTTTTTGTAATAGGGTTTGTTTGTTGCTGTCAGGTTCGTAATTTGTCTCTTGTAGGTCACTACAGCGTACCTATTTTGATCAAATTTGGTATGTGTGGATATATTGGTCATATCTTAAGTATTTATTACACTTTTACGAACAATAAAAATTTACTACTAAAACTTAAAATTACAAGTTTATCAAAATCAGCTGTGAAATGAAGTATGTTTGTTGTTATTTCTACACAAATTTTGTTTCAGTTGTTACAATTCGCAAAATCATCCATGTAGCTTTAAAACAGTTAATTTCTCAAAATAGCCTTTACTGATCTCATTAAAAAAACTAGATTGTGAATAATAACGAAACAAAACAATTTGAAAAATTATAAGTAAAAGAATATTACACTTCAGAAGTACTTTGAAAATATCAAAAAATAAATGATCTGTGTACTTATGGATTTTTGTTAAATTTGGTATATTTTTACATCTAGTCGGTTGCTTTTTTAATATGTCCTCGATAGTGCAAAATTTGGGGTAGTTGTCATAAACGCAAAATAAGATTTTCTCAAAATCTGCTGAAACAAATTTCATCAAATTTGGTACATTGTGGTCTCTAAGGATTCTAACTAAACGTATTGGTTGCTGTCTTCCCAAAAATATTTGGGAAGTATTGATCATTAAAAAACCAAAAATCATGGTCTACCGATTTTTGTTCAGGTAAAATTTGAAGATTAATGTGCAGAATTAACCAGTGAAAGGAAGTTTTGTGTTATCAAAATTAGTGTAAAACAAAAATTGTATTAAAAATTTTATTCAATCAATACAATTTATTCCTATGTCGAGTTGAAACATATTTTTCCTTAAGTATAAATAGTTTTTTATTTATTTATTTTTTTTTATTTTTTTTAGAGAATCGGGATATAATATAATTTTTGTATTTAATGGCAGTCTGAGAAAGTTGGTGCAATATTTTTTCATAAACTATCCTGATCTACATCATCTCCATTCTTAATGAGTCCAAAGAATGTTCTGAAAATCTTTCTTTCGAGTCATTGATAAAATTTAATTAAAATTATTTCTGCCATTTTAACATGAGGTCCGTTCTTTGTTATTTTTTTGCATTTTTACTGGTACATTTGCGGTCCTTAAGTTCTACATCTGTGAAGCAAATATCATAACTTGTCGACAGAAGTATATTAGGTATTCTTATTACACCCTTCAAATGATATTAAAACTTATATCTAAGTGGTGTCTTAGTGACTGAGGTCCTACCTAAGACACATGGAGGTGGGAGGACCCTCTATATATAAACAGTAGTTGGCTTGAGTGGAAGTTGATGGGGTTAATTAGAAATGATTTGCACAGAAAACACCTATTTTGAAAGTATCATTTTTGCTCAAGGGTTAAATAAAGAAACATAGAAACACTGCATTATTAATAGCTGTCATTATTTTATCGAAAGTAAATTATTTAAAACATCTAAATTCAATTGCCAGACTATGCTTCAAAAGCCCATTACCTCCAAATATATCTATATAAGTTTTAGATTAAATTGATCTTAAGAAAAGTTTACTTTTTTGAATAAAGAAAAAAATTATTAATAATTTAATAATGAGAATTCCTAAATTTGGTTCTAAAAATGCAGCAAACGAATATTCAAAAACCGGTGAAATTAAAAAAATTCACGGCAAAAATCCTGTTTGGTTGGCAAACTGGTCAAAAAGAGCAATCTTTTTAGTTCAGTAAATACAATAATATGACTCGAATGACACCCCGACACATAATTAATTTCATTATATAAATAAATCGGGAAACTACAAATTTAATGAAAATTCTGTAATAAAGGAAAATACGTTATTTTGTTTCTCAACTAATAGTATAACTATAGTGTAAAAATATCGGGGTATTATATTTTTGTTTGTTGTCTGAAAATTTTATTCCAATATTTTTGTATCACCTTTCTTAGTCTCCGTCATCTCCATTCTTAATGAGCCCGATAAATCATCTGAAATCTTTCTTTCAAGCCCTTCATTCGCTATTAATTTTTTTAAATCGAAATCTACCTTATAGCACGGCCTCTTTTGTTACTTTACATATTTTAATACAGGTATGTTTGAGGTTCTTTAGTTCTATATTTGAGCAAAATGTTTTTTAAGATCCTCTATCTCGTAAAGATCTTGCAAGAAGGGAAAGAAAGACTTAAATATGAAAATGTCAGTCAAGTGATTGCTGAACTGTGCTGTGTCGGATTACATTAGTTAATCCTTTTTATAAAAATATAAAAGCAAGATTTTCTTTGAACGATTGTACAATTTACCGAGTTGTTTGATCTCAAGTGAGTCCCCTCACCTCTCACCATTGGGGCGCTTGTTCTGGGCGAATCTCCTTGCCCACGTAAGTCTTTGAGATTTGTCGAGCTTGAAATTCAGTGTACTTATTGGTTCGATTTTCGAATCCTTGTAAACAGTTTAAATTGCTGAGATTGAGCGCAAGTTGAAAATGATACTTAACTAATTTTCTCCAATTGCAGCGCCGTCTATCACGAATCAAAAAAAAAGTTTGTAGCGTAAACTTTGTGGTTTGTATCTGTAATACAAAACGGGAGTTCCCATTTTAGGTTAGGTTACCAAATCGATTTTATACTGTGTCGTTTAATGGGTAAAAAAAACGATAATTTCAATTGTAGTTTGTTATCCTAACCTAACCTAACCTATCCTAACCTAACTTAACCTAACCTAACATAACCTCACCTAACCTAACCTAACTATCCTAACCTAACCTAACCTAACCTATCCTAACCTATCGTATCCTAACCTAACCTAACCTAACCTAACCTAACCTAACCTAACCTAACCTAACCTAAACTAACCTAACCTAACCTAACCTATCCTGACCTAACCTAACCTAACCTAACCTAACCTAACCTAACCAAACCAACTTAGTTTGTAGCGTAAAATACTAATCTGTAATACAAAACGGGTTTGAGTTCCCATTTTAGATTTCAAAGTTATTTAAGTCCTCCTCAAAAGGGAGCGGAGCGGTTTGATTTTAGCACGAGAGAATTGGCCCCTCAAAAATAATAATTTTTTTATTTCATAAATTTTTTGTACTGTCTTTCCTTAAATCGACAACTCTATATATCCCTCTTGTCATCTTGCCCTCGGGCTTTACTTGACCAACTCTTGTTCTCTTCCGAATCTGACTCTATTACAGCTATTTTATAGTTCCTTGCTTTTTCTTATATGAAGATGATGAAGACTGAGAGGTTTTTCTCTTTGAAACAAGAAGGTGTTATGATCATGTCTCACTGTATGGGTTTTAGATTAAGGTTGAAGTATATTATTCCTTATGACATAACACTAAAAACGAAAGAGTTCTTCTCATTGTGCAGGAACTGAATACAAATCAGTTACAAGTTGTGTTGTATACGTTGTGTAAACAATCACATTATAAGACAGTATGCGGCGCTGAAGGAATTTTTTATTGCAGCTGAGATCTACTGTATGATGTCGTCTTACTTTGTCACTTATAGTGGGTGGGATAAAAATACAGTCCTAATTTATATATCCGTTTGGAGAAATGATGTAAATATAACCTCAAAACAAGTCGGTACTTTAATTTATAACTGCTGATCGGAAAAATCATAATCAAATTTCACTATACATTGTTATACTCTTCATTATCTATGTTTTTTTAAAGTTATCTCGGAATATATTAGTGTCAAAATGTTTTTCCTTGTTAAAAGAGCTATCCTTGATCGCTTCCCAGTATATAGGGCGTACACTTCTCACTTGACTTGGTTTTTGTTGCAATTTTTAAGTTGCAACAGATCAATCACCTCGTTAACGACATTGAAACTGATCTGTATACTCGGCTTTCAGCTTTTACGCATATATTTGGGTTCAATTCCCAGTGATATATTTTTTACTTGAAATAATTATTTAATTAATAATTTTCTATACCATGGTTAAAAAAAAAAAAAAAAAACACTGGTTACTTTGATGAGGCTTGGGTTAAGAGTTTGATGAAGGTCTTATCACTTTGTTGCATCTCATAGCTGTCTTGTATAAAGAATTAGACTGGAAATGATAATTTATCGTTGAGTGTATTTTCTGATGATTGTATATCCCAAATTCTTCTGAGGCATTCATAATTCTTCCCTTTACAGATATGGAGTGGTGTTAGGTTGTTTACGAATATGAGTGTTTGTTGTTAATTAAATATTGTGCAAAACTTGATTTATTACCGTGCAAATTGTCTTTGGGCAAATGTTTAAATCACTCCATGAAAGTTCTGCCTGTTTGTCAGATGTAAAACCATTCAGTCGTTACACCCTATTTTATAAACACCTGACTTCTTTATTTATTTTTGGATTTTTTGTAAAATATTTTGGATGTTATTATTATTGGTGGGATGTGTAACAATGATGTTGTGTTTCTTGAATCCATTTTTCAGAATTGTGGGCATTAAATTTGTGTAACATATTTCTTTTTCTAAATATTATATACTAGTAGTGACTTAGAAAGCAAAAATGAACTTTAAAATATTTTGATGTTTATAAAAGTACGCTATTTTGAAAAAGAAAAAAAAATCTATTATACAGGGTGATAATTTTATCTTTGCCACAATTGGCATCTTGTAAACTGTAGAAAAACCTTAAATAAGGGATCTTCATTACTTTTTCACGTTAATTACACGTTAAAATCCATTTTGCAGACTTAAAATAAAAGACCGCCATTAATTAACCAATACGGCGGCTAACTTTGAAATGTCTTACAGAATACCCTATTATTTTAAGGTGTTTTATAATTTTACACAAAATTTTATAATTTTTAGGACACGTTTAGGAGTTACAGGGGCTTAAAGTTTAGCAAAATTAACGTGCGATTCATTTTCGGTAGAGGATTTTTCGTAATTCCCTTCAGGTTATAGTATATTGCATTACTAGTAGCCTACAGAAAGCGACCTTCTCCTGTGTTTCGCAAAGGCATTGAAATACAATCAAGCACCGGAAAAGCACTTTCGGTACGAGTTATGATGGAAAAAATACACAATAGGCCTAAGCAAAATAAAAAAACTAGTACGTTTCTCATAATATTATAAGCTTTTAATTAAGAATTTTAACTTTTATTACAAACAAAATTATCTCAACAAACATAAATGAGTTACAGAGTTACATAACATAAAAAACCTACAGTTTAAAAGTTCAGATTGTCAGATTGATGTTTATGGTACAATTTTGATTCCTTCGTTTAGAAGTTTTTTTTTCTGAATTGCCTGTAATGTTTGTAATGGTCGTGTTTGTATTATCCATTTTTTAATGTGTTTTTTTTGTTTTTTTTCCCCCCCATTTTCAAACACCTAAATACAATAGTAAAATTTTGCTATTTTTTGACAATTTTATTGTTATTTAAAGACCAGCTAATTTCAAACGCACAAATGCATTGAAAAGAAACATTTATTGCTCCTGGTGGACGAAACTAAATTAGAGCAGTGGAAAGTCAGCTGATCGTTTTTCCCTTGCTCTAATTATTTTGAGACTGGGAAACGATCACTTTCATTGCTCTCAGCTGTTATCGAAAACAGCTGATTTCGGTGCAGTATGATGAAAAAATTTAATTAGGTGTAAGTACAGAAAATGTAAACACCAACTTAGGACTAAACGTAAAATAATTACAGATTACAGCCGTTATTAGAAACTAGTTTTTAATCAAATACGACATAAAGCGAGGAGGAGTTTAGACTGTTATTTAATTTTTTTCCATGGTTTAATATAATTTTTTCATTGTCAACAGGTGAAATTACAGTTTTGATCAGTTTTGGTTCCTTTTATTTGGTTATAGAAAGTTTATTTTCACACTGTTTATTTTCGTTGTACCCAATAAATCAAAATACTCGATGAATATAAAAACAATCACACTGTGACGTAGTCTCTCCCTCCACTTACTTGACACAGTGACCTAATTCCTGCAATTCTAAACATCTGTTGTTCTAATTGCCATCAACGTGTAGCCCTACTACCATGGTTGTATCATTTGTCCGGCTTTAAGGGGGTGTTTTGGGATCTTTAATTAGATCATTAAAGTGTTAACTGCACATTGAATAGGGATAATTATCCTAACCTCAATTTTGTTTGTTACGTCAGCTGTTTGTTATAGGATATCAGTTTTTCTTCTGATTGTTTTTTAAGGTGTTCAAATAAACGATGAAAACACATTGTACAAACTTTCTCAGTTAGTTATCATAAAAACTAAATGAACACGAACTGAAACTTAAAATGACAGAAATTTTGAGTTCAGTGGTTGTCAATGAAAAAATGAAGATGAACCATGGGCGCCGTGTTTGTAAAAAATACGTAATTAAAGTCCTGCATTTGTTGCACCATAAATAAGTACTCAGCTGAAATCGTATTTCTCTAATGTCAGCGGTCGAGGGTTTCTTCTGCACCGTTATATTTCTTGTAATTTTCGTAAAAACTACAAATTTCATTAACATTTGATCGAAATCGGAACCCTGTTTTTTGTTTTTATCAATAACTTACGATACGGTATTTTTTGCAAGAAGTATTGCATTTTATTTATCAGTTTTTACAGGCTATACTTGAACAAAATTTGGTCAAAATCGATATTTTGGCTAAACACATGACGGCAAAGATCTTTGTAATTATCGATTTCATAAAACGAGTCAAAGATGTTTGTTTGGTGTGGGTGGTTTCGGAGGAAACATTTTCTCCTTGTCAAAAACCCCGAAGAAAATATCCACGGGTGTCAAATCAGCTGATCTTGGAGAGCAATAAGATTTATAGTGGAACTGGTCTAAGTAGGCATTTCGCAGATCGGGTGAAAACGCTGTACTATCCTCGAAGTAAACGTTAAGGGGTGCGAGGAGGGCAAGTCTCGGATAGCTGGCGATTCGGAGGCAAAGTCAATGTTTGTGGAACGGTGTTATTTTCCGACATAATCCACCTCTTCCTCTACCGTCCCGCACCGGGCACAAGTGCCTTCTTAGGGCTGTTCCACTATACTGGGAAACTCCCGCTTCAGTAACTCTCGGGCGGAAGTGCTTAAGTGGGGTGGGGCGACGTTTTGTTGAAAAATATCATCATCGCCACAGTGTTGTCTAATTTGAGGGATAACAGTGTTCTCCAACATTTATTTTAACGCTTATACGTGTTTACTAGCTAGTATTGTTAATACAATAATAAATCAAAGTTTCAAGGGGTACATAGACTAGTCACAAGTCCGTTCTTTCATTTTCTGAGATTCCACAATTGCTAGGAAACCACTGGAAGCGTGTATTTTTCATCAGCATATCCATTAATTTCCTCTGTACCGAAAGAGAAATCAGTGACTGTAAATATTTAATTACTTTTAGGACATAATGCAAATTGTATTGTTGTCACAGTTGTGCAGTGATCTATTAACTCATTGATAGCGATAATTTCAGTTCATGTTGAGGGAAACAATAAACTCCAACCCACGATGATGCTCGGTCGTTGATATTACTTTCTTAAAAGTGTCCACTCAAAATTCTTATTTTTTGTAACGAATCTATTTCATGGTTGTGTCGTCTAAAGGAGGAAATGCACACATATAGTATGCGGCGACACTACGAACATAATATGTGATTTAATATTATCAAGTTGGTTACCCTGATCTTAAATTGATTGTATGATTATTGTACTGTAATTTAATCATCAGTTTTTATTGAATTTTAAAATTGATTCGTTGATGGCAACGAATGTTGAAATGGCTTAAAAATTCAAGAACCTGACAGATAAAATTTGTAAGTTAAAAAAAAGAAGATTTTTATAAGGAATAATAATTAAAGTGTTAATTAGGAAGTTACTTTATTAAATACTTTCTTTTTAAGAAATATTTTAAGACCCTAGTTCTCTCCAAAGAGTCGCTTTTTTAAGGTGAGGAGATGAAAAGAATGAAAAGAGTTAAAAAATTTTTTTTTTACTATTATCCCTCAAAATATGAATTGTATGTATAAATGTTTCATATAACTTTTAAAGATTGTAAAACCTTATACAATTTTTCTTGTATTCTTATTGATTTAAAATTGATCGATGTGAAAGTACCACATAGGCCTACTGTTTATTTGTTTATAACTCGAAAACCATACGTAGCAATGAAAATTCTATAAATACGAATTTTTGAGATAATTTGCTTTCATTTTGAGTCGTTAGTTTTCCCTTTTTTTTTCATCCCCTCTCCTTAATAAGCGACTCTTTGGAGAACTGAGGACTGTTCAATTTCTTATAAAGGTAGCATTTTAAAGCAACTTCTTGTAGTTTTTTTGAACGCATTATTTCGTTTCTCGTTTTGAGAAAAATTTAAAGCTATTTGTACAGTAGTATTAACGTATTTGATATTTTTGCTCAAAGAGGACGTTTGATTTAAGTTAAAACCTAACCAAACCCACGAATACTTTACCCTCAGAGTCAGAAGATAACACGAGTTGCTGAAGAGGGAACCAATAGAAAAAATGAAAGAGAGGGATCTAACCCAAGAAGACAATGTGTAGAAAGGTGTAGATGCAGTTAGGCTCCCTCGGGATTGCCACATCCGTAGCTCTTGATAGTTTGTTTTGTTTTAATTACGTCCACGAAATCGTGATAAATAGTTGGCGAGATACAACGTTTGTTATTTCCATTTCAACGCTCGGCCAATTAAATTTCATTTCGATCCACTCCAATTGTTGTTATTTAGTTGTGGAAACTTTCTTTATCTAGTCTAGGTTAGATCCCCCTTTTAATATTTCCTATCAAGTCTCTCTGGACCAACATTTTATTTTCCAAGTCTGATAATATTAGAGTATTTTTCGAGTATAGATTTTTATGCTCTCTCTCCCTCCCTCTCTCTCTCTCTCTCTCTCTCTCTCTCTCTCTCTCTCTCTCTCTCTCTCTCTCTCTCTCTCTCTCTCTCTCTCTCTCTCTCTCTCTCTCTCTCTCTCTCTCTCTCTCTCTCTCTCTCTCTCTCTCTCTCTCTCTCTCTCTCTCTCTCTCTCTCTCCTCTCCCTCTCTCTATCTATGTATGTATATATTTAACCTCTTTAAACATTTTACCCCTTTATAACACCAAAATCAAAAATACTTAACCTTATGTTTTTTTTTTTAAACATTTTTTTAAAAATTAACGTGTCATCACTCATTTTTACAAAATAATGGTCAGGTATCGGAGAAAGTTTGTGGATATAGAAACATGACGTTTGTGTATTAAAAGTTTAAAACTTGCAGATGTAAACCCGGAGCAATGCCAGTGTATTGAGACCTCATTTCCTGCCCTAGTGACACACTTTGACTGTATTATAGTTAAATCTTTATGGCGCTAATTGTTTATTTAACTAACTTGTAATATTATTAATAAACGGTTTGCAACTGGTTGGCTGACACATTGGACGGGAATTTATTTTGGTGTTTTTGTGTATCCTTGTTTATCGAGTTATTATTAATTAGTATAGTTCGGTGTATTTGGACAAAAAAAAGTTCAAGGGAGAGTTTTTTTTATGTATTTATAAATAACATTTCAAAAGTCTCTATTGATATTTTTATGCATAACGTTTTTAATATTCGTAATACGACGAAACAAAAGTAATATTTTTTTGAATATATCTTATAGTTTTTACGAATTATGAAATCGAAATATAAGAAAATCTTCAATCAAATAAAAACGCAAGAAACGTCCCACAAACTTTCTCACTCATCCATCTACAAAACTATTTAAAAACGACATCACCAAACATGTCAGATTAATAGTTGTTAAAAAGTAAAAATGAACCGGGGAAGCTGTGTTTGAAAAAAAAAAAAAATTTAGTCGGTTATAAACTTGCTTTGCTTGAGCCCTCTCCTCACGTAATATGTAGGCCTACTTGATTAAAAGTGAGCTTTGATGGCGGTCGAGGTACATCTAATTTCTGAACCGTAATATATGCTATGTTGCACAAGGGTTTGAGGCATTAATCTTCACATTTCAATAAAATTTGAACGAAATCGGTAGTGCCAATTTTGAGAAAACGGGTATTTTACAACAGTCTCATAGACGAATATTTCATTCTTTGACCGATAACTAATGAACAATCTTTATGTAGAGATGGCGACCACTACGTTTAGTTTGGGGGTTTTAGAGGGTTCACTTGAGAAAAATTTGATCAAAATCGTTGGAGTATTTTTTGAGAAAATCGTAGTTTGGTGTTCTTTTTATGGCAGCTTCTACTAAATTAGGTTTCTCATATTTTTTTTTATTTCGTGAAGAACAAAATGATATATCCATCTTGTCTGTAGCTCAAAAGCTAACTGAATTATCAATAACAAATTTAAATCATAATTTCTTGGTAATAGTCTACAATTTTATGGTAGATAGGCCTGCCATAAATTAATTTAGGTTAATTTATTGTCAGTATAACAGACAATTATCCAGGTACTGAGATTTTAAAAACTCAAATTAAGGGTACCAATAAAAGTTTTTTTATAAAACTTATAGTAAATTACCAAAATTGTTTTTAGATTTTTGCAGCGTTATATTGGTTATTTTTTGAGCGACAGGTAAAATTAAAACATCACTTTATTTGTCATTAAAAAAACAAAAATATTTTGTAACTTGTATATTTTTGTAGAGTTAACTTTATCGAGGTATTTCGTGTTGAACAATTTAAACGTCACCATTTCGAAAATAAAACAAAATAAAAGTCCTTGTTTTTGGTGCACTATTGAATCGTAACATAAATAATGTGTGTACAAAGTTTGAACCCAATATATTATCTATTTCCATAGGTTTATATTTTTTGTAAAAAAAACAAAAAAAAAAACTCATAGACGGGAAACTAAGAGTTTCTCATAATATTTTCTTTTTACTTGTAGTATAAGCTCCCAAAGTTTCTGCATATCTTTGTGAATCACTCTGTATAATTACTGTTTTTTTTTTGTTTGTTTTTAATATAATGTAAAACGGCCCTGTTGTAATCACCGAATTTTTTTATGGTATTTTGGTATTTTTCTATTTTTTAACACGGCGTTTCATTTTAACTTTTTCATTGTCAACTACCGAACTAGTTACCACCCTATCTACCAGTAAATCAGCTGATATATAACAGCTGACATACAAAATAAAATTAAGTTAGGTCATCACTATGTCTGCAGCTAACAAGTTAATGATTTCAACCCCCCCCCTCCCCTACCACCGGACAATTGATAGTGACAAAGTAGGGTTACACTTTGTAGAAGTTGTGATTGCAATTAGAGCAACAAACAGATGTTTAGTATTATACGAATTAGGTCACTATGTCAAATGGAGTGGGGGGAATATGCTTTAAGAACTGCTTTAAATTCAATTAATACTTTGATTTATTGGGTACAATATTGAACTTTATCATAAAAATAAAACAGCGCATAAGTGTTGTACAATCTGTCTCACAAATTAAATCAATCAAAAAAGTATCACCGATTAAAAAAAGATTTATAACAAATTTAAGATAGGGTGGAGGGTATTGCTTAAATCTGTTTTCTTCAGAATATCTCTCGATTTGGAGGTTAGAGTTAATTTGATATTAACAATTTAAGTTAAGAAATTGTACCTTTTTTAAATATTTCCTACAAAATAATTAGTTGAATCTATTTATTTATTGTTACACTGGAAAGGATGTGAGATAGGTTCGCAGCTGGTTGATTTCATTTCAGATGAATATGCTCCAAAATTATCTCATCCTACAGTTTATGCCTTTAATTTGGGAGCCAAAAACGTGATCAAATCACCCTGATCAAGGAATCTAGTAACAAGATTTACTGTGGACTCTATATAGTTTTATAACTTTCATATTTGGGTTTATTTTACGTAACGTCGTCGTGGCGTTTCGAGGGTTTCCCGGTCGTATTATTATTCCAACGACAGCTGTAAGCCCCTAATAGGCCTAAATATTGAAGAACTTGGGCACTGTGTTTAGTTTATAGTTTAGTATTTACTATTCTTTTTAGGTAATTATCAGTGTGATGGTTGGTAGGACTGGACTATTTGTTCGAGCCGTTTAATTTAAGTGTTCAGTGAGCACGGATCTTGCTGCGATCGACCAAAATAGGTTTATACAGATTTACCTAATTTTCCCCGCGTAACAACAAGTTCCAAGTTAGACCCCTTCACAACCATAGGGACGAGAGTCCATCTTTCGCACAGAAGTCCGAGAATTCCTTACTATCGATTTCAAGGTCGGTCGGTGGATTAATTAATTGGAGGGTCAATTACATGACCGACTCGCTCACCTGATTTTATCTTTTAGATTTTTCTCATTAAAGAGAGAGTGTTAAGTTCCATCTTCACCAGTTGATTTGATGTGAGAAATTTTTAAACCAAAACTGCAGAAGTATCGCCTGACGTACTGACTCGATAAATTGATTTCAGATGAGATTTGTTAGTAACGTGAATGAAATATGACCGCTTAATGAAAAACTTGATGTGTTTTGATTTTAAAATGACATCTCTACCAATTATGTAAATTCCTCGGGGGTTCATTTTAGTAACTACGGGCTTAAAAGTTTATATTATATATATGAGAGAGAGAGAGAGAGAGAGAGAGAGAGAGAGAGAGAGAGAGAGAGAGAGAGAGAGAGAGAGAGAGAGAGAGAGAGAGAGAGAGAGAGAGAGAGAGAGAGAGAGAGAGAGAGAGAGAGAGAGAGAGAGAGAGAGAGAGAGAGAGGGAGAGAGAGAGAGATAGATATTACAAATTACTTGTAAACTGAAATATGAAATTAAGTTATATCGAAAAAGACTTTAAAACTTTACAAGCATGTATAAATTTATTCAAATAATTTATAGGTTCTTTTTTCCTGTTGTTCAGAGGTAAAAACCTCTCGGTTATCATTGCTTTACAAAAACAAAGGAAGTGAAGAGAATAAAATAAGGTTCCGAGAATAGCGTCAGGATTGGAAGAGAAACAAAAGACCTGATAGACAAAGTGGAAGAGAGGAATCTAATCCAAGACTACAAGAAAAAGAGTGTAAGTTAGTCACTTAGTTTGTACTCTGCTCCATATCCTCGTTACTTCGTGACGCTATGATTGGTCCTCTTCAGTGGCTCTTCAACTGAAAGCCTTGTCAATTCCTTCATCTAAGTAGCATTTCATCCAAATTGTACCTCAGCCTTGATGATTGACCTCTACATGTTTATTTGTATGAGATATTCTTCTCGATTCATCCTGGTCTTGACTTAGGATTTACCATCTTCAGTTTTGTGTCAAATTTTTCTTCAGTGCCAACGTAAAATAAACACTGCACAAACTCGTTTATCTTCAAAACCAAATAAAAACAAATCTGAACTAATTGCCACAAAAATTGTCAGTTAAAATGTGAAAATAAACTTTGGACACCGGTGATTGATAAAAATATTTACTTGGTGTCACAAACGTGTCCTATCTTAAATCGTATTAGATTAAAATGGAGGTTTTAATGACGGCGGTCAAGGTTAATACTTGTTTTATTATTTTTTTAATTATCCCTGAACTGTAACTTATTTTTGAATTGCAATTTTGCACATTTATTTGGTTCGTTAGTTATTTAAACTTAATTAATTTAAAACGAAATCAGGTGAGCCGATTTTGAGCGTAATTTTGTATTTTTTTTTCCATATGGGCGGCTAACTCCAAATTTTGAGTTATCGAAAATACGAAAAAAATCACGAGATATGGTCAAATGTTTCTACGTACTAAATTTGATTAAATTCTGTTCTTCCATTTTTAGAACTATCTCAAAACGTTCTCTATACTTGCGTATGTATGAGAAAGTAAAAATTAAGAAAATGAGTTTCAGAAATGAAAAAATGACACTAAATAAGTTATTACACGTGTAACGCAGTACTTTAGCATTAGTTGTGGGAAATATCTGAGTTTTGCTTAAGGATTATTTGTGCAATTGAGGTGGCTGAGAAGGATTCCTGGCTGTTGATTTCTTAGACTTATTAATCAGTTTATAATACTGAGAATATAGGTATTGCCATTTTCCTTATGGAGACTATGAAACGTGTCCCATTCATAGGAGTTTATTAGCACCAATTTAATTTTTCACATATACATAGTATAGAGAAAGTAATGTGATGGGTCAAAAATGAATGTCGAGTTTTTTGACGATATATCTGTTTTAAAATCGAGTTTAAAAAGTGTTTTTTGAATGTTGGTTGTTGTCTGTTGTCTGTGGTATGTGCAGAGCGTAGTTTCGGTTGCATCTAGGTACCCTAAAAATCAAAATTATGATTTTCTCAAAATTGGTACAAACGATTTTGATCACATTTTGCTCACTTGTAGCCTCTAAACGTGTTAGTTGTTATAACTGCAAATATGCTGGCTCACGGGTTATCAGTAAAAACAAAGAATTCTGACGATTGTAAAATAGTTAATTTCTCAAAATCGATTGGACTGATTTCGTTAAAACATTACTGCTGGTTTTTTTGTAGAGGTAAAAGGTTACGTAAGAAATATTTACACCAGATTTGAGCTCATTATCTTTTCTATTTCCAAAGATACTAAGTGTTTAGTAAAATAAAATGATGGATAATTCGAAAATTAAGCATTATAACTTATAAACTTATGTTTATTGGAACTTTTTTTTTCTTATTTTCGCCTAGTGGAATTTGAGACAATATTTTCTAGACATTCTGTACAAGATTAAACATTGCTTTAAAGAGAACGAAACACATATGAATGTTACCCTGTTACAAATATGCATATTGAACTTATAGTGTAATATAATTAACTTACAATAGTATGTCTCTAATCCAAATAGTTATACAAACAAAACAGTATTTCACACAGTATTTTGACTTCATACACAGAAATTCTTTATGTAATAACACATATAAACTTTAACACTATGGATTCACGTAGCACCCTTAGGGAATAATAGTAATTTTATAATATATTAAACTCATAAATCCGTTTCGTTCATAAAATAACTAAGATTATTTAATAACAATATTGAAATGTTTTTATCTATTTACTATATATAGCTCGCTGCTCCTAATCGCTCGTTAGCTATCTCATCACGCCCTGTTGCATATTTCGCCATTTTGAGAATATTTTCCCCACTCCAATTTATTGGTTCCTGACTAAAATAATTTGTTTTCCTATTCTCTGGTTTATTAGGACCGGCGACTTTCGTTTATTTTTGACCGGCTATTTTTGTTTAACCTCCAGTCAATACTCTTTTGTTAACGCATATTTTTCGCCTACGTAAACTTTCTGTTCGCGTATCCGTTGTTGATAGCCTTTCATTAAAAATAATGTACTCCTTAAAGAAATGTTTATTTAGTAAAATCTCTTCTCGTTGATTTTTCCTCTTAAATGTTGTTTTATCAAGCTGTGTTTTTCGTGGATAAAATTTATATTTCATTTACACGAGGTTGTAAAGGTTCTGATAGTGTATGGTTGCTTAAAATATAGGAAATTACTCCCCAGTATGTAAAATAACAAATGTAGGAATGTGCTTCTCAATAATCATGTTGTAGAAAAACCAGTTTGCTCCTACTGTACAACAAATTTATCAACAATGTTCGTGAGGTTTCATTTGTTGTTCTTACTGATTGCTCGAAACCAGTCAGTTTGAAGTTATGTTGAACGTTTAATTAAAATTGCAAATAGAATCAACATTGTTTCATTAAATCAATGATAAAGCAGTGTAAAACAAAGGATAACTTTTATAAAGTTGGTAACGGTTTCAAGTCTAGTGGTCCGACCTACTTGTTTAACCTCAATATTTAAGTTTATTTCCAGTGAAATAGTAATTTCTGTTAGTCAAATATTTATTAAAATTTATTCTTCTTTTAAAATATTAAAGTTTTATTTGTTTTAAAATGTAATATGTATTTTAATTTAAGCTTAGGTCAATGAATACTTAAGGCTGTGTTACTGCTGTCACCAATTATTGTGTTACTGTTTTCGTAACCAAAATGTCCGACCAATCTTTAACGTTCCCACTGTGACAGTATTCTAAAATGCAATTGGTTGTGTTGACGATAGGGGGGGGGGGAGGGATATTTCAAATAGTTTCAAAATGGCGGTGAAAAAAGTAAATTAAAAAATTGTTCAACTTTGTGTGGCATCTTCATATGCCACACAATCTATTTTGCAATTTGAAAGTGTTAAGATTTTTCATTATCCCGAAATTAAATTTTTTGAAAACTTGTAAAAAAGTACTCATATTGCATATTGTTTGAAACAGTGTTTAGAGCCACCATCTTGAAACAGCATAAAGTGGACTTTAAAATTGTGATTTTTTTTTTCAAATCTCCTCCCCAGTTTGCTCTTTTGGGAGACTAGGTTTTGAAAAAATAATTCTCCTTGGATCTTCAGTGGGGGTTTCAGTTGGAACCAATTGCCTAAACTGATTCGTTTGTTTGCTATATATATATATATATATATATATATATATATATATATATATATATAGTACAGGTGGTTTTATACAACTTAGCTGGATCTCTCCTTCATGTATTCTTTAGTTAGATCCCAATCTTTCATCTTTCCTACCCATGTCTCTCTGGAAAAACTACGTTGTTAGAGTATTGAAGAGATGGACATATCTTAATAAGTACTTATTATGTACTTTTGTCCTTTTCTTTCCTTATTTATAAGGCGATGCCTTTAAACAACAATACCCGGTGGTATATGAAGAGTTGCGAAATATTTTTAATATGAGCTATAAGGGGAAGAATCTGACTGGCGGAGTAGTATTGTCAATTCTATATGAACAAAGAAAAACCCCGAACCACAAAATAACACAACTATACAACACTTTATCATGCGTTTATAATGAAGTGTACCTCTGAAGATGATAGCAGAGCTATGGAAATGTACATAAGGTAATATAAACGCATTATACAGTTTTGTGTAGTTGTGTTATTTTGTGGTTTGGGGGTTTTTCCTTGTTCATATACAATCACTACAGTGCTCTAGTGATTTATTTATTGTCAATTCTATTTCTACGAATAGAAACATCGCTTTTTATTTTTTTAAAAGAAATACGTCGAATTCAATATAGTAAAATTTGTAATAATAAATGGTTAAAAGCTGTACGAATTTATTTATTGATAAAATTGATATTTTGTTTTTTACCAATTATTTCTGCGATAATTAATTGTCTTTTATTTACAATTTGGTACACAGACTTGAATGATTAAATTGCACAATTCACAAATTTGAAAATCATTGTCAATTTAGAAAAAATAGGTCTTTGTTAACTGCTTCAACGATTTTTTGGTTTTTTTACCGATAATCCCAGACCGGTGTTTGTGAGAAGATAGGAAGGTTTTGTTGTTTAGGTCTCAAAGCTACATGGCAGCAAAATTTGATTAAAATCGTTTCAAC
>OY740771.1:8432913-8537913 GCA_963513935.1 Aphrophora alni
CCATCTTCAGTTTTGTGTCAAATTTTTCTTCAGCGCCAACGTAAAATAAACACTGCACAAACTCGTTTATCTTCAAAACCAAATAAAAACAAATCTGAACTAATTGCCACAAAAATTGTCAGTTAAAATGTGAAAATAAACTTTGGACACCGGTGATTGATAAAAATATTTACTTGGTGTCACAAACGTGTCCTATCTTAAATCGTATTTGATTAAAATGGAGGTTTTAATGACGGCAGTCAAGGTTAATACTTGTTTTTTTTATTTTTAATTATCCCTGAACTGTAACTTATTTTTGAATTGCAATTTTGCACATTTATTTGGTTCGTTAGTTATTTAAACTTAATTAATTTAAAACGAAATCAGATAGAGCCGATTTTGAGCGTAATTTTGTATTTTTTTTTCCATATGGGCGGCTAACTCCAAATTTTGAGTTATCGAAAATACGAAAAAAATCACGAGATATGGTCAAATGTTTCTACGTACTAAATTTGATTAAATTCTGTTCTTCCATTTTTAGAACTATCTCAAAACGTTCTCTATACTTGCGTATGTATGAGAAAGTAAAAATTAAGAAAATGAGTTTCAGAAATGAAAAAATGACACTAAATAAGTTATTACACGTGTAACGCAGTACTTTAGCATTAGTTGTGGGAAATATCTGAGTTTTGCTTAAGGATTATTTGTGCAATTGAGGTGGCTGAGAAGGATTCCTGGCTGTTGATTTCTTAGACTTATTAATCAGTTTATAATACTGAGAATATAGGTATTGCCATTTTCCTTATGGAGACTATGAAACGTGTCCCATTCATAGGAGTTTATTAGCACCAATTTAATTTTTCACATATACATAGTATAGAGAAAGTAATGTGATGGGTCAAAAATGAATGTCGAGTTTTTTGACGATATATCTGTTTTAAAATCGAGTTTAAAAAGTGTTTTTTGAATGTTGGTTGTTGTCTGTTGTCTGTGGTATGTGCAGAGCGTAGTTTCGGTTGCATCTAGGTACCCTAAAAATCAAAATTATGATTTTCTCAAAATTGGTACAAACGATTTTGATCACATTTTGCTCACTTGTAGCCTCTAAACGTATTAGTTGTTATAACTGCAAATATGCTGGCTCACGGGTTATCAGTAAAAACAAAGAATTCTGACGATTGTAAAATAGTTAATTTCTCAAAATCGATTGGACTGATTTCGTTAAAACATTAGTGCTGACTTTTTGTAGAGGTTAAAGGTTACGTAAGAAATATTTACACCAGATTTGAGCCTCATTATCTTTTATATTTCCAAAGATACTAAGTGTTTAGTAAAATAAAATGAAGGATAATTCGAAAATTATGCATTTCTAAACTTATGTTTATTGGAACATTTTCGCCTATAAGAATAGGCTGGTGAAGTTTGAGACAATATTTTCTAGACATTCTGTACAAGATTAAACATTGTTTTAAAGAGAACGAAACACATATGAATGTTACCCTATTACAAATATGCATATTGAACTTATAGTGTAATATAATTAACTTACAATAGTATGTCTCTAATCCAAATAGTTATACAAACAAAACAGTATTTCACACAGTATTTTGACTTCATACACAGAAATTCTTTATGTAATAACACATATAAACTTTAACACTATGGATTCACGTACCACCCTTAGGGAATAATAGTAATTTTATAATGTACTAAACTCAAATCCCTTTCACTCATAAAATAACTAAGATTATTTAATAACAATATTGAAATGTTTTTATCTATTTACTATATATAGCTCGCTGCTCCTAATCGCTCGTTAGCTATCTCATCACGCCCTGTTGCATATTTCGCCATTTTGAGAATATTTTCCCCACTCCAATTTATTGGTTCATGATTGATTTACATCTTTTTTCTTTTTTACTTTGTTGTTTATTTGGACCGGCTATTTTTGTTGATTGGCCTCCAGTCAATACTCTTTTGTTAACGCATATTTTTTACCTACGTAAACTTTCTGTTCGCGTGTCCGTTGTTGATAGCCTTTCATTAAAAATAATGTACTCCTTAAAGAAATGTTTATTTAGTAAAATCTCTTCTCGTTGATTTTTCTCTTAAATGTTGTTTTGTACAGCTGTGTTTTTCGTGGATAAAATTTATATTTCATTTGCACGAGGTTATAAAGGTTCTGATAGTGTATGGTTGCTTAAAATATAGGAAATTACTCTCCATTATGTAAAAGAACAAAGGTAGGAATGTGCTTCTCAAAAATCCTGTTGTAGAAACACCAGTTTGCTCCTACTGTACAACAAATTTATCAACAATGTTCGTGAGGTTTCATTTGTTGTTCTTACTGATTGCTCGAAACCAGTCAGTTTGAAGTTACGTTGAACGTTTAATTAAAATTGCAAATAGAATCAACATTGTTTCATTAAATCAACGATAAAGCAGCGTAAAACAAAGGATAACTTTTATAAAGTTGGTAACGGTTTCAAGTCTAGTGGTCCGACCTACTTTTTTAACCTCAATATTTAAGTTTATTTCCAGTGAAATAGTAATTTCTGTTAGTCAAATATTTATTAAAATTTATTCTTCTTTTAAAATATTAAAGTTTTATTTGTTTTAAAATGTAATATGTATTTTAATTTAAGCTTAGGTCAATGAATACTTAAGGCTGTGTTACTGCTGTCACCAATTAATGTGTTAGTGTTTTCGTAACCAAAATGTCCGACCAATATTTAACGTTCCCACTGTGACAGTATTCTAAAATACAATTGGTTGTGTTTACGATAGGGGGGGGGGATATTTCAAACAGTTTCAAAATGGCGGTTGCCACGCTACGCTCTCGCGACTTTTAAGATTCTTACGTCCCTTTTTGGAACGCTACTTACCACGAACTCTTAAACTCGCTGTACGATCACCACCGATAGGGCGAACCACCTTTCTGCTCAGAGCAAGCGCGGGCAAGGCCAAGATGCTCACTTTTACCTTTTATACAATCAAAGATATTGCAAAACTTGGCTCTAGTAAGTATGAGCTTGTCCTCATAAACTTACCATCTTTTAATTTACGCAAAATTCCCTGAATTTTATCTCAATGCTCGATTATTAGACTCTTTATTTTAAAATAACACTCTCTCTCTCTGAGGTCGTGCCTTTTGGGAGAAATCGGCTCTTAAGTTCTGATGATAACTTTTTAAAATTTTCAAATTATATTACCAGAGCACACATATAATATTTATATTTAAACAAGGTTAATAGCATATACAGAATGGATATATATTGAAAACACAACAAAATTTAGAAATGAATTATTTATATATTCTTTTCTTTTTAGCACAGTTAAAATGTTGAATTCATAAAATTTTTAATAAGAACAAAATTGATTAAACAACAACACAACGATTTAAATATTTGACAAAATTTACAAATGGAATATTTTCTATATTCTAAACAAAAATAAAAAACGCTAGACTTTTCAGACAGAACCACAAACAGTTTTTCCTGTACTGAAAAAGTCGTATTTAATTATTAATTATTTATAACACCAAAGCAGAAGTATAAAAATGAATTTAATTTTTAATAATTCCCCTAATGACGTTATATTTTAAATGAAGTTAATATTTGCGAATTATTCCTTAAGTATATGATACCTTCACACTTTATTAGAAGTTCTAGTTGGTTTTGGAATTTGTTGTATAATTAGGCTGATGTTGATATGATGTTTTCGGTCCAGAGTCTGTAAACTGCTATGTAGTTGAATGCTGGTCTCGAATTCTTCTAAGTTGCCTTGAAGTTCGATAGGAGTAGAAATTATTCTAAGTCCAGTTAAGTAGAGTGACAGTTGAATTTTCCTCTCAGGTCGGAGTCTGCTGCTAAAGAAACGTCTTCCTTCTCTCGATTCCAAAACAAAAGTATCCGTCTTTCGATGGATAAATTATGGTCTCCCTTTTAGTGGGAATTATTCCACTACCTGGGGCCAATTTTTCTCCCTTTTACAGAGAAAGGTATTTTCTTCTTATTACGTGTTTTCAGGCCCTTTTGGTCTGAAATATTTACACTATATATTTTATTAATCATATTTTATGACTAATGAATAGTTTTCTTCCTTTATTCTTAATTAAAACACCTTTTAAATAATAATTTATTGTATTTTTTATTTAGTGTTATCTGTGATCCAAGTTGGCAATATGAGGTTCAGACTCCAGATTCTCACTGAGGGTGCGCGCGCCACTTTACAGGATTTTTCATGAAAATCTCAACTTTTGTCGTTTTTTCGTTCAACTCGCTATAACTTTCGAACGCCCGAACCGATTTTCAAGTTCCTTTCGGATTCTTCTTCCTCTCCATCTTGTGGGTCTTGTGGAACTTGATTCATCGTTCTACTGCGCTTCGTTCGCGAGTTATCGCCCTTTTCCCGAAATTCGGTTTTTCTTCTTTTCAAATTTTGAGATAAGTCCTTTCTCAAAATTCTTTTGACGAAATCTTGTTCCTCTTCTACTATGACGAAAAACTCTGTTTGTACTTTTCACGTAGCTCGCTTGGTTCTCGAGTTATACGTCCTTGAAGTCCCAAAGTTTTTGTCGTATAGTTTTTTGTTCATAAAAACCCCCCCATTATATATTATCATTTCTGCTTTGATGTTTTACACTTTTACATAATAGATATCTATAATTACAATGTTATTTCTCCCCTTTAACTTCAAATTTAACCGCTTTTGGGCTTTAAAGTTTTACTTTTTGTAATTATTATATCTCCCCTATTTTAATTTCAAATTTGAATCTAAGTACATATTATTGTGCCCTATTGGGGTCTCTTCAATGGTACTTATTATTATTTTTTAATTAATCCCCCCTTCAACTCAAAAATTCCAAAAAACTCCCCAAGAATGACTTTCTAAGTCCATTCTCACCTGTTTATTATTATTAATTCATATTTTTTATTTATGATTATTGTTAGTTCCCCTAATAGTTATGACTCTACGTTTTTTGAATTTTGAATTTAAGTTTTTTCCAAATTTTAGGTTTTTGAGCCCCTATAAAAACTTGAATAACTTTTTTGTTTTAATTGATTCTAAATTTATTTTTTGATATTATTTATCGGTTGATTCTACTGAACATTTATTTATTTTAATAATTTAGTATTTTAATAGAATAAGAAACGAGGCAAAGTGACATTTCACGTACCAACATGCAATCTTCCGCACCTGTTGGCGTGACGTCATCGTCCCTCCTCGCCCCCTATCTATATGGTTTTATCGCGGGAATTTAAACTGCTTTAAATTGACTTGAGACTTTTGGCTTTTCCCAAACCGTCTCACGGTGAAAAAAGTAAATTTAAAATTTTTTCAACTTTGAGAGATCTTTATAAATTCATATGCCACACAATCTATTTTGCATTTTGAAAGTGTTAAGATTTTTCATTATCCCGTAATTAAATTTTTTTGAAAACTTGTAAAAAGGTACTCATATTGTATATTGTTTGAAACAGTACTCATTCGAAATGTTATGTAAAATTTTCTAATTGTGATAATAAATTCGTTCAGTGGTAGTAAATAAATCTGTGCTACATTTAGAGATCTTCAAGCGGCATAATGTGGGTGAAGACTTTTTTTCAATGTGTGTACTTTTAAAAGACTTTAAAATTATGATTTTTTTTTCAAATCTCCTCCCCAGTTTGCTCTTTTGGGAGACTAAGTTTTGAAAAAATAATTCTCCTTGGATCTTCAGTGGGGGTTTCAGTTGGAACCAATTGCCTAAACTGATTTGTTTGTTTGCTATATATATACTGCACAGGTGGTTTTATTCAACTTAGCTGGATCTCTTCTTCATGTATTCTTTAGTTAGATCTCAATCTTTCATCTTTCCTACCCATGTCTCTCTGGAAAAACTACGTTATTAGAGTATTGAAGAGAAAGTGGTTTTTTACTAATACCCTTTTCTTTCCTTATTTATAAGGCGATGCCTTTAAACAACAATACCCGTTGGTGTATGAAGAGTTGCGAAATATTTTTAATATGAGTTATAAGTTGCGTCAGAGGGGAAGAATCTGACTGGCGGAGTAGTATTGTCAATTCTATATGAACAAGGAAAAACCCCGAACCACAAAATAACACAACTATACAACACTTTATAATGCGTTTATAATGAAGTGTACCTCTGAAGATGATAGCAGAGCTATCGAAATGTACATAAGGTAATATAAACGCATTATACAGTTTTGGGTAGTTGTGTTATTTTGTGGTTTGGGGGTTTTTCCTTGTTCATATACAATCACTACAGTGCTCTAGTGATTTATTTATTGTCAATTCTATTTCTACGAATAGAAACATCGCTTTTTATTTTTTTAAAAGAAATACGTCGAATTCAATATAGTAAAATTTGTAATAATAAATGGTAAAAAGCTGTACGAATTTATTTATTGATAAAATTGATATTTTGTTTTTTACCAATTATTTTTGCGATAATTGTCTTTTATTTGCAATTTGGTACACAGACTTGAATGATTAAATTGCACAATTCACAAATTTGAAAATCATTGTCAATTATGAAAAAATAGGTCTTTGTTAACTGCTTCAGTGATTTTTTGGTTTTTTTACCGATAAATACCAGACCGGTGTTTGTGAGAAGATAGGAAGGTTTTGTTGTTTAGGTCTCAAAGCTACATGGCAGCAAAATTTGATTAAAATCGTTTCAACGGATATTGATGAAATCATAATTTTGAGTGCTACCAAATTTTGACTTAAAGAAAAATTTCGATGTATGGCCAAAACCCATATTAGCAATTATATCAGTTCATCACTCGATTGCGCTGTAAACATATGCTAGTCGGAGATAATTCTAAAAAAAAAAGTTTTTTGGACTCGAGGAACCTTACAACCTTATCTTCGAAAAACTCTACATAGATTTTTTGACCCATCACATAACTTTTTCTAAACTACGTTTATTACTAATTCATAATAGAATTATTTTTCTGAAAAATACAATGACTTGAATGAATAATTCTATTGTTCAATTTTTTTCTCCAGATACCACAGACAATTTTTCTGCTGTTACTCTAGGAAATTCCGTAAGAATTGTAATTTCAGCTAAGGAACTGGTTAAATTTCAAATTTAAAATTATTCTTAGGGAATAAAATAAAAAATGGAAACCTTGGGATTTTTATATTAAATAGATATTTTTATCCGAAGAGGGGGGAATGCGTTAGATATCAAAAGGCACTTGCCTTCCGGTGTGTGGTACTTGTTACGTCCTACATTGAGGCATGAATTCCTTATTTATATATCATTTAATGTACGATTTTATATGCTCTATTGTGAAGAAAATTGTAACTGTGTGTAAACAATAAACGCTGGATGCAAGATAATGCAAGCTATTTCATTAGTGGAGGAGATTCATCCCTTAGTGACACCAGGATGGGTAGCCTCCAGCATCTCCTTCCGCACTGTGGACTATATAAAGGATTGCCTTAAGCCCATACAGCAGGGTTCTACCAACTCTGGCGCCGAGCAGTTGCATTCCTTCGTATCCGTGTTCCACTCATTACGTCTTCTTTTACTAACGCTGTACCCCTCATACTAGTGGTCTGTTGGTTGTCCCTTTAGCTTTAGGTTCCTATTTATAGTCTGTTGGTTCTTCTTTCACCTATAAGTTCCAACCCCTTAGCTGTGACCTGTTGGTTGTCTCTTCAGCACAGTTAGGTTCCACTGGTGTTTGTTGGTTGTCCCGCCAGCACCAGCATTCTTCTTCTGATTGCGTCTGTTAGTTGTCCCTTCACCTACAAATTCCATCCCCTAGCTGTGCCCTGTTCGTTGTCTCTTCAGCACAGTTAGGTTCCACTGGTATCTGTTGGTTGTCCCTTTAGCTTTAGCTTATAATCTGTTGGTTCTCCCTTCACCTATAAGTTCCAAACCCCTAACTGTGACCTGTTAGTTGTCCTTTCACCACAATTAGGTTCCACTGGTGTCTGTTGGTTGTCCCGCCAGCACCAGCATTCTTCTTCTGATTGCGTCTGTTGGTTGTTCCTTCACCTATAAATTCCAACCCCCTAGCTGTGACCTGTTGGTTGTCTCTTCAGAACAGTTAGGTTCCACTGGTGTCTGTTGGTTGTCCCGCCAGCACCAGCATTCTTCTTATGATTACGTCTGTTGGTTGTTCCTTCACCTATAAATTCCAACCCCCTAGCTGTGACCTGTTGGTTGTCTCTTCAGAACAGTTAGGTTCCACTGGTGTCTGTTGGTTGTCCCGCCAGCACCAGCATTCTTCTTATGATTACGTCTGTTGGTTGTTCCTTCACCTATAAGTTCCAATCCCCTAGCTATGACCTGTTGGTTGTCTCTTCAGAACAGTTAGGTTCCACTGGTGTCTGTTGGTTGTCCCGCCAGCACCAGCATTCTTCTTATGATTACGTCTGTTGGTTGTTCCTTCACCTATAAGTTCCAATCCCCTAGCTGTGACCTGTTGGTTGTCTCTTCAGAACAGTTAGGTTCCACTGGTGTCTGTTGGTTGTCCCGCCAGCACCAGCATTCTTCTTATGATTACGTCTGTTGGTTGTTCCTTCACCTACAAGTTCCAATCCCCTAGCTGTGACCTGTTGGTTGTCTCTTCAGCACAGTTAGGTTCCACTGGTGTCTGTTAGTTGTCCCGCCAGCACCAGCATTCAGCTTCTGATTGCGCCTGTTGGTTGTCCCTTCACCTATAAGTTCCAATCCCCTAGCTGTGACCTGTTGGTTGTCTCTTCAGAACAGTTAGGTTCCACTGGTGTCTGTTAGTTGTCCCGCCAGCACCAGCATTCAGCTTATGATTGCGCCTGTTGGTTGTCCCTTCACCTATAAGTTCCAACCCCTTAGCTCTGCCCTGTTGGTTGTCTCTTCAGTACAGTTAGGTTCCACTGGTGTCTGTTGGTTGTCCCTTCAGGGAATCAGAGTCAGATCACAGTATTTCCTTTTCCTGCATTAGATTCCCTTGAACGTCAAGTGTTTGTGGCGGGAAGTTCGGCGCCTTCTGATATCCAAGAGTAAGATATATTTACGGAACGGACATACTCATCTGGATTACCCACTAAACTATACTCTACTTTATGAAACTCAAGGACCGCCTTCCAAGATTACTTTACAAAGAGCAACGTCACCTACACCCACGAGCGGCTGGTTTTGTCCATAAGGATTTGTTAAACGCATTGTTATTGCTTTCCACTTATCCACCGAATTCGTTAGTATCTGTAGCAGGTGATAAGCACACCATTGGTTCCTGAGAGAGATTTTCTCTTTCGACCCGCCATGCCTCACAATCAAAAATGTGCATGAGATCGTCTAATAATTTTCAGGTAGGCTTTAAAATGACCATGCCCTGTAACAACTTGGGTTAGGTGGGAATTTGCTTCTTGTCATTACACGACTGAACAACATCAGGGATAAATTAATGTGTACCGGTCCGAGTCCCATCGCGCCTGTCACCTTTTTAGTACTCTTGACCTTGCCATTTTCTTGTTATTTTCCCTTAGCCGGCCGGTGCTGTCTGCCGCCCATAAGACTAATGCAATAGAATAATACCCATAAATTCCTTGTTTTTAAAGATATAAATATAAATGAGGTAACAATAAAAAGGTATTGTACAGCTGAATGTGTTTTGTTAAACCGAATTTAAAATATCTTTTCTGTTTTACATGAAAACCGAAACAACATTTTTTTACTTTAGCAATTTTTTAAGAAAGTACCTTTTTTAAAGATTATGGATTTTTATCGCAGTTAACATAAAGCAGTTTGTTCTCTTCAAAAAAAAAGAAGAAAAAAATCAACGAAATCGGATGAAGAATGAAGGAAAAATATGGGTATCAACGAGAGTACTGTCACCCGAGTTTTCCTCCGAGTGACATCGACATTTTTGTTACATAGAACCTAGTCTTAATTATAAACCATTGGTTATATCAACATTTGTAATCTTCAACACTTTCTATGAGTAAGGAAGGAATAGTTGTGTAATAAAATAATCGATACGCCAGTTAATTAGTTGCCTCCCTCGTAGTTTCTTTACAGAGTGGGTGCATGAATGATTTTAATTAATTTTATTGTCTATGTTCTATGTTCTATCAGTGTCTGTGTTTGATCCTACTATTGCTATCTCTCACAACCACCAACCTACCTTATCGGGTAAGTTGACACCATTTTCCTTTCGCTGTCTGTGTCTCAGTTAAGGAACACCCTAAATTCCATGGACCGTTTTGTTATGTAGGCATATTTTAACCATATCTCGAGATAATTTTTCTTCTTCTTTTTTTTATATATATATATATATATAACTTAAAATTTGAGGTTAGCTGTCGTAAAGAAAGAACAAAATAACGATTTTATTAAAATAAGTTTTAACGATTTTGATCAAATTTTGCTGAACTGTAACCTACAAGGACAGAAAAAATGTATTGGTAAAAAGAAATCGGCCCCGGGGCTGTTATAAAAGACGTAAGTTTTCAAAATCGGCTGTACCGATTTCGTTTAAATTTTATTTGCCCGCCAGGAGCACTAATTGTTGTCGGAGCTGGGTTTTTGATTTAGACTTAGGGTAGAGGCGCTATCGTTTAGATATCAGAAGGGCTTCGACGAAATGTATTCAGTAGGAAATGACATGGTAGGAGTTAGAAAGGAGTTTGTCCAGAGGGGATCAACCCTCGGACAACGAATGAGGTAGTGTGCCGTCGGGATCAACAGACAGACCACTCGGAGGTTGGAACATTCGTCCTGGAGGGATCAGCCTTCAAACAACGAACGGAGAAGTCCGTGCTCCCGGGATCAGACGACAGACCACGGAGGTAACGCTCAGCGGATTAGTCCTCAAACAACAATCGGCGTCGTGACCACGGAAGGATAGACAGTTAAGGAACAATAAAGAAAACAAGAGAATTTAGGTAACAAGCAGCGAGAGAGAGAGAGAGAGAGAGAGAGAGAGAGAGAGAGAGAGAGAGAGAGAGAGAGAGAGAGAGAGAGAGAGAGAGAGAGCGCAGTGTTTGCAGGTGATTACAAATCAGAATGATTTTGAAGTAAATGAGTCCCGTATTTATAGGTCGTCTGGGGTTGCCCACTCTCCACGGCCTTGGTCAGTCCAGTGTTTCTCTCTCTCTTTCTCTGATGTGCGACATTTATTTACAAGTTAGACATTACATATCTACAACAATTTAGCGTAACGATACAAAGGTGTAGCGTGTCCCTACACTAATGTTTCTTTCCAATACATTTGTGTGTTTGAAATTAGCTGATCTTAAATAATTAACAATAGGATTGTCAAAACACTGTTGATGATATTAGTAGACCAACAAAAGTCCAAAAATTGGATAATATAAACATGACCACTACAATCGTGGCAACAATACAGGGACTTCAGAAAAACCTTCTAAACGAAAGAATCAATATCTGAAGTTTTAAATTGTATGTTTTGCATGTTGTTTGATTCTGTAACTCATTTATGTTTGTTGAGATCATTTTGTTTGTAATAAAAGTTAAAATTGTTAATTAAAAGTTTATATTATTATGTTTAGGCTTATTGTGTGTTCTTGTTTGCATCATGATGAAAACTATCGTTCATAACTTTTACCGAAAGTAATTTTCCTGTGCTTGATTGTAAAAGACTATCGAACAACTGAAAATGTCACTTTCGCTACTTGTAATGAAATATATTATTTCCAGCCTATGCCGGGAATATATCTATTTCCGTATTCTGTCCCAAAAACAGATGCTTTCTGTACTAGAATTACTAATATAAAACGATTGTTTACAGTGATGTATAATGAAAAAGATATTAAGCTAAAGGAATAATTGGCAAAAAATAAAAATAAATTTGACCGCCTTCAAAACAGTTTGATTTTAATCAAATGTAATTTACCCTAAACAAGCGTTGGCGACACAAAGCTTAGGCTCTATTTAAATATTTATATTCTTTTTAAAGACAGCATGCATGGTTCATTTTCACTTTTTGAATGACAACACACTTTTGGTGACGTTTAGTTTGTGGATGATATTTTGGGGATGGGTGAGCGAGCAAATTTGTGCAAAGTTTTTGTACCGTTTATTTAAAGGTGGAATTAGTATACCACTACCGTATGCACATGAATATTTGCACAGTTTATAGTTTCATTTGCGTTTATTGTGAAGCTATATCTGTAGATCAAGTTGATACATATTTTAGTATCAACTCACGTGTGTATGATGCAGTGCAATCAATATCAACTATTTATAGGTTTGGTTGACATTTATGTTTATACTAATGGTATTGTCATAGTGAACAAAGCAAGTTTTGAAGTGTAGGTCTCTTTGTTTAAAAACATTCTATGGGAAGTTGTATTCTAATTTTGATAAATGATCGCACTGCAAGGAGAAACGAAATCTCACCATGTAGTAATTATCTGTTCAAAGAATCGTGTAAAATTAATGTTTGATTGATTGATTGGTGTTTCTAAAAGGACCCCTGAAATTTATTTCCAAAAATTTATTCAGATATTTTACATAATCGATTGAGGTGTAGTACCAAATGCAGTCACCAGAATTTCAACCACATTGTGGTTATAAATGGCAATGTTCAACTGGTGATGTGTTATCGTTTCACGGAACCAATTCAGCGACTTCAGTTAAACGCAATTTTCGTACCCAGCATGGTAAGAATCTCAAAGTAGGCCTAGAATTTACTCTTTGAAATCAAATTTTGTTGGAACTGGTTGATTTGTACGATTTGACAAAGCACCAGATCACTATTGCGGAACAAGTCAGTGTCTCATTTTGGGAAGATTAGAGATGTTCTCATTTTCGAGTACGGTAATGGCGTCAGGGACGGAAGAGAGCAAAGTTGGTCAAGAGATACCTAATATGAAAGCTGAAAGAGAGGGTCTAACACAAGACTACATGAAGAAAAGTTGTAGATCTTTATAAAAAAAAAACTATTATCAAACGGTGAATGCGGCTGAACGATAGGTCGCCTCACTCTAACGCACGCACCATCACACACAGGCGCGCAGAGTATTATAACCTGCCGTGGGCCACCCCTGCACTGTACTTCACTTGATTAAACTTTAATCTCCTGATGTAAAGAAATCCGATAAGGATGGAGTTTGTTGTCTTTTAAGATCCTCCAAACCGTTGAGCTGGAAACTGCTGATTCAGAACTCAGCCTTCATCAGGACTCATCAGAGCAGATGCCAACACTGCAGGTGCATGTTCATCCCTAACAGGTCTTGCTATCTGCTTACCATTGTTGTGGTTTAGCTGAACATGACCAGTCACACGTACACGTTCAGCTAGTCGCTGGAACGTCTGTCGTGAATAGTGCTGTCGCTCTGGGTATCGTTGTGCATAAGTATCTGCAACAACCGCATAGTTCCTAAAGCACTCATCTAACACCATCAGCATATCAAAACCTTCTTCGTTAGAATAAGGCATTTTACCATAAATTATTATTACTCCATAAATTATTTATTTATTTTGATATTTTAAAATAAAATCTGTAATATATTTTTACTTTACACTTCATTACAAGAAAAATGAGACCAAACAACGTATAATTTACTTTAATAGAGTCCAAAATCAACAATGTTTGCTACAAAATGAATGACTAATAAGTGTGAATAAACAACACTATCGTATATCTTTATCGAATAATATGTAATTTTCTACTTTAACTAAACAAAGAAGCACAATTTAATAATAGTATAAAACATAATTTGTACTTTATTATTTACATTGTTATAAGCTGTGTAAGCAACAGTAATACAGAGTAAATGTTGAAAACAGTAAAAAATTCCCTACTAATATTAATAATGTTACAAATATTTTTAAAAAAGTACAAAAACATATATTTCTATTTATAAACATTGTGTTAAGCTATGTATTAAATAAACAATTAGTACTATTTACCAATTGTAAATGAAAACATTTTTGATTATGGGCTATAATTGAGTAAATTATACGTTGTTTGGTCTCATTTTTCTTGTAATTATTTGTAGAATAAAAATATATCATAGATTTCATTTTTAAATATTATACTATTTTAAAGTTTTATAAAGTGAAGCCCAATAGGTGACTTGGGGGGGGGGGGGTCAATGGACAACCTAATCCTCTACGCTTGTGCACAGAGCACTGAATAATAATAGAGTGGGCATACCAATACTAATGGCATTGAGTCAGTTGAAGCCAAAATCGGCCATTTTGGCTGTGGCAAGTTCTCCCTTCGCCGCATCTTCATGCGACTCTAGTTAGAGAAAGCGATTTTCTTAAATCACGATTTCTATTATTTGCGATCACTCAATCGACTTGAAACTTCGCAGGTTTAAACTGCATTTATTCATGATACAGGATGTGTAATCAGATTTATTTATTTATTTTTATATTACTGGTAAAATTAATTTTAATTACGATTTAATGTAGTAAATAATTGAAATGACATGAAATAAAATAGTCTGCTATTACTTTTTTGGTCAGGTAAGTTTCGTCAGTGGGAAAGTTGTAGCCAATGAAATGAACTTAAAACTTCCAATTTAACTTGTTATTCTAGCGGTTATAGTTTTCTCAGAAATTTAGGTTGAACAGGGCGGCCTTTTACTTAACCGGCAACGCACAGCCACCGCGCCGGTGTATTATATTACAACCATGATAGCATTCATTTGATTGTTATCTGAAACATTTATTTTACTACGAAGATCTTGAATTATATTTTCTAGGTTTGCTACTTTTTTTGACAGACGTCTGCGTTTCTGATTCAAATTCTTTACTTTCTTTTTGTATACATTTAAATTGGTTTTTACCTTGAACAGTTCTTGGCGAAACTTCTTCTTTCGTGGCGTTTCTTCAATCTTAGACTGAATTGGCAGATTAAGTGCGTCATGTCTTCTTTTTGGTGGTTTCCTCTTGACCTTTTCTAGTGTGGGATTGTCGGGGAACAAAGATGGTATTTCATTTTCTCTTATCCGAACGCAAGAGAGAGATGTCCTGTCTATATCTTCCTCTCGGAAATGTTTTGAGCACAAAACACTACTAGCCTTGGGCTCCCAGTCTGATTTGCCAATGGAGTCCACCCACTTCTGACGAAGTTCAATATTACTTGGGAACCTTAAAAAAATACAGTACTTTGTAATGATTTAAAATTTTTGTTAAATCAATAAATCAAAAACTATAATTTAAAACAAATTACAAGAGACAAGAAAGTTGCAAAATTTAATTGTCTTTAAGGAAATGTACAATTTTAACAGTTCCATAACACAAACAACGGAGAAAACTACATTTTTTTTAAAGTGAAAACTTGCTTAGTTATTAAATTAGCAACAATTTACAGTTACAACTAAAAAAAAATAGTTTTCTCCGTTATTTGTGATATGACTGTTACAATTATTGTTCATTTTATTGAAGGAAATTAAATTTTGCACTTTTTGTCTCTTGTAAATGTTTTATAAAATTTATAGTTTTTCATTTATTAAACTTTGAAAAATAAAACTTGCCGCCATTTTGAAATGGTACAAAGTAGAAACTTGATACTCCGCACAAAAATAGGTCCTATTAGTCAACATATCATCACTGTTTTGACAAGAGGGCGCATCTAATTTTTTCTAACTTTTCAGGAGAGCAATTTAAAAAAGTTTGTTTTACATGACATATTCTATAACCAAAACGGAATGCTTAAGTTTGTTAATTTTTTGTATATATGTAGCTAAAGAGTTTATTTTATTTTTGTAACACTAAGATAATACACAAATAATAACGATAAAACACTAGAAAAAACTGTACATGAAATTCAATAGTATAGTATATAATTTATTCACAATTATATAAACCTCAATAAAATAGAAAAGTCATGAACCGCGACTCGACACTGACTGAGGGATAAAAGAAGTTTCAATAAAAACAAATCAAATTGCTTAGAACTAAATGAAATAGTAAACAGGATATTGATAAGACAGGTGAATCTGGTAAACAAGATGTTGATAAGACAGTTGAGCCTTAAGATAAGACAGGACAGTCAGTTCTGTGCAACCTCCCGTTTGCTTACAATTTCTTTTTAAAATTTGGTCTTACGGAATTGTATGTACGGTATCGATCTATTAAACTTAAGTCCCACTAAACGTGGCATCTTATGTCAGATAACCATTGAATATAGCATTATGCTCTATGTAATCTCATTTACCCCAATAAATAAAGTAACATTGATTGGGGACAGAAATAAGCTAGGCCTACTTCCAACGTTAACTCGTAAACTTCTAAATGCCTTATTTAGCTAATATTTATTTAGTTAATATTTACACTTATTATAGCTAACACTTTTTAATGACAGTAAAGTCTTACCTATGAAACGTAATGTGGTCAACATATCCACGGCTTTTACAGCCAGGAACTGAGCAGCTCCTTGGCATAATAATATAAACACAAACTAAATGTAAGACTCTCTGACTGAAACAACAGATCGTCGCGTTGCCTGCTTGACGCTCGGGCCGCTCGGGACTGGGATGGAAAGTGGTAGGGGAGCCGCCATCTTGGCTGTGGCAGGCAGCTTCACCGCCGCACTGCCGAGTGTCCACTCTATTATTATTCAGTGCTCTGTGCGCTTGTGTGAGTGAAGCGACCCTTCGATCAACCGCATTCCCAGTTTGATAATAGATTGGCACAACCGTAGTCGCTATAAATGAACTAATAGATCTATCCCCCAGCTTACATCCAGTTTAGACAGGTATGAATGTTTAATTTATACATACTATGACCCAGAGTTCTGTAGGAAGAACATCTGTTTGAAATATTAATTCAGCAGTTACAGTATGAGCATAAAGTCTCAGCTCGAGTATTTTAAATAACTGGAATAGAAAGTACAAATTTTGGGAAATTTACTTTGAGTGTACATTATACTTTTTGTTTTAATAAACCCATCGTAGTGTGTGGTGTGTGGTCAATTCAAAAATCTTAAAATGTAAAAGAAACAGCGTCATTCATCGGTGCCGGATTATTTCCGATGGTTTGCAGGTAGAAAGGGATTATATCCGCCGATTTTATGCCGTTATGCACGTTCCAGTTATGCTTATAGCTTTCCCTACTTTTTACATCTTGTAGCAATAATAGTTTATACTTTTGGTCACTGTTGTCGGGACCTGACCTGACCTAACCTAACCTAATCCTGATTTTAAAATCGTAACATACTCCCCAATTATTCCTGAACCGATATATTTTTTTAATTTTCGATTTTGCTCAAATATTATTAATCAGGACATTTCAATAAAATTTTATCGAAACCGTAAGAGCCTCTTTGAGAACAACGATTTTTTTTTCTTATGGCATTTACCCTCAAAAATTTGTTTTTATAAAGTCGAGATATAATCAGCCCCCATATCAAATTCGACTGAGAACTCTTGGGAACTCAGTTTCAGATGTAGAGAGTTAGCATATATGTTAATAAACTTTTCTTTTTTCGACTCAAAGGACAAATCTGATTTAACCGTTAAAAAAAAACATCGATTTTTTGACCCATCAAATAACTTTCTTATTAGGTATACGTAAAAAATAAAAACGACCACTAAATTTTAAAATACCAACTGTTTGAAACAGTAATAACAAGTAGAGGGAATTTTCATTTTAGTACGTTGGACAAACGAAACACAATTGAATATTCTCCCTCCGAGACAGCTTTATGTAGAAAGTTTTAAAAGCTTTTTTTTTTATTACAAGTGGGAATATGGAAACTGAGCAGATTTATTATTTAAATAGAAGTTAACTGGGCGTGTTTTAAAAATGAAATATTATTTATAGGTCCATAATTGTTTAGTTTCCTTCGAAAACATATTGAATATGGTTTGGAAATTGAAGGTTATTTAGTCAAGTATGAAGGAAAAACGTGTTTGAAGCTTCTGTGTCACAGTTAACAGTCGTTTGTTTTTTCTTTCTTTCTCGTATCGAGTTTATTCCGAAACTCTTTTGAATTCTCTTGAATCAAAAAAGTGTTTTTTTTTCTAATGTATGTCGCCTGTACAGTATAAATGTGTGAAATGATTTTAAACAAATTTATTATAGAATCATTTTGCTAGTATCAACACAATATACGATACGGAATTAAAGTCCAAGAAAATAATCTTAAATAAACATGCAGTAAATACGAGACGTTAGTTGTCCTAAGACATCGATATGATGCGCATCCCAAGTGTCGCGTTACGATAAGCGATGTATAAATTAATAAATAGTCTATATATAAATATATATATTATATATATATTATTATATATATATTATATATATAAATGTACGTGTGTTTTTATATTTTATTTTAATGTGTTAACGATCTCAACTGAGTGAAAATAACTCTGAAGATGGAGCAGATGCTTTGAAACGCGTTACTGTTTAAAGAAGAAGTCACCTGACTGAAACCATATAAGGTAATTTAATTGTTAGTTAAATTTATTATTTGATGATGACGTGTTTTGAGTTCAGCTATTATATCGTCCTCTCTTTTCATCTTTCGAAAAACGGTCTCCGCTTAAATAATTGTAACCGTTCTCTTTCCAACAATACACCGATGCTGTCTGGATCTATTGTGGACCTCCACAGTAAACCTCTCGTCTAGTCACATTACATTTAGAGGATCTGCTAATAAGATAGGATTGGTTACGTACCATGATGGCCCCCATCTACTTGATTCTTTGTATAAACAGTTATATAAAATAAAACATTCACGGTTCGGTATAAAGATATCTTTCAAGAGGTAATTTAGCGAATATTTCATAGCAGACATAGTTGAAGTCGTAAATGATTTTATTACAAAGGTGCTTTAAATGTAACATAAAGGAAATGAAATGAGTGTATAACACAGTTGTACAACTAGGTCAGGTGCACAGTCTACCCTACTTTACAAGAGTATCAGGAATGTTTAAAATACATTTATTTGTATAGTTCATTCGAAAAACATTTAGCATATTATATTTTACTTTCGAAAGAATAGTCATTGTAACTTTGTGCCTCCGAAATTGGAAAGTTATAAAAAAACGTTAATTGGGAAACCTTTCCTACTTTTAAAGGTATTAAAAGAGTGTCATTTGTTTTTTTGAACGGTTTTAATATTTTCAATGTAGAAGCGATTTTTATCATTTTTTTAAATAGTAACTTTTGTATTTTATGTCGTTTTTGATAAAACACGTAATTTTTTCTTTCGCGCTTAACCTTAGAGAAAGTTATGTTTTGGGTTTTTTTTATGTTGAATTTTTTGCTGAAATATACGTTTTTAGGTCTCTAGATTCTACTATGAACGGCCCTCAAACTGCCTGGGTTCTTATTTTCAATTAAATATCAGAATGAGTGGTTCAGTTTTTATTAAATCTTATCTTTCTTTAGTATGAAACTTATATCCATTTCCCTGATACTTTTGTTAGGAATAAACAACGCTACTACAACGCTTTACTACAAGACTTTAATACAATAATTTAACTACAAAACTTCAATACAATAATTTAAATACAAAACTTTAATACAATAATTTAACTACAAAACTTTAATACAATAATTTAAGTACAAAATTTTAATACAATAATTTAACTACAGAACTTTAATACAATAATTTAACTACAAAACTTTTTAATACAATAATAGGAATTTAATTGAACAATGAAACAAAACCATATTATTTATTCAAAGCCCAGAAGTATTCCAACTATTATTATATTTTAAATGAAAGAAATTATAAATGTTTTTATTGGTTACTTTATGTATAGAAATGCTTGCTTACGGTTTGTCGAGTAGATTTCCTGGGCCATCTTCCACCACGGCTAGCAACACAGCCGTGTATCTTCCAAGCTCTAAAAAGACAAGAGAGACCTCTGAATCCTGCTGATTGCTTATATACCTTTTGTTGTCTTGGTAACCTAGTTGAGTTTGCAAGTCAAGCATTTCAACATTTTTTTTACTTGTTTCACAATAGTTGGGTCATTCTGAGCTTTGTGAATATGATTTCTTCCTAATATAGCCTTAATATTATCCTAATATTAACTTATTCCTAACAATTCCTAAAAATTCATTTTTGTAATATATATATATATATATATATATATATATATAAAATATCTCTAGTAAATTATTGACTCAAATACACATAAATATTGACATGTAATACCAAACTAATTTATTAGTTGAATATTCAGAGCTTGTGACGGAATGTAGATTGTAAAAGATATGAAATACAAAGATTTACTAAATTGCTTTACAAACTTCACCTTCTTAGTGGTAAACTTCCGTGATCCCTTGTAGCGAATTCTCTTCAGCAAACACAACCTATCCCCGTGAGAGCATCCTGGGTTTTTTTATGTTGAATTTTTTGCTGAAATATACGTTTTTAGGTCTCTAGATTCCTAAAAAATCATTTTTGGAATGATGTCTGTAGTAGTATGTGAAACAATTATCGTCTCTAATGATTGGTCCAACACACTAAATTAAATAAAAAATTGGATATTTCAATACTATATAGTTTTACCAACCCTATTAAAATACAAAAAACAAAATTAATTAAAACCTAAAAATGACGGTCGTTTTAAACAGTTTTTGTTTCATATCTCGTGTGATATTCAACTTCAATTCTACATATAATGGTACTCACCCCGGCACTCTACGGTGAGAAATAGCAAAGTTATTATTAAAAATATAATTTCGTATCCAAACCATTCAAGAAAATGTAGTATTCGTATGGTTATGAGATATACGGCAATGTCGCCGTCACGAGCGCGAGGTGGAGGCTTCTTCACATACGTACGGCTTCGAGGCGAGTGGATAGACTTTGATAAATCTTTAAAATCAATTAATTAAATCTAAACTACTACCTACAAGATCCTTGTGTTTGAAACTAGTCAAGAATGAGAAAATTCGTTGCTATGCCAACAAATAAATAGCAATGAAAATAATAATGTTATAATAAATCCCAATCATATCTACATACAATGAGAGATTTTCTCGGGGATTGGTCAAAAAATATCGAACCATTTAAAAGTTTAAATTTATTTTTGAAAGATCCGGTGTGTCGAAATTATATGTTGAAATGTGTGGAATATACACATTATTTTAAGAAAATTTTTTCTTGGGTATTTTTATCTCCAAGACTTTTAAGAGCTACTGCCAACCGTAAATTGCTAAACTGCATTTTGTAATGATTTATAGAAAAGAGATGCAATATTCTTTTGGAGCTTTATATTAGTTACAAAACGATGGTGACATTGATACTCAAAAATATTTAATTATTTCCATACATACAGTGATTTGGACTAGTTTTTTCCTTTTTACTTTTCTTCAAGCGTTTTTGAATTTACATGGGTGTATATTTACTATTTTATTATTTTTTTAAATTAATTTAAATTTTGTTTGTACTACGATCTTTTTTTATCTAGGATCATTCTTAAATAGTGTAGCGCATGGACTTTCACAAAAATATTTAAAAAGTAATCATGTGAATGGAAATATTTTGGAAACTAGATTATTTTTTCAATAAATAGGGGGATTTAAACGAAACAATGTGCCACATTACTTCTTTTATAATATATCTAAAGTTTTAAATCCTCTCTCTCTCTCTCTCTCTCTCTCTCTCTCTCTCTCTCTCTCTCTCTCTCTCTCTCTCTCTCTCTCTCTCTCTCTCTCTCTCTCTCTCTCTCTCTCTCTCTCTCTCTCTCTCTCTCTCTCTCTCTCTCTCTCTCTCTCCCCCCATTTAAGTGTTTATTTGTTTATAATAAACTGATTATGAGGAAACAAATCATGTGGAAAAAGAACTGGAGTGTGGAGGAGTGAATTTAATTCCAGTCAGTGTGATGCAAAATATTTATTTTAATTTTTTTAAGACGTCTTTTTTTAAATTGGTTTACTTACCTTGTCATAAGTAGTTCAATTTCTTATTATTGCTACAACTGTTTCGCCTTAACAGAAGTCATCCTCAGGCGTGACACGCGTAAATGGTAATACAACAACACATTCACTACACTGATATATATATATATATAAACACATACACTAATGAAATTGGATATCAGGTTTGTATTTGTTAATGTTAGATAAAAATTAGTTACTTGATGTGGCCACATCCTTTCACTTCTAAATTGGGCAACTGGTTCTGTTGATATATTCTGAGAATGTCCTGTTTGAACTTTGAAAGTCTTATTATTAGGTTCTCAAAAATGATCTATTACATATATTTTGTCATAGATACAGTTTGAGGCAATTTGATGTTTTTCATTTAAAAGCCAGTCTGGGTCTTCCATCCATTGTTTGTAAAGGATATTTCCTTCCAGAATGTTCATTTTTCTTCCTTTATTCATAGAGGGTAATATGTCCAAGTTGTTCTACATTTTATTCTCTTTTTAATATGTTTTAGTATAATAAAATTGTGTAGGATTGTAATAATTTTTAACTCTATTCTTTCCTTTGTTTTAGGTAAGGAACACTTCAGTTTAAGAGATTAGTGTGTAAATCAAAATACACGCTGTTGTGATCTTTCCCATTACCTTATTCAATGGTAAGTTAATCATTTTTATTTAGAGCTTATCGAGTGCATGTGTATAAATTGCAACGTGCCCAAAGTTCTTTCAGTTTTTGTTTTCTGAAATACTAAATAACTTTGATAATTTTTTAATTGGGGTATCTTTGTTAATTACATTTAGTTGTTTACAAAGAGTAAAGTCGCGAATTTTTAAGATCCTAATTTGGTGATGTAAGACCTTTATATGTCTCTATAAGGTTAACTGTAACTTAGTAAGATTTTGTACGATTTTATAACTTACAAAACGTTTATGAAATCTCTAAAAATAATTATTTCTACTTGGCTGTGCTTTACGTATTACCAATTAAATAAGAGATAAATTTTAAATTGTAATTTTTACTTATTTCATATCAATTTTGGTCTACATATATTTTTTGATCTACATATTATTTATTATCTACATATAATTTTTTATCTACATCTCATTTTTTTATATACATATAATTTTTTATCTACATATCATTTTTTATCTGTAGATCATTTTTGATCTACATATTTTTTATTTATATATATATATATATATATATATATATATATATATCAATCTTGATCTACATATCATTTTTATCTACATATCATTTTTGATTTACATATCATTTTCCTCTAACACTTAACTTTCATATTTTAAAACTTATTTTTTCATTCATACAACACACAAATACAGTTAAAAAAATCGTAATTATAATAACTAATGACGAATTAGTTTTTAGTTTTTAAACTTATTTAAATATTGTTCCATAAATTTTAGGCTTTTTATTTGTTAAATATAATTTCATAAATTTTTAGTTTGATTTTAAATGTTATTGCTTTGAAAGAAGCAGTTACAAATTTTCATAAAATGTTGCCTCTCTTAGGTATCTTTTAGATCCAACCTAGGCTAACTATTTTTGCGAATGAATAATAACTACTTTAAAACATATGCCTTTGCATGTTGTGAAAATAATGTACTCATGGGGCACATATTGAACTTCATTAAAAGTAAAAAAAAAAAAAAAAAAAAAACTTGAGAATATAACCTTTCAGAATATATGTTTACTTTATTTTGTGTTTTTTTTAATAAAAATAATTGGTTTTAAGACTCCGAAGTTTTTATATAAACATCCTGTATTAAATACAACTGACAGTTTTGTATAACAATCAGCCATATCAACTGTTAAATCTCAAATAAAGTAAGTGCTATATAGTTAAGTCGTAAGGCAGAATAGCACACACTTTTACCTACATCTCGGTATTTTATTGTATAATTTACATCTCGTTTTATTTTCTCCGAAACACAGTTTAAGAAGAGTTTTTTCTGCAGAAATTTGTTAACAACATTCCATAACATAAATCGTACTTGGGGAATAATTTAAATTTAAATCCAAAGTAAATCAATGTTTATATTTAATTTAATTTATTTAATTTATCCCTTACAATTCCACAGGTAGTTAGTGGAAAACTATCAAGAATACAAACTGTAACGTGGAGGGGGTTACGGTTATTTCATATCGATTCTATCCGTATTCCTGACCTATTTCCGATTGCAACTCTAGATATAATCTTATACTTTCTGTGTGTGTCTTATAACATTTATTATCTATAGTGTTTAGTTAACTCCATGTAGACAAACTCAAATATCAAAGAAATCACATTATGTTATTATGGTTTTGTCATTATTTGTGTATTTAAAAATTAGCTTCCGAAGTTTCTAGAATAGAGATCAACTTTCGTAGTCAGGTGAAATATTACAAACAAAAAAAAACATTTTAGGAGTACGTTGGAAAATAAAATTAACACGACAACTGTGAGAAAAGAACTCACGACTTAAATCCTAGGCTTGAGAGGATAAAATAGATAAAACTATTTACGAATTTTTTTAATAAAATCTCAAATCTACAGAATAGCACCACACCAATTGAACTTGCTAAAGGGGTGTTGCCAATCGGTATATTTGAGATTTCAAGTTTTATGACATATCATTTTTTTCAGTGGTATTCTAAAGGTGAAAAATTAGTCAATCCAAACTAAAACTAATTCAGTACCTAAAATATCAGTTGAGATTTTTAATGAACCTATCTTAAGGAAAAAACTTTTTTAAATAAGAATGTAAATTTTGCATCGCTTCTGCCATAAACACGTCATCGGAATAAATCGTATTCGATTGACGTTTAATAACAGCTGTCAAATTTGCACACGGATTTGGTTCATTAATATTCACGATGCACTAAAATTTTAACACAATCGTTAGTACCGTTTTCCAGAAATTAGTTATTTCATAACAGCCCCAACCCCAATGTAGGCATTCATGCAGTATTCATAACGTTATGTCTAATACTTTCGTCGCATATTTCAGTTATCATCGACCAATTGTCACTTTAATACCGTCAGACAGTTACTATTACTGACGTCACATCTGACAATATTTAAAATAATATTTTTTCTTTTTTGCATTTTTGTAAAAATATAATAATCATTTTTTTTATTTACGTAAAACTAAACTTTTTTTTTTAATTTCATTATTATTTCCTTCAAATGCTATTTTTTATTTTGCATAATTTTTATAAAAATGAATTTTCATGTTCACATCTGCCAGGTGTCCCACGACGGCTCATTCAAAATCAAAAATTCCCTGCCTTTTCCCAAATTTTGTACCTCTCCTAATGAAGGTATAATGTAAAATTGTCAAAGACTAAAACACAAATTAACTAATTATTATAAATGCATAACATCATTAACTTGTTCGAACGGGTGCAGGCGGCTTATAAAGGACTACATCGGGACAATTCTCTCGTGATCAATTATTAGTCAATTGTTTCCTTGTTGTTCCTAGAACTGGGTTTTGTTTGTCATGAAAACCTAAAATAGTAGTTACAGTAATAATGGATTGTAAACTGTATCAAAGGCCTACCAAGAACTGTTTGCATAGTTTATAGATCCCAGTTCAAAACTGCTGTAACATTTCTAAACTGTTTCCACGGTTCAAACTATTTCTTTGAACAGTTTCAAACTATAGTTTTAACAGTGTACAACTGTTATTGTTTCAGTTAAAACCGTTAATCTTTTCACATTTTAATACTGTGTAACAGCAAAACTGTTTATTAGTTCAGAACTGTTAAAAAATAATTGAATAACTGAAGTTAGCCACAAAATACAGAGTAAGTTTCCAAACGTAACAAATTTCGACCCGTTATTTGACTGATCTTCACGTTTTTCGGCCTCAGCAAAACCGAAAAAAAATGAATTTCTACAAACCAACCGTTCATTGACGTTATCGTCTGTACGTGAGCACATTAGCATCCTCAAAATGTAAAATATGAACGTGAAATTTGGTACAGGGGACTGTATAATGTATAATGTATAGAACATTGTTGACATTTATAAAAATCGAATTGTAAATGTTATAATTTTTTGTTTAATTAATTTTTTCATTTTAAACAGTTTTTTGTTTATTACTCTTGTGTTATTCGATGCTTAATAAATTAGATACAAATTTGCATACTTCATGAAAACTAACGAAGTTGTTATCAAAAATTTAGTTTCGAATCTTGACCTCTCTCCAGAAAATGTGATATTCGTACAATTACGAGATCCGTCAAGGCCGAGTCACTGATACGAGCGTAGCGAGTGGAGGCTTACACAGTTTGCAAGTTTCCAAGGACCGAAACACTTAAAACCAGTGGAGGGCCGTTAAGGTTAGCCGACGTCAAGACAAGTTGTGATTTACACAATTACTAGGTTCGGAAACCTGCTGGATTCTATGATCTACCAATATAATTTAACATTTCCTACAAGGCACACATTTTTGAGCATTTCATTTAGAGAATCAGATTGTATAAGGTGTATAATGGGACTGGGTAAGTACTAGAAAGGCGCTTAAAATTTTAGGAAATGTGAAGATTAATGACAGTGTGGAAAATTTTTAATTAATAGAAGATGACAGTTAGGTAGTAATTTAAAAAAAAAACGAAAAAAAAGAACCATGATTTCGGTCTTTTAAACTTTATTTCATTTTATAATATTTATGTCTGAGGCGTTATGGCACAAGCAAAGAAAGTTTAGACCTTATGTAAATATACAACTATTATTTAAAATAATCTACAAAATCTTACATTTGTAAAAATTATGTCTAATACGGTTGTATCACTTTTTAAGAAATCTAGCTTAGTTGCTACAGTGACTACTGGGCTATATGAAATAAAACAGTGGGCACAAGCAACCATATTGCATACCTTGCCCCTGTCGATTCTCTTCCGTTTGACAAGATTTTTCTATTATTGTTGTAAAAGAGGGATCAGCAAGTGTCAGAAATACATTTTCACTTGTCAATTTATACTTCCAACGTGACGTATAAACCAGTCGGTATCATGTCAACCCTGATTACTAAAGTGGTTTTCGTTGAGCCGCCTTTTTTAACTGTCACACGTTGGACCGAAACTGTACCTTGAATATTTATTTAGAGGAATAGCAATATAAATTTACTTCCTCAAAGATTGTGCAGTCTAAGTAAATGCAAACACTTTCTCCAACACCCGTAAACAAAACCGATAACTAAATTTAGCTCAAAATTTAATAGGCAAACTGCACTAAAACAAAAAATAAAAATAATTCACTATAATGATTTACATACAGAGTGTAAAATAAGTCCTTTGAGATTCCTACCGTACTGTTAGGAATCCAAGGGGTTCTTGATGAACTGATTTAGGCAAGCAATGTGGTTCAGTTTTAAATTTGCTTGTATTTAACAATGTGGGTTTCTCTCTAGTTAATTAATTATTGGCTGTAATATATATAAAATATCTCTAGTAAATTATTGACTCTAATACACATAAATATTGACATGTAATACCAAACTAATTTATTAGTTGAATATTCAGAGCTTGTGACGGAATGTAGATTGTAAAAGATATGAAATACAAAGATTTACTAAATTGCTTTACAAACGAAGCTTGCTCACCTTCTTAGTGGTAAACTTCCGTGATCCCTTGTAGCGAATTCTCTTCAGAAAACAACCTATCCCCGTGAGTGCATCCTGATCACGTTCTCCACCCGGTCCAGTCTCTCTGACCTCCTTTCCTCTCCACTGCTCAGTTGCTTCTGACTTGTTGGAAGGTTGCAACCCAACCAGTTACCAAACTTTTGTATTCTATCGCATAGATTGTTTAAGCTCTGGTGTCTATCGAGTTGATTTATTTATTACATTCTAACTTAACTTTAAATCTTAAATCCTAACAGTACCTATTATGATCCTTTTCTGTACTCCTCTGTATGTCCATCTATGTTTTGCTTCCCTACCTTGCTTCTCTCTGAACTGATCTTTTCATGTCTCTTTGGGCCTTCATTTTTACACTCTTGAGGATGTCCAATCGAAAGTCCCTCTCTTCATGGGAGGCCATATCTTTTCTGAGTGTTGTAACTATTGATATGTTGTACTATTCCTGACTATAGTTGTGTTGTTGGTTATTTTGACAACTTAGCCATAGTTTTAATAATGTGTTCCTCTTGTAGGTTACTGGTTTGGTTTTTTGGGGTCCAACATAGTGTTAAGATACTACGTTATATTGCCTTTTCATGTTTGTCAAGTTCTAGGTTTTTCATTTGATAATGAGAGTGGATTCATATTCTCGAAACGTCGTGTATTAGATTTGCTTTGGACAATCGGTGCCAGAATAAACTACAAAGATGAATAATCTTTAATTATTCAATAACTTTAAAGTCGGAAAAAGGATAATAATTAAATTTAACCCCACACTTAAAACGTGGTTCAGAATCATGATCGTTTTCATTTGATGTTTTCGAGACCCACCGATTGTAATAGCTCTATTCTTCTTGAAGGAATAAATTTTATGTTTAAGTAAATAAATTGTAGAGAGTTAATTTGGAAATTGAATGTTCATTGATAAAACGGAGGACGGGGTAATTTATATTCCTGCAGGAGGTGCGATAAATTTGTTTCTGAAGGTAATGAAGACGTGCGCGGAGACAGCTTTGGGAATGAGTTATATTGACTTTAAAATGGTTTCTCCGCAGCACCGAGTAATTATATTTACATTGAAATTTTTATTAAAGTATTATCTGAATAGAGAATTCTTTTTATAGCATGATACGAATTACAATTTGTACTATACAGGTTGTGGAGGTTAGTTGTAGTTTGATTATTGTAGTTTATGCAAATTGGCAACATTGTCGATGAAATGCGTCTGATTTAATGAACGTATTTGTGAGGTATTGTCTTCAAGATTTATTTTCATTTAAAACATCCCACAAGTCGAGCTAAATATTTAATTATATGGTTCCTAACAACTTATATTTCCTGGTTAACATTTTTTTGTGATTTTAACAAAGTAGGCTTATCAGGACAATATGATGTCAACACAACTGTGATTGAACCCTCTGTGTTGACATGAAACTTTCAATTCCGATAGACATCTTAACAACCTATATTCACTGGGTAAACAGGTTTTTGTGACTTTAACAAAGTAGGTCTATCAAGAGAATATGATGTCAACACAACTGTGATTGACATGAAACTTTCAATTCCGATAGACATCTTAACAACCTATATTCACTGGGTAAACAGGTTTTTGTGACTTTAACAAAGTAGGTCTATCAGGAGAATATGATGTCAACACAACTGTGATTGACATGAAACTTTCAATTCCGATAGACATCTTAACAACCTATATTCACTGGGTAAACAGGTTTTTGTGACTTTAACAAAGTAGGTCTATCAGGAGAATATGATGTCAACACAACTGTGATTGACATGAAACTTTCAATTCCGATAGACATCTTAACAACCTATATTCACTGGGTAAACAGGTTTTTGTGACTTTAACAAAGTAGGTCTATCAGGAGAATATGATGTCAACACAACTGTGATTGACATGAAACTTTCAATTCCGATAGACATCTTAACAACCTATATTCACTGGGTAAACAGGTTTTTGTGACTTTAACAAAGTAGGTCTATCAGGAGAATATATAAAGGTTTCTGTGATTCAATCCTTGGAATCGACATGAAACTTTCAATTTAGATAGACCTCTTAACAATTTATATTCACTGGGTAACAAGCTTTTGAGAGTTTAACGAAACCGCCCAAACAGGAAAATATAGTGTTAAAAGGATGTCAATCATCAAATTGAAACTTTTAATTCCGGTAGACCTACTACAAGGGTAAAATGTAGTCATACTGTAATTCCTTTTTATCCGAATTCGGGATCAAATTTAATGGTTCTATGAGTTTTTTACCTGAAAAATCGAATATAATCCAGAACTGTATCTTCAGGAATTTGTGAGAAAACTGGTGTAAAATTCAATAAATGGAAGTAAAAAAAATCCACTTTTTTTAGTTTTGGCACAAAATAACCATGTTACACGGGTAAACTCAAAAAACCCTTCAAACTTGGTATAGAACTTAATACGGTGAAAATTGACTCAAATAAAGTCAATTAAACAAGTTAAAGAAATTTGAATTCTATTCAAAATAAAACAGTAACAAATGTGGCAGAAACATGTTACAGCTTTAAATAGAACAAAAGTTTTATAATCTCACCCGTAGACTCAGTTCTTGAAGTGCAATTCGAATCAACCTGTAAATCTCTAAATGAGATATGTCGGCTCGTGATTGTTTCTAAAAGTTTTTGATATAATTCTGAGAATCATAGAAGTTTGAAAATTATATATGGTTCTTCCTGATCATGAGAGGTCTTCAGAGTCTCCAGAGTGTAGCATCCGGCCCTGTAGAGGTTCTGGGGTAGATAATATCGCCCAGTTCGCCTCAGTGGCTAATATGTAAGTAGAAATTTCGTGTCTCTTTCAACTTCTGGTGTTTCAGAATTTCAAGCATTAATCGGTATAATCGTGTTTATTCGATTAGGTCATTGTGAAATTATTATAGATTTGTCTTAAGTATTGATGATGCGTATTCAAGCAGAATCATCCCTAAGCCCATATGGGGTCAATTTCCGTTATTTAAATTTGAAAACAAATGTATTTACTTAGTAGATAATTCGCATGGAGGGATATGGGGCTAAGTTAAAATAAGACTCTCTCTGTATATGGAGCCAGAAAATAAAAGTTGGAGCATGAATTTATGAAGCAGTAGAGAGACAGAGAGTAGAGCTCGGTGGGGGGGAGTAGAGATGTGTCATAATAATGGGCTTTGTTTAACAGATAAGCATCTGTTAAGCATGTATGTGTCTGCATGAACTATGTTTGTGTTGCATTTAAGTGTGGCGTTATATAGAAAGTATGATAAATGGTGTAAAAACATTGCACAAACTTTCCCACTTACATATCACTAAAACCTATAGTCACTAAAAATGTCAGTTCTGTAGTTGTCAGTCAAAAACTGAAAATGAACCTTGGTCGCTGTGTATACAATGTGTCCCGAAAGTCCACCCCCCTATTATTATTTTTATTAATGGAAATAGGCAGATTTGCTTTGGGGAAAGTTTAAATAGCCAAAGGAGGAGTTTTTTGAAGTAATCAAATTTTCAACCCTTACCCTCAAAATGGGGTAGTTTGGGGGTAAGTCAAGAATTTTAAATAGCAACCCCTATTGAGTGATACCTCATTTTAAAGGTGTTTTAAAAATAAGAATAATGGCGCAAACTAACAACTCAAATATTAGGGGGGACTTTTGGGACACAGTATATATATATATATATATATATAATGGTCTAAACGTACTCACGTTGTCAGTGTAAATTGTACTTATTTGATTGATTAAAACGACCTTTTAAAAACTGCGGTCAATGTTCATTTTTGTTTTTGCCAATATTCCTGAACCATAAAATTTATTTTGTGTATGCAATTTTATACACGAATTTGGATCATTAATCTTCATACCTCGCTTAAATTTGAAGGAAATCGGTACAGTCGATTTTGAGAAATTAGGATTGTATAACCGTCTATTTATGGCCACATACTTTATTATTTTTGTACCGACAGCTCACGAAGTGCTATACCGATAGGGAATACGTTTAGTTCGAGTCCTAAGAGGGAAAATTTCATCAAAATCAATTTCATGTTTTTATACTTATAGTAGCCATCCAATTTTTGAATTATCAAAATATGACCAACACCAAATTTGATTAAAATCTCTCAATAAATTTGGACTATGGCCACTGCACAAACGAAAGATCGGATAACCTACAAACATTATTCCGAAAATCACTTTTGTTGATTTGGGGGACCTCGGTAAAATATCAAAATATTCGACATCCATTTTTTTTTTTTGACTTATCACATGACTGACGAAAGTAGTAGTATATTTAGTTTCCGATTTTTAAAATATTTTTTAAGCAGTGGGCGGGGTGTACCTAGTAAAGATGTTAACTGTATGAAAGGTTGTTCGTTGAGGATGGATTACTAGGTTTTTTTCTAAACACACACCCTTTCATAATTAAATTTACAAAGAAACATAAATTGCTCGTAATAGTATTGGATATAAATAACTATCAGTTGACTCCAGCTACTACGCATGAGTGGAGTTATTTAGTTTAACACCGGAAACAAGGGCAAAGTGCAGTTAATGCAGAATACAAAGAGATTTACTGTCAGAGTGGGTTAATGTATTTAGTGTCACGAGAAATACATGATGAGCTTTCAAAATTAATAGATTATCTAATTAATGTTATTTCTCACTCAATAGTCGGGTCTGTGGCTCAAAGTATTTGACCGATTTCTGTATGTAGACTTTCATCATTTCTAAAGCTGTTTTTATTTTCTTACATACATAGACTACAGATAAATTTAACGCCGATATATCCGTTTTAAGTTTTACAATCAACAAAAAAGTGGTTTTGGGTGTAATAGCGATCGCAGCTCTACAGTCCTAACGAGTAGACAGATTTAAATCTAATTTTGTGTGGGAGTATTTTAGGTTAGGTTAGTTTAGTTTAAATTAAATTTAGAATATTGGATTATTTTAACCATATCATGGGTCTTCTTTCGTTTTTTTGATAACTCAAAATGTAGGATTACCTGTCATAAGATAAAAACTAACCTTTCATTTTTTTGAAAACTCAAAATGTAGGATTACCTGTCATAAGATAAAAACAAACCTTTCGTTTTTTTGAAAACTCAAAATGTAGGATTACCTGTCATAAGATAAAAACTAACTTTTCATTTTTTTTGAAAAATCAAAATGTAGGATTACCTGTCATAAGATAAAAACTAACCTTTCGTTTTTTTGAAAACTCAAAATGTAGGATTACCTGTCATAAGATAAAAACAAACCTTTCGTTTTTTTTGAAAACTCAAAATGTAGGATTACCTGTCATAAGATAAAACAAAAAAATAATGATTTTTCAAAATCCGTTTTAAGTTGTTTAAATTTTGTTAAAATGTAGCAATTAAGTATTTAAAAAAGCGATTTGATAGCAAAACTTCTAGTTTATAAATTATTTAAAATATAACTTATGGAACTTTCGGCACTATCGATTTCATTACAATTTTTAAAATACAGTCGTGCTAGGACACCACTTAAATTTTAGTAGATTTTTTAAGTCAAAATAAGTGAAATCGTTAATATAAACTTGTGTCGGAAAACGTTCATTTTCATAAAGTTCTGGGTGTTGTAGACAGTTACCAAGAAATTCAGTTTTCCTTTTATCTACAGAAAAGGCAGGTTTTTTAGTCGTTAAAAGAAAAAACTTTTTATGTCTTGTATGTTTTTTTAAATTATATTTTTTGATTCAAATTGGAGAACAAGGTTCCTATAAACATGTGACCTAAAACGCCAAGTTTCATAAAGTTGAGGGTGTTGTAGACAATTAACAAGATTGTAATTTATTGTCATTAACTCAGTTTTCCTTTTATCTACAGAAAAATACACTTTTTTTGTCGTTAAAAAATAAAACAATTAATTGTCTCTTGTACTTATACGAATAAAAAAGTACGGTTTTTGTCGTTAAAAGATAAAACATTTTGTCTGCTATATATCTATTTTAAAGTATATTTCTTGGGTCAAAATGAAGAAAATAGTTACAATGAACACGTGTTCGACTATACGTGTGCGTGTTGTAGACTATAATTTTTTATCATTAACTCAGTTTTCCTTTGACTTGCACATTATTTTTCCTTCCTTGAAAAAAAGCACATTATTTGTCGTTAAAAGATAAAACTTTTATTCTTTATATATGTTTTTATAAAGTTAATTACTTTTAAGATGTTCAACGGTGAACTTTTTAAACGGCTGCTATTTTGAATATCCTAGATATGGTCTTTGTACACTTGTAAAACGTAACGTAAATATGAACTTAATATTTTAAAGTTATAATATTTTTTGTGTAGAAAAAATGACGGATAGAAGTAAACTACTAAGACATATAGTTGTAGTAACTTTTCCTTTATTTTGAGTCAATAAATCACCTCCTTAAGTTTGGAAACATTATTAAACAACTTCTTATAAACAAAAGCTATTGTAATTAAGAAAGTATATATACTTTTTATTATGTTATATTTTTATGAACGGATTGTGTAAGTTAATGCAATATTTATGTACAGTTTATCGTCCATAACAACATTTTAAACGATTTTATACGCGCAGTTCGAGTGCAAGTTATTAAATTCATTTATAACTAAACTCTATACGGATAATACCTACTGCTTAAATGCAAATGATTTGAGGTTGTCCCTTGTGTCAGTAGAGACTACAGTTAGCATGTTAATTAATAATCCCATTAAGTAGTCCCAGTGCGCATGCCCTAATAGTGCACAGCTATAAGGGGTTAATATGTGTGTGAAATACAGAATTTATGTTTGTAATAACAACACGGTCTTGTGGACTGGGGTACTTTATATTTTCAAAAATATACGTAGTATAGACAACATTAAGCGATGTGTAAACAAATCGATGGCGAGTTTTTGCGGATATATCGATTTGAGGTTTTGTGAGTTCAAAAAGTAGTTTTTTGAATGATGACTGTCTGTCAGTCCAATTGTGTATACCGATTTTAATCAAATTTGGTATCTAGGCTCGGGATTATTTTTTTCTAACTCAAAAATTGAAGTTGTGGAAAAAAAAATACGATTTTTTTCCAAAACCTTCTCAAACGATTTCAAATGTCCAAGAAGCACTGTGACAATATTCACAATAGAAAAAAGTATTCCCCGAACCACAAAGAAGAAGTGGTTGCGGAGAAGGAAAGTCTGTGACGTGGGGAGGACAAAGAGTGTGGAGTGCAGTGTCCGAGGTTCAGGACTCAAAACTCCAATTGAATATTTGTGAGTGAAGTTTTTCAATTAAAATGTCTGGTTAATGTTCGGTAAGTAACGTTTCCGAGATTATCTGAGAGGCCGGTGAAACATGCCGAACTACGAATTATGTATATTTAGTGAAGAGAAACAAAATAAGCTACCACCCGTTAGTTCTGTGTGGATTTACTTTTATAATTATTCTATTAAGTCCTCCAAATTAATTTAGTTGGTTCAGACTGAGTTAAGGTGATTAAGACCTCATTGGGTATTAGAGACAAGGTTTTCCTTACCGTGGGTTAGCATGAACCCCCGTAATAAGTCGTTATTTCCCCCTACGGAACCCTATCACGTTGCTGTGGTAGCAATCGCATTGCGGATATCAGAAAATTTAAATTGTGCAAACCTAAGATTTAAACCCTACTTTGATAATCTTAAGACATAACCAGATCACCCACAAAACTAATTCAGCGCAATTCTCTTCAAGGTTTGTATAGGAATATTTTCGTAATCTCTTTAAACTTGGCTGTCTCAATAATTTACACCTTAGATGTGAAGTAGGAAACCGAGGTGTCGAGGGCAAAGAGTGTACAGACAAGCTGATTAGCAAGGGTGCACTTTGGCTAGGAAACAGAAAACCCAGTTGTCGAGGGCAACGAGCGTACAGACAAGCTGGATCAGCAAGGGTGCACTTTGGCTAGGAAACAGAAAACCGAGGTGTCGAGGGCAACGAGCGTACAGACAAGCTGGTTCAGCAAGGGTGCACTTTGGCTAGGAAACAGAAAACCGAGGTGTCGAGGGCAACGAGCGTACAGACAAGCTGGATCAGCAAGGGTGCACTTTGGCTAGGAAACAGAAAACCGAGGTGTCGAGGGCAACGAGCGTACAGACAAGCTGGTTCAGCAAGGGTGCACTTTGGCTAGGAAACAGAAAACCCAGTTGTCGAGGGCAACGAGCGTACAGACAGGCTGATCAGCAAGGGTGCACTTTGGTTAGGAAGCAGAAAACCGAGGTGTCGAGGGCAACGAGCGTACAGACAAGCTGATTCACAGGGCTGCACTTTGGCTAGGAAACAGAAAACCGAGGTGTCGAGGGCAACGAGCATACAGACAAGCTGGTTCAGCAAGGGTGCACTTTGGCTAGGAAACAGAAAACCGAGGTGTCGAGGGCAACGAGCGTACAGACAAGCTGGATCAGCAAGGGTGCACTTTGGCTAGGAAACAGAAAACCGAGGTGTCGAGGGCAACGAGCGTACAGACAGGCTGATCAGCAAGGGTGCACTTTGGTTAGGAAGCAGAAAACCGAGGTGTCGAGGGCAACGAGCGTACAGACAAGCTGATTCACAGGGCTGCACTTTGGCTAGGAAACAGAAAACCGAGGTGTCGAGGGCAACGAGCGTACAGACAAGCTGATTCACAGGGCTGCACTTTGGCTAGGAAACAGAAAACCGAGGTGTCGAGGGCAACGAGCGTACAGACAAGCTGATTCACAGGGCTGCACTTTGGCTAGGAAACAGAAAACCGAGGTGTCGAGGGCAACGAGCGTACAGACAAGCTGATTCACAGGGCTGCACTTTGGCTAGGAAACAGAAAACCGAGGTGTCGAGGGCAAAGAGCGTACAGACAAGCTGATTCACAGGGCTGCACTTTGGCTAGGAAACAGAAAACCGAGGTGTCGAGGGCAACGAGCGTACAGACAAGCTGATTCACAGGGCTGCACTTTGGCTAGGAAACAGAAAACCGAGGTGTCGAGGGCAACGAGCGTACAGACAAGCTGATTCACAGGGCTGCACTTTGGTTAGGAAGCAGAAAACCGAGGTGTCGAGGGCAAAGAGCGTACAGACAAGCTGATTCGCAGAGCTGCACATTGGCTAGGAAACAGAAAACCGAGGTGTCGAGGGCAAAGAGCGTACAGACAAGCTGATTCGCAGAGCTGCACATTGGCTAGGAAACAGAAAACCGAGGTGTCGAGGGCAAAGAGCGTACAGACAAGCTGATTCACAGGGCTGCACTTTGGCTAGGAAACAGAAGGCCGAGGTGTCGAGGGCAACGAGCGTACAGACAAGCTGGATCAGCAAGGGTGCACTTTAGCTAGGAAACAGAAAACCGAGGTGTCGAGGGCAACGAGCGTACAGACAAGCTGATTCGCAGAGCTTCACATTGGCTAGGAAACAGAAAACCGAGGTGTCGAGGTCAACGAGCGTACAGACAAGCTGGATCAGCAAGGGTGCACTTTGGTTAGGAAACAGAAAACCGAGGTGTCGAGGGCAAAGAGCGTACAGACAAGCTGATAAGCAAGAGTGCACTTTGGTTAGGAAACAGAAAACCGAGGTGTCGAGGGCAACGAGCGTACAGACAAGCTGATAAGCAAGGATGCACTTTGGCTAGGAAACAGAAAACCGAGGTGTCGAGGGCAACAAGCTAGGAAACAGAAAACCGAGGTGTCGAGGGCAACAAGCTTTAAACAGAAAACCGAGGTGTCGAGGGCAACGAGCGTACAGACAAGCTGATCAGCAAGGAATTAGCCTATAGATTTGTGATGGCTCTAAGTGCTCAACTCATCAACTGAGTGGTGAGTTTGAATCGTGAACATATTAAGCAAGAAACTCCGTTTATAACTGCTGGACTGCTATTTCAGAAAGTTCCCGTTTAAATTGGGGCATAATTGAGAAGACGTTCCCATGAGACCTGCCACATTCTTTTGAATTGTAAGAAACAGGAGACTAAGGTAATAGGTTTCTTTGAGGCATCTCATCTATGGGGAGACGTTGATCCCTAGTATTGAACAAAATTGTCTCGTTGATAGCTTAAGGTTGGTCTATCTTGCTAGGTCTGCTGGAAAGAAAAATAACCCTTGGGTGACGTGCAGGGGCCTCGAGTTAAAATTCCCGCTATAAATCTAAATATAATAAAATACAATTAAAACACTAAATTGTGTTTGGATTTTTTTTTTAATGTCAAAGAGTTCCTATCAATCATTCCTAATTACCACTTCCAAAATTGGAACGTAATTAGTTAACAAGCTGAGATTTCAATTTAATCAAAATAACTGAGAGTATTTCACCCAAACACTATCTCCGATTAAAAATATAAACACAGATCATCCTAACTAACTACGACACCTGCCGTCAAAATATAAACATATAAACGTTTCAGTATTTTAAGAAGAAACTCCATAAAACTTTGATATATTGATACGACATAAAACGTTACTTTACAACCCCCTTTTATCATAGCTAATAAATTGTGTATCGAAATAAATCACAGGGATATGTCATTTTAAGACGTTGTAAATCTCTTTTTAATTTATATCCTTTCTTGTTCTTAACTTGAAAACAAATCTGTAACTTCCTATTATATAAGTAATACACAGACTTTTGTAAGTACTATCAAATAAGCACAGCTGTACAGTTAAAGATATACCTTTCCTTAACCCTTGGCGCTAGTCCCATGTGGTTCTTTCACAACAACCCATCACCACTCCTGTCTATCGGTAACTCTGTTCCAATGTCTCACTCCCAGCCTCCCACCTCTACTTTGGTCGCCTATCCAGCTTCCTTTCTTTCCCGGGTGACTTCCAAGTACTTTATTGTAATCCCTTTCTACATCCATTTTTTGAATGTATTCAAATAATTTTGAATCTTCTGCTTAATATTCGACATTAGACACTCTTGTTCATACCCATTAAAACAGTCCGACTACCTGTATTACAACATCACTCAAGTGTTGTTAAATAACTAACTATATCTAAGTGTCTTAGTGGTTAAGAGGCGTCAGTCCTATGATCAAGGATTGATACCGAAGGTTGTGGGTTCGATTCCCACCTATGACACAAGGTTTTTTCTTTACAGTTTGGTTCACTCCAACCTGTGGTATGGTGGCGGAAGAGGCCCACCATAAATAACGGTGATTGGCTTCAGTGAAAGTTAACGAGGTTGGTTTGAAGGAAAAAAAACATATAATCTATGCATTTTTGTTATACCTGTGTATTAGAGTGTATCAAGAATTGTGTCACCTATGTAAAGTGCAACATTTTATGGTTCTCGATTGTTTTAAAGTAAAATACATTGTAACTAACTTTAAAAACGATTTCTGAAAAACAGAGTTTTTCTTACAAATGTATGTTTTTCTCATGAATCATAAAAGATATCTTTATATATTTTTTGTCACGCTTAGCTAATCATTATGTATATAGGGTTATTTATTATATCTTATAGATTGTTTAAATTATGGTTCGTGAGAAAAAAGTACATGAATTTATTCAATTAAGCGGTCCTACTCCCCTTAAACGCGTTTCTTGGACCTATTTTTCACATAAATGTACCATTATTTGAGATAGAAGCCTGAAATTCTTACAGTATATATTTTATGTTATTGTGCACAACTGGTACAAAATTTTGTAAATATTGCTCTCTGAAAAAAATTACAGTCGATAAATTTGGTACAAAAACGATTTTTTAAGTATTTTTTAATTTTATTTTATTTTATTTTTTAAGTTTTGGTAACTAAATCGAAATTAATATAAATGAATTTGCTACCAGTTTGACTATAGTACACCTAGTACATTCACACAAAAATTCAAAATCATAACTGCTGTGGTTACTGAGGAAATGGCACATTAAGTTAGCTAATTTAACATTGTCGAGATAGGACTTATGATGTCACCATAAGGATTTCTTGGTAACGTAATTAGATAAACCTATCAACTAGAGTATTTCGTGGTATTTCTGCTACACCTACTTGATAAAAGTGTCCTCATGAAGATACCAACAATTTACCATCCTCGTTTTCAACACGTCTTGGGACCGGCTTTAAAGAAGTGGATTTCTTTTCACTTTCGCGCTTAGTATAAAGAAACTTATGTGATGAGTCAAATTGACGTCGAATACTTTCTTCTCCAGACATCCAGAGCGAAGCGAGTGGAGACTATGTAAAATATACACATCTACTAGGTTCGTTGAAACCAAGTCAAAAAGAGCTGATGTACACAATTACGAGGTTCAGTAATCCTTTTTAAAAAACTTATCCTTCTGGATGATCTACCAATACACTTTAACAATTCTTAAAAAGCCAAAAAAAAACTTTTAGTCATCACATTTAGAGGCACTGCGTGTATTAAGTGTATGATTTTGTAAATACAAAATGGCACCCTTCTATTTGTTTTCTATAATTGAACTCTATAGTATTATTTGGTTCTTAATTTTAATCATCGAAATTTATGAACACATGTAAAATCAAAACAGAAAATTTTTTTTCTTAATCGGTCAAATTAATTTCGCAAGGAAATGTGTCACTCTAGGCCATCTCCTCAGAAATGATGATTATGTGGTTATTGGTCAAATCTGAAGATTTCTAACCAAAACCTAATGAAAAACTGAATTCATTCAATTACTACGTTTTAAAATTTGTCCGACCTTTATTTTTGAGTTACTCATATTCAATTAGAAATAAACTTGTAACTTTAAGGTTATTTTAAAAGTCACTCGTGTTATGGAAGAGAATTTCTAAGGTTTCCCTGACATTGATTATAAGAAAATCAATTATTAGTGACATAATAGCTGTGTGTAGGTAGGTAGGTACCTGTAGGTGTAAAACTTGTAGGAATTCTGTAACAAGGAAATGAAACCTTACAGAACTACAAGGGCATAAGTTGACCAAGTAAACACTATCACTCGCTAACAGTTTAGTATCAACAGGACGATGTTAAGATTGTTTTTGAAAGACCTTTTCAATGTTGTGCTTCACGACTAACTATTTTGAGGTTTTTATCTGTTTTTTTTTCCAAAATTGTATGTATTTTTAAAATTTGTGTGTAAGAGGGAACTTAAGCACATTTTTGAAAGGGTATTTATCGTGAAATTTGGTTTATTTAGACTATATTAAAACTAACTGTAAAACACTGTACACACGCAGGAAGATAAGTTAACAGTTCCCCCCCCCCAAATGATCAGTGAACAGAGACCTTTAAAATGAGGTATCACTCGACCTATCTTTACGTTTGAAAATTTTCCAAAAACGATTCCCACCCCCAAAAAGACACTTTTAGGGCAGTTTTGAGATTTGAAAACATTTTTACTGAATTCCCTAGGGTCGAAATATTTCGTTAAGTTAAAACGAAGGCTTGTAGCTCATTTGGTTGAGTCGCTATACATTGCGCACGGGTGGTCTGATTCACCCTGTATGTAAATTATAGTTCGATTTACAACTATCGAACTGACATTTTGGATGGTTTTATTTGTTTTTAGGGAAGGGTTAGGGTGTGCAATATGTTTACACTGTTTTATATTTTGTATACGTTATACATTTACATTTTCTATATTAACGGTTCATACTGACTAAATCAGATCGTTTAATATGTACAAACTCGTAAAACTCACTTTTCTACGAGTTAGTTACGAGACAATCGTAATAAATAACAAAACCCCATAATATCATTCAGTACTCTTAACATGTTTGTCACCCGATTACAAAGGTACCTACGTCGTCATATTGTCAATAGTCAATTAATCTTACTTTTATATGAATGAAGTTTACATCCATTTATTTCGCTAACTCTTTTATTAATTTTTTTCCTTCGGCCATCCTCCTTCGGGGTCATTGTCTCTCTCTTATCACCTTGGGTCACTGTCCCCTTTCACTTCTTTTTTTTTTCTTCTTATTGTAGTGTGCTCATATAAAATATTATCGAAATTCAGAAAATCGACTTAAAAACGTCAAAATGGCTGTCGTTTAAAACAGTTTTGCTTTCATATCTCAACTTATAAGACACTATTATGCAGGTTTCAATTTTCATGTAATGGTACCAATCCCACTTCTTTACTACTACTACTACAACTAGCGAAGTTATTGCTAAAAAAAATGTAGTTTCGAATTACGAATGTAATGTAGCAAAGTTACGAAATCCATGGCCGAGTTACCGACACGAGCGAAGCGAATGCAGGCTTGTTCACCATGTACAGCTTCGAAGTTCCGCTGGGACCGAGACTCTGACACTAAAAAAAAATCAAAGATGGTCACTAAGTGATTACCCACAAAACAAGAAGGTCTCCAACAATGAAGCAGTGATCCAAATTTTATAAAAATCCATTGTCTTGCCTTCTGAGTCAATCTTTCGTACTAGCTTCGTAAATAAAATAACTTTTTTGGCCGCCATTTTGTTTCGGATGGTCAGAATTTAATTATCTTTGTCACACAGAGACATTTAAAATGTGTTATCACAAGTCTATACGTGTCGTTTGAAATTTTTTAGTAATCCCTAAAATATTTAAAAAAATAAGAGGAGTGGTAGTTTCTTTTCGGCCACCCTGTATACACATCTACGAGTCCCGTTAGGACCCTGACGGCATCAAGAGAGTACTGATACACATTTACGAGGTTCCAGCAAACAGATGTAACATCATCCTACTGGATTAAGCTTCTTTATCTAATTTAAAATTTCCTACAATGCCGATGAAATCAACTTTTGGGCATTCAATTTAGAGAATATGCTTGTTTTATGTATAATGGGACTGGATAAGTACCATTTTGATGCTACTCGATTTGTTATGTATTTTCCTCAACAAAATTAATATTTCATGAGCTTGTTTTGTTTCGGAAAGTTAAAGATGATGAAATATATACGTCAAAAGTTACAGAAGTGAAAAATTATACAGCCTGTGAGGTTTCTCTCACGGTTCATTGTTTTTCCTTGATGGATTGATTTTATTTGAAGTTTAAAGAGCGTTTTAAACCAGCCCTGGCACCACGGGCGATGGGCTGTTGTGTAACTAAAGCCTCAACATTCTAGCTTAGCAGATTTGTTCCCCTTACGAGTTTCGCTAACTAGCTCGTCCCCAACTCGGATAGTTACCCAGGAATTTGGAATCCAAAAGAGCTTTCGCCTCTTATTGGTCAGTGCCTCAAAATTGAAAATTATTTGGTCTACGGTCTCCTCATAATTCCCGCACAGTCTACACACAGTTTCACTCCTCTCCTCTCAGACTACAGTGTCCCGTAATTTGGACTGAGTTGTCCCCTACCTCGGGTCATTATTGTCCTTCCAGGACTAACTGAAGAAATGTCCTTAAGTAATGATTTACTATACTATAGAATTACCCCCTCAAGACTTCCCCATCTTTGCTGGTGTTTGTCATGAACCCACCTGTTCATGGCCAGACAGTTTCGATTTGAGTTTCAGAGAACTAGAACTAGAGAGCTAGAACTAGGAGGGAGGCGTTCCTGAGCCTTGCGGTTTTGCCGCCATCCCCCACTCAATAGAAAGAGTAACTGGGTGCTATCCACCACCAGCACCCCACCGCCACCACGAAACCATTCCTCAGCGCACGCTCCCAGACAGGCCAAACACACGGATATTCCTACAAAGTCTAATGCAGAGCGCCGTTTAGCTTGATTGTCTACCTTCTCGTTAGTCTCAACTCCCTTATGCCCCGCCACTCAGTGGAGAGTTGCCCGGGAAGCAATGAGGTCCTCTCGACATTCCCATACAATACTAGATTGTTTTTCCTTATGAAACGTGGAGATCAGTCAAAAAACAGAGGTCTATGTTTTGTGTGATTACCAAACTTACCCTATACTTTGTATATTGGATAAAATGTTTAATTCGCGAGGAAAATGACTTTGACAATCAGTTTGTCGGCCACGTGTAAGGAAACTATTCCGCTGTGGTTACAAGATCACCTGATAATAAGATTAGCCGCGGGATACTTGTGTCACGTGGCATGTGTATAAGGCTTCCAAAGCTTTACCAAAGTCCTTCACTTTGTATCTGAGTGAGACCTGCACGAATGCTTACTTTATTTAGTATTGTTATTGTCATTGTATTTTATTTTTTAAGTTGTGTTCTCTGTAAATTGGAATCGTAATAACATTGTCTAAATTTAATAAGTGTTTGTGAAAGAGGTGCACTGCAAGGTTGTGCGGAATTACTAGTTAGAAAAATAATGGTCTTCTTTCAGGTTTGTAGTTGTAAACTTATTGAAGTCAATTGTATAGGAGCGTAGTGTAAAAATATTGATGTTTTACGTAGTATAAGGGGTCATAAAATGTACAATTTTTTGTTGATATGTCTGTCTGTCTAACTTATGTCGTATGTGCAGTGTTCTACAGCCAAAACGTGTACACATACTGGAGAATAAAAACCCAAATAACGATTTTGATCAATTTTACTCAAATCTACCGTCCAAACATACTGGTTCGTGAGTCAAGCGCACAAAAGGGTACAAAAGGTTCAAAAGGTACAAAAGGTTCAAAAGGTACAAAAGGGTCAAACGAGGCTAAAACTACAGGAATTAGGGTCCGCAGGCATATGGGGATAGTTAATTCTATAAAGTCGAAAACTTTTAAGCTACAATTCAAATTGTACGGACACGCGGGTGAAATTATAAGGGTCCTTAGCTCTCTTACAAATTTGATAAGCATAGGCTATTTTTGTTTCCAAGTCACAATTTAACTAAAATATTTAATTACCTTAGGTCCGTCTTGTGACTTCGTTGTTGGTTGCTTCTTACATGTTTCGAGGCCGTAACCCCATCATCAGAAAATTACTTTGTTCACTTTGAAGTGAACTCGTCATTGATTATATTAAAAAACACATAAAAACATGCAAATATAATGCACATATAATGCGTGTAGCAAATTTGGACTCAATATTTCATCTAAATCCAAAATTGTGGTTTTTTGTACTACGATAGACATGACAGAGCACACAATGTCAGACAAGCTCATATGATGCGTTTTTATTGTTTTTATTTTTGTGTCAGTGTATGTTCTTGTGTTAAATGTGTTTTTTAATATAATCAATGACGAGTTCTTCAAAGTGAACAAATTAATTTTCTGGGGATGGGGTTACATGTAAGAAGCAACCAACAAAGAAGTCACAAGACGGACCTACTAAGGTAATTAAATATTTCATCTTACAAACCCTAATAAAAAGAAATAAATGAAATTGCAAGCTATCTTTCAATGGTTATTGAATTGTTTTGTCTCACATTACGAAAACCTCTGTCATTATCGTATTATAAAAATAAAATCGTGTGTTAAAACCATAAAGATATAGGGACAAGATATTGTTATAAAGTCAAAGTCTAACGCCAACAATATAAATGGGTTGTAATCGGTAACTTTTTGCGTTTCAGACGACAAGTGTTCGTACTACAATGTTGCTAATATATAAATAAATATATATATATATATATATATATATATATATATATATATACAGGATGTCCCTGAACTCTCTGGAACAATGTTTTAGGTATGTATTGTGGTAGTATGGAAATTACATTGATTTGCAAAAATTGTCACAACTTGGTTGTTTATTATTCGATTTTAGTAAATAAGGTTTCATTCGATTTGTCTTTAAATTGTGCATCTTTTACCTATCTTAATAATTTTTTATAGCTATAACGGTTTTCGTGGAATTTGACACTAAAACATTTAAACGGCCGCCATTTTGAAATGGATTTAGTTCCAGCAACGAAATTTTATACACTTATTTATACCTATTAAGGTACATATTTATACTAAATTTTAAGTTTTTATCTTAAATAAATCTTCAATTATAAAATCCTTTGTAAAAATCACATACAGAACGACAGACGGAAAACTAGTCACCCGAGACACATGTTTATATTGTGAAATATGTTTGTCTCGACCTAAGGAACATTTTTTTATGAAATGTTCCAGAGAGTTCCGGGACACCCTGTATATTTACAGATCCAAACTGATCAGCCTTAACCATTGATTTACTGAAAATAAAATTACATTGAATGTTTTATTTGAACTGAAAAAAATACTAAAAGCACTGAAATAAACAAAGTGTTACCAGAGTTTTAGCTAACTGTAAATGGTGTTATTAGGAAAGGTCAGATATAAAATATCTCGGAATCAAACTTGACAAAAACTGTACTTGGAAAGTCCATATCAAACAGCTACAATCAGAGTTGTTAGTGACTGTATGGAAACTTTATTTATTGAGATATTGATGTTCCCAAGTGTTTATAGGAAATGTTTACTATAGTTTAATTACAATAAGGAATAATATGCTGGGATGGGACATATGTAAGCACTGTTAAATCACTTATGATTTCTCAAAACAATTATTCCTCCTACCCTTTGTAAAAAAACCAAGAAACGAACCACCCTTTCCAGTGTTCAGACAGTGTTTCTACCGTAGGTCTATAAAGTTTTAAGAACATTTTATATAAGAGGGACATACAGAACGTATTTAGTTGAAGACTAACAAAGTATAAAAAATACGAATTGCTGAAGCTCTCAAAAGCTCTCAATCGTAGCTCTATTATCATTGCTAATAAATTTTAAAAAGAACTATTATATTGGTTATTTCTTAAGGAGGAAGTGGAAATTTGGTTTTTATACGTTAACAAAATTAATTTTTACGCCAAGATATACAAAACATTTAAATAAAAATAAGAACAATTTTGTTTATGCTATTTATCTTGTCTTCACTTGCGTCCGCCATTTTTTAAATACATCCTTGCATGGTAACCCCAAAACAGGAATTCTTCTTCTTGGGTGGCTAATTCTACCATCTAATAACTCGTAATAAGGTCGAAATATGTCTTTTCTAAAATTTTGTTGGACATTTTACGTTTGATTGTACTTAATTTCGAGGCTGTATAGTTTCAGTTAATTTTGTTAATAAACACAGATGGTTTTACGCTATTGTAATGAACATGTATTTTGTATGTTTGTGTGTTATAATTTAAATATCTGATGGAATTCAATAAATAATAAATAATTTTTAAAATGTCATTCATTTCGAAAGCGTCAGAAGAAGTTAAGTTATGAGTAGTGCAAAATGTATTTAAATTTAATAAATATTGTTATTATAACCTTTCGTAGACGTTGTTGGTAGCCTATATATCTAATGTTAAAATCATTTTACAGTTATGGTAATTAATCGGTTCTTTAATTTCTAAAATGGTTGCTATGGTAACGAATTTTGAATGGTAAACACTTTCAAGAAATAGACAGCTGATTTGTACGTTTAGTATATTTAAAATTTTCCATTCATTTATGCTTTTTATACGAGAGATTCATTTGAGATGTGCACAAAATCATTATGATTGGTAATAGATTGGTATAGATTTCGAGATACAACCGTTAAATTTCGATTTCAATTTCTTGCTAAGGACGCTTTGTTAATTTCTTTCGCTTTGATCCAACAACTTAATATATTTAAAATGTATATTGAAACATATATTAAAATTGGAATGTTTCGATTGTCACATAGACCATCTTTAGTTGTATCTTCAAAAATAAATTTAAAATATAGTGAAACGTTATAAGTACACTTGTGGAATACAAAATTTAAAAACATTTGCTCAATTTTAAATCCAAGTTAGACAAAAAGTATTGAAAATGATGAAATGTTTTATAAAATTATATATTATAAAAAATGACAATTATTTTTCTTTGTATGAAGAATAAAAATGTATTACGTAAATAAACTGCACAGTCACAACAATGGTCTAGGAACGTCTGCTGGATTGGCATTTTTCCACTTATCAAGACATTTTATTCTACGCTGTTTTAAAAAACATTGCAATAATCTATAACCTACAAATTAAAAGAAAACCAAACAATTACATATGCATTATAAAACTATTAAATGAAAATATTAGCACCTCTGTTTTCAAATGTAAAGTTTGTTTTAAAAACTAAATTTTAAATTACAAATTAAATGCATTAATTTAGAAACCATTCATACACTCCTTGGTGCTACAGCTTCTTTAGAAGAACTCTCCAAGCTCGTCTGTCCTCCGCTTCCTTTCTTCAGCTTCCCAACTTTCTCCTCTATCCATCTTTTCCCGAGCCTTAATCTTCTTCCCACAGGCGTGTTCAGGAACACCTTCTTCACTTCTCTCTTTTCTAGTATTCATTGAACATGACCTGCCTATTTGATCCTCCCATCTGTGAATTCCGAATTAGATTTAAAACGTAGATGAGATAAATGTCAATATGTTAAGTTTTAACTTACTTTAGATAGATCCGAGATATATTTAAAAGAGTATATATTAATTTTTTTTGCTAGTATGCTTGTACTTTTTGTAGTTTTGGGGAGGGGAAGGAAGGGGGTGTTACTGGTTCTGATTTTGTTTTATATTTTTCGATTGGGTTATATTTATTTTTGTATATATATATTTATTGCATTGCATATGTTACTTTATATTAGTAAAATATATTGTGATGTCATTGGACTTGTAGGCGTGGTCAAGCAGCTTCCTCTTATTATATGAGCAGCTGAGGATGATGACCTAGTTGTTGAAACGTCGTTTGTATTTGTGTTGCACAAATAAAGTGATTTATTGTGTGGTTAATTTTGTTTTCATTCATTCGGTTATTGAAGTTTCCACAAGTGTGGCTCATTACTGGTGATCACCCTAGATCCTCAGGGTTATTTTCTTGTCTCAATTGAATTGTGTACGTATGTAGGGGTAAAATGTTTCTAATGGTAGTTTTGGAAATATCTTTTATAAGCTAATTTCTCATCACTTATTCTAGGTCATTTAGGTGACTTTTTTAACTCCACACTGCCAGTTCCTTCAAACTGCATAATGCAACTATTTAATGTTATTCTCAGAAGGTGGGAATTACCATGAACTGTTCGGCAATTCCTTTGAACGGTCACTACACTTAAACCATCCAACCCTTTTCGATGATTCTGTATATAAATTAAATTTTAATTAAACGGCGTGCCATGTTTAATTTTTACTTTTCGAACTAACAGTTAACCGATCGTGACATTTTTGGCGACCATTGTCTTTTCATCATTTTTATTTCTCTCGCGTGCAAATTAGCATTCTATCGTAGATATGCCGAAAAAGTCAGTGCAATAATTCCGTGTTTACTTTGTGTTTCTATGCTTATGTGAAAAGTTCGTGAATAGTGTCCCATTAATTCGTATAAAGTATCCCCGGGTCTGTTTAAAACATTGTTACAAATATGAAACGGGTCGGCGTGCTTAATTACCAGACGAACGTGACCAAATCCCAAATCCCCCCTAACGTTAAATCAAATCAGTTGGCAGTACTGATGACGGCCACAAAACCAGAATAACTATATTGTATTCACTGGCAACTCGCAAATTTAATCAATCTTGAATTTAGGTTGGCATCCGTGGTTCAATGCCGCCTTATTAATCGCTTGGATACAACCGCAAAATCTGTTTTACTGCCAGCGTTGTTAACTATGACTGTATTGTATAATTTAATGTAAATTTATAACATTAATACTTTAGCTATTGTAAACTCCCTCTGTAGGATATTTTATAAAACGTCTATTGTGATCACAGATAGAAGTGATTTTACACCAATATTGGTTTAGGGTGGAATAACAAATGAAACTCTCCCAATACACTAAACAGAAACGTCAGTTCTGTAGTTTCAGTAAAACTGCAAAATTTATGTCATCTTTAAAAGAATATTTATTTTAAATCAGGGTCTAAACTTGTTTCGCTTGTGCCATAAACACATCTTCAGCGTAAATTGTATTTCATTAAAATCGGCGGTTTAATTTTTGTTTTTGCAAATTATTTCTAAACTTGTTAATTTGGTAACTTTTTTGATTCATTAATAATTACATTTTATTTTTTAAACCAGCCACTTGACTCATTTTTTACCTATGGCTCAGGACGTTATATATGTATATAATAATTCTACAACATAGAGGACAGGAAGAATATGGAGAGTCTCTGATTAGCTACAAGATCTCAAATTTGATAACCAATAGTTACTGCAGAGAAAGGTAATGACCGAACTAATGTGAAGCCTATCCTAGCCACCACGTTTTTCAATTGAAGTCTGCAGTTCTATCTACATTTAAATTGTATAATTTATCACTTTTAATCCAGCAAACTAGTGAAGAGGCTTTGGTGATTAGTTTATAACGTTGATAAAGGGGAAGTTGACTGCACGCACTTAAACCAATTACTAACTGCATTTTGCGTCGTTAGAACTAGGTTTAATATCGGTTAAACCTCGTTAAAATTGCAGCGATATTTTAATATTTAAAATGAAGAACTGAAAAAGTAGAACGCAGTTGTTCCACGTCGGTCTTAGTTCAGATCCTAGATTCAACGCCATAACGTCTAGGTTAACGCGTCAGCTTTAATTGTCGAACGTCTGGGCCTTTCGAGGGTGTTTGGGACCGCGGGAGCCCCGGCGGCAACCAAGGTTTCTATTGGAATCCAAACTGCAACTATGAACGCAATCATGGTGCTCCCAGGTCGAAACCGAGGTGACAGTGCCTCCGCAGTTGTCACACTTAGCACAAAGATATATGTCTCCTATAAGACAGCAGCTCCAACAAAAAGCAAATATGATGACAGAGGAGTGGGATTGTTGGTGAAAAAAGAACAACAAATACACGAAAGTGTGCAGTGACGTCGTGTAACTCATAAAAGCGAAAGATCAAGTCATATAGGAAGTGGATGAAATTGTGAACTTGAAAAGGGTTTTCGGCAGACGTAGTCTAATGTACAAAATGGGCGTAGTGAAACTGCCACGACATTTTGAGTACTTTTGAAACGATGTACCTGTCCCGCTCAAGAGGATTAGGAAGGGTCGCCTCGCAAGACTAGAAATGCTGAAATTGCCCCGAGCGCCCCAAATAATATTGAAAATTTTATTTTACATGTTACGCTACGGGACCTAACAACCTTATAGGCTTATATGCTTGATTGAGGTTAAATTTAAACACATAGTATTCAGCATTTCTAGTCTTGCGAGGCGACCTTTCTTGATCCTCTTTAATGAGCGGGGCAGTTTCATAATTTCAAACGTACCTAAAATATCGGGGCAGTTTCATAGTCCCCTGCAGGATTGGTAAACCGTACGATGTGATTAACAGCCTGAAAAATATATGAAGGTAACATGTTTGCAGGGAAATAAGATGAGGATTTTTCACTAAAGTGTGAAGAGGATATTATTGTATAGGTGTGACAGTGGGAAGTTAAACATCGTTAGGAAATTCCAGGTGTTCATGAAGAACACTTAAAAGAAAAAGATGGCCAGGTGCAACGAGAAACAAACAACTATGGAGAAGAGCGGAGTAAGTAAGGGTAATGTAGTGAAGATGGGTTGGGCACACTTTGAGGAAAGGAGACATTGTCAGAGACACGCTTTGAAGTGGAATCATGCAGGGTTGAGAAACCTAGAAACACATGTGGATAAGGAGTAGAGAAGTGTGACAAGATGTGGATTAGATTAAGAAAGAGGGTTATGAACCGTTTATCTCTTCCGAAATTATTTCTAAACTGAGCTGTTATTGACGCCTTTTCTTAATGTTTAAAATTGAATTTTCCTGCCACCACTCTTTGTATCCATCATTTCTCTCAAAAAAAGAGAATTATCTTTAACAGCTAACCTTACCTTAAATCAGCATTATTAATCGATCTGTAGAAAAAATAAATTACCCAAGACTAAATGCACACCCTGTAGATCTATTGTCAGAATTATTGCTCGTGACAAACCCGGTTTGATTGTAACAGAGACGTAACGTACATTGTGAAGCCCTTTAATAGTAATTACGTACTTACTGTAAACATGTTTATAACGCCGGGATGGATATGCTTGTTAGCAATACACGACTGTTATGAGGGAAGTATTGATCGCTGTAACAGGCGCTTGTTGCTCCCTAATCATTGATGTTAGCTTCATAATTTGAACAAAATTATTCTTATTATTATAAAAGATTCTACATACTTCTTTAACAATCTTACAATTTATAGACGCTATTTTTTTACTTTCACACATGTACGTAGTATAGAGAATGTCAAAATATTGGTGTCTAGTTTTTACTGTTAGCTTATATCAATTTATTAGATCCCCTTAATCAAAATGAGGTGGGTTTTGGAATGATTTCTGTTTACCTGTTGCATTTACAGTGCTCTAAAGCCCAAAATCAATTTCGTCTTTAACCGAAAAGTTTAAGAAAATGTTTGTATACTTTAAAATGTAGGGGTAGATGCCAAAAGAAACAGTAATATACAATTTTTTTTTCCAAATCGACTCCACCGATTATGATTAAATTTTGCTCAAGTATTCCTGGCTGAAATATTTCCAAAAGTGCCGGTTTGTGAGTTATCGTTCTAAAACCAATAAATCTGGCATAACAGATTCAAAATCATCTCAACCGATTTCGTTAAAATTTTAGTGAAGTTTTAAGGTCAAAGACCCGAACACGTGTGAAACCTCTCCAACCTCAATTAGCCGCCATTTTGGTAAATATGCCGGTTTGCGAGTAAATTTAAAACTAAATGAAGAATTTAAAACTAAATGAAGAATTTAAAACTAAATGAAGAGTAATCCACGTCAAAGAAACTTGATACAATACTGTAGGTCTTTGTTATAAATTTATATATTTTACCACTATTTGATATAATATGGTGCGTTTATAGTTAATTTTCACGGATTGACCTTGAACCAGTATTTATTGACTCAGATAGAAGAAAATCTTTAATGAGAACATATATCGAGTTTTACATCATATTAACGGCCTTTGTTAGGAGAATACAATGACGCAAATGTTATCTTAGAATGTACTATGTTTGAAATGTACAACATTGTTAAATGCATAACGGCATAAAACCGTCGAAAATAACCCGGCACCGATACCACTTAACACTGAGCCTCTATAATGATCTTCTTGAGATTTTAAGCTCAATCAAGGCTCTTGCTATTTCTTAATACTTTCCGTAAAAGCATCAGTAACCAACCGGTACTTTCGACCCTTTAACAGTAACTGATCTTCCACATTTATTTGTATTAAGAACCGACCCTGTTGTTGCAAACTTATTTCGTAATTTGTAAATTTTCAAATCTCCATGGGTGTTGAGTTCCAAATGTTTCTCCCCAGTTACAGCGTCACCACACTTCTAGTATTCCTTCAGGATCCACTTTCGTTCCTTAAAACTTAGATTTCCATACTTTAACTCTTCTACTACATGTAAGCTGTAAATAGTGAATTTATTTATAAGTTAGTTCATTATTACAAAGCCAGCTGTTACATTTAATTGTTGCAGGAACATATCATGAATTAACACTGATCCATTAGTTTCAACTGTTAGCCAACATATGAGCATCAGTGTAACAAGAGTTAGTATGCGAAAATATTTAATTTTAAAACGCGCACTGCATCAATGTTAGTTTGTCTATACTAGTATCAAACAGGAAATGAGGCTGAACGAAGATTCGCCTCAAGGATGTTCCACACACAGGCGCGCGGAACCGCGCCGCCTACAAAACATTCCGTCTGAACTCTTTACACGTAGTCTAATGTAACTGCGTACATCAAGCCGCGCCACGCCGCGCCCCCCCCCCCAACGGAACTAGCAGGACTTTCCACAGGGTTCCGCGCTTGTGTGCGCGACATCCTCCACTCTAACGCACGCGCCATCACTGGCGCGCAGCGTATTAGGACTGCCGTGGGCCACTCACGTGAGTTACCTACTGTGCTTCACTTGATCAAACTTTTATTTATTTAATTTGATATTTTAAAATAAAATCTGCAATATATTTTTATTCTACACTTCATTACAAGAAAAATGAGACCAAACAATGTATAATTTACTTTAATAGAGTCCAAAATCAACAGTGTTTGCTACAAAATGAATGACAGTATGATGACTAATAAGTCTGTTGATTTTGGGCTATAGTTCAGTAAATTGTACGTTCTCTGTTCTCATTTTACTTATGTGGCTTGGGGGGGGGGGGGTCATCGGATACCCTAATCTTCTGCGCTTGTGTTAGTGAAGCAACCCTTCGTTCAGTTTGATAATAGTATAATAAGAATATTTAAATTTGTACAATATATTATGCGATTGAAATCGTGTGTAACGGCGAAACAGCTTCTACGTAAACGTTTCAACAGTAATTTTAAACAAATTCTTATTTCAACTAATATAACCAATTCAGAAGGTGAACAAACATTTATAATATATTTTTTGTTATTACGTGGTTTTATGGATGGGCGTATGAAAAAAGTTAGTGCGTTATTTGTGCAATGTTTATTATTATTATTATATAAACCACAATGGAACATGGGTGACTTGATACGGTTCTTAAATAAATAGCGGAAGTGACTGTTACTTAGCGGTTGGTTGCATTGTGGAGTGTGTACCGTATTGTACTGGCTGTACGGTCATCGACCAGTCTCGGACAGTTAAGTCTTCTAAAATATAGAATCACTTGTTTTTTTTACATTTAAAATTATATGTATATAGAAAAAATACCACAAGCAGTTAATTTATGAATTTCCTTACATTCGTATGAAAATATATTGCTCGGTCATCAACATTTAGTAAAAAAAAAAAAGTAAAGAACTTAAAATAGATACCCGCCACTCGAATACTTTAACACTGTCATGGTCAAAAAGGAACAGTTGGTCAAGAGAGATTTGTTAAGTAAGATGAAAGAGAGGGATCTAACCCAAAAAATGTATAGATCCCTCGGAAATTCCACGCCCCTACTCGAGGCTAAGCATTCCACATGCTGTACTTGAAGTTACCAGAAGTGGGCCTTTAGATAGCAGCACTGTAGTCTTTAATTTCTGAGCTTCAAACACTACCATGGAGATTGACAATCTATTTAGAATGTAAAATCAATGGTGGAATATAATATAAATCAGTAAATTTTCCCTTTAAAATAATAGAAGTTGTTTGTCCAGCAACAATACTTTTACTCACCCTGTATACGAAGTATGGGGTAAGTTTGACAATCGCTTAAATTTTGATCTCCGTTTTTTTAAGTGATCTTCACGTCTCAGAAAATAGTAATGTTCTATGTGCTGTCCTTTCCGTTATAGCTGTTGTCTGTATGTAAGCACTATAGCGGTTTCAAATAGAACCCTATTGAAATTCAGAAAATTCATATTGAAAAATATCAAAATTGCGACTATTTTAATAATTGTTTTGTTCAAATTCTATTTATAACGCTCTAAATTAGATATAAATTTATTCAATTCAAATACGTATGTAATAGTACCAACCCCACTTCTCTACGATGACAAACAGAGTTTCGAAGAAAATTTGATATATAGTTGCGAGATCCTGCAGGGCCTAGTCACCGACACGAGCGTAGCGAGTGAGGCTCCTTCACAATACATTTTCAAGGCCTAATAAAGCTGGGATACCAACACAATATAACATTTCGTACAAGGGTAAAGAAACCAACATTTATACATTACAATTAGAGAACGATTGTATTACATTGTACGGTGGGGCTGGGTAGGTACCATGATTACGCCCATAAACTTGTTACATTATTAGTAATAGTAATACTGTCATTTTGTTTACACAGATTCCTTACACTGAAAACTAAACGTAAAGCCAGAATTTAGAATTAACCGAGTCAGTATTAATTTTCTGCCGAGTTAACAACTCTCCTAGGTACAGTCTGGGCAAACAACTAACACCAATTGTTTAATCCGAAGGTAAAGTAATTCATTAGATCAAACAAATTACAAAGATTACAAATTTCGACAAAGGGTTTATTTTCATTAAAGGGCAAGTTCGACATTGATACGTAAACCACTTGTCAATAGTTTCACAAAGCAAATAGATTTGTACACGTGACAAGTTATTTTTACTGTTACTGGTGTGTCGCTTCACAAAATATATTTCCTCGTTACAAAGTTGTTCACCTGTAAACCTTACAGAATAGTTTTACAAGTTGATGGGTTGGGTGTCATGGTACTTATCCAGTCCTATCATATCATTCAATACAGACAGATCATATAAAATGTAATTCCCAAAAGGTGGTTTCTTGGGCCTCATGGGCAATGTTAAATCAATAGAGTAAGTTTGTGCTGTTGTTAAACAGGTTTGACGCTCCTGTCAAAAAATCTAAGTCATTGCTGGTATTGAAGCTGCACATATTTGTAGGAGGCTCCACTCGTTACGCTTGTGTCAGTGTCTCAGTCATTGCTGGTATTGAAGCTGTACATATATGAAGGAGGCTCGACTCTATACGCTCGTGTCACTATCACAGTCATTGCTGGTACTAAAGCTGTACATATATGTAGAAGGCTCCACTCGTACGCTCGTGTCAGTGTCTCAGTCATTGCTGGTATTGAAGCTGTACATATATGAAGGAGGCTCCACTCGCTAAGATCGAGTTGGTGTCTCAGTCATTGCTGGTATTGAAGCTGTACATATATGAAGGAGGCTCCACTCGCTACGCTCGTGTCAGTGTCTTAGTCATTGCTGGTATTGAAGCTGTACATATATGAAGGAGGCTCCACTCGCTAAGCTCGAGTTGGTGTCTCAGTCATTGCTGGTATTGAAGCTGTACATATATGAAGGAGGCTCCACTCGCTACGCTCGTGTCAGTGTCTTAGTCATTGCTGGTATTGTAACTCTACATATATGAAGGAGGCTCCACTCGCAACGCTCGTGTCAATGTCTCAGTCATTGATGGTATTGAAGCTGTACATATATGAAGGAGGCTCCACTCTATACGCTCGTGTCAGTGTCTCAGTCATTGCTGGTATTGAAGTTGTACATATATGTAGGAGGCTCCACTCGCTACGCTCATGTCAATGTCTCAGTCATTGCTGGTATTGAAGCTGTACATATATGAAGGAGGCTCCACTCGCTATGCTCGTGTCAGCGTCTCAGTCATTGCTGGTATTGAAGCTGTACATATATGAAGGAGGCTCCACTCGCTATGCTCGTGTCAGTGTCTCAGTCATTGCTGGTATTGAAGCTGCACATATATGTAGGAGGCTCCACTCGCTACGCTCGTGTCAATGTCTCAGTCATTGCTGGTATTGAAGCTGTACATATATGAAGGAGGCTCCACTCGCTATGCTCGTGTCAGTGTCTCAGTCATTGCTGGTATTGAAGCTGTACATATATGAAGGAGGCACCACTCGCTGCGCTCGTGTCAATGTCTCAGTCATTGCTGGTATTGAAGCTGTACATATATGAAGGAGGCTCCACTCGCTACGCTCGTGTCATTGTCTCAGTCATTGCTGGTATTGAAGCTGTACATATATGAAGGAGGCTCCACTCGCTACGCTCGTGTCAATGTCTCAGTCATTGCTGGTATTGAAGCTGTACATATATGAAGGAGGCTCCACTCGCTACGCTCGTGTCAATGTCTCAGTCATTGCTGGTATTGAAGCTGTACATATATGAAGGAGGCTCCACTCGCTACGCTCGTGTCAATGTCTCAGTCATTGCTGGTATTGAAGCTGTACATATATGAAGGAGGCACCACTCGCTGCGCTCGTGTCAGTGTCTCAGTCGTTGCTGGTACTGAAGCTGTACATTTATGAAGGAAGCTACGCTCGTGTCGACTCAGCCCTCACGGATTTCGTAACTATAAGAATATCACATTTCTTTTGAGACCAAGATTCGAAATTACATTTGTAATAATAACTTTGTAATATTATAGGGGCGAGGTTGACTACCATTACATGCAGAATTTAAATCTACAAATTTGTATCTAATTTTTGTGAAGTCAAATAACGCATGAGATATGAATAAAAAAACAGTTTAAAATGTCCGCCATTTTTATTCGATTTAGATTTTTCTGTATTTCAATATGGTATTACACTAGCCCCCTATATCAAATTTCAATTCCATATCTTAATTTTTGTCACCGCTATCCTGTTTATCTATAGACGATAGAAGACGACATCGTAAATAACTACAAAATATAGTTTACAAAAAAAGTTATAAAACAAGAGAAGAGTTTAGTTTATCAAGACAGGGGAGTATTAAGATTCATTTCACCTCGCTATTTCACACGATACGAACTTAACTTCATAATATACTGTACAATAATATGAAAATACCATCTTGTAATGATTAGTTAAATACAATAAAGTTAGTAATGTGTGGAATGGAGTTCGATGAAAGTCCATTGTAGCGGTCCTCTGTCCCACAAGAGATATAAAAGGATACAAAGCAAACGGTTATAAAGAAGAGAATACATTCAAACCAGTCGTCTATAAAAATGTAATTTTATACGAAGGCGTTCAAATATAAACAAAGAATTTATCAGGTAAACTTTATTTTTACTATCACAATTATTTATTGACTCGCACACAATATTTTCTTATGTAGTATCCTATCACTGCAATCCACTTGTTCCAATGATCATGAAGGTTTCTTAATTGTTGCAAAGAGGTTACTGGAAGTTGATCTATTCAATAACCTCCTCGTTAGAGTTGAATTTCTTCCTTCGTAAAACTCTTTAAGTGGGTCGAAGAGGTGAAATTCCGATGGTGATAACTCTGGATTATATGGGGGATGATGTAAGACATCCTACTTAAGTTTCTATCGTTAGAACGGCTGTGTCAGGGCGGTTGTCCTGAAGGAAACGAATTGAATGCTAGGTAACTCTTCTCTTGGAACGAATCGCTGTTTCAAAAAGTCGTAGAATAGTAAGTACCTCAGCGGTGATAGTTTTCGGTTTTGCGAGAAAATTGAGGTAAATAATTCTTTCTGAAACCCAAAAAAAAACGTGGCCATGATATTCTGAGGTGAAAATAGGGTTTTGTACTTCTGGACTACGCCATTGTATTCGTGCTCATTTTTGACTCTGGACTGTTAGTATAGTGCACACAGGTTAGTTATTGTAGAGTTTAAAAACTTGTCTCCATTCTTTTCATAACGTTGCACACGTTGTGTGACTGCAACTCATCAATTTTCATAACTCTGTAAACTACACTACTGGTATAAGAAAGAAATTTACCCAGCCCACCAAACAATGTAATGCCCAAAAGTTGGTTTCTTGGGATTTGTACTTAATGTTAAATTGTATTGGTAGCTCAAGGGTCCCCTCGTTCGTGTCATAGCGCTCCACAAAGCTGTACACTTGAGAAGAGACCTCCACTCGCTAAGCTCGTGTCCCTGATTCGATCAGAGTTCGAAATTATATTTTTGACATTAATTTCATTGTTTGTCATCCTAGACATGTAAAGTTGGTACAATTACATTCAGAACTGAAATCTACAAATATTTATCTAGTTACAAGTTCAATAACAGACAAGATATGAACAAAAAACTGATTTAAATGGTTGCCATTTTGACATTTTCAATAGTTTTTTTTATAAGAGCACACACTATAGTCCCCTATACCAAATGTTATGTTCCTATCTTAAGTGTAGAGGCTGCTATCGTGCTTACGTACAGACTACAACAGTTACGAATGGTGAGTTAAAAATCACTTTTTCGGTTTCCTGAGAATGAAACGTGCTGTTAATAAACAGCGGTCAGAATTTTGACGCTTTGTCTACTAACTAAAATTCCTTTATTATTGAGTTTTCACTAAGTAAAGGACATAAATGACTATGAAAATATTTCAAAAGTTTTAACGAAATCATTACAACAGATTTAGAGAAAATACGTATTTTTATAACATTTACATGAATATATTTTTCTTTATTTTTACATAGATAATCACCTACCAACGTTTGGCGCCCGTATTTACTCCACCCTCTATATATATGAGAACGCTAAATGTTCTTCACAAGTGCTTTTTAATAGCTACAACAATAGCATAACCTCAATAGCTACTCTTCCAGTCAAATGTTAGTCAATGTAAGTGACATAAATGCTCGTATGAAATGAGTTATGGACCACTTTGTATAATGAGTAACTGATTTGATTTCTGCTCTTGCGTGTCGTCCCCATGTGTTTGCTCTTTTATGCCAGTAATATTGATCCAAGGGCTTTAGTTGGGCTTTAATTTATGCGCAATTAAAAAAAAAAATGGAGAACACGTACGACAATTTAAAAATTACAATAAGTGTCTTACACGTACTAAGAAAATCCGCTGTTAAATTCAAACTTAAGCCTACAAAAATTAATGAATATTACGAGTTTAATCGAAATTATAACTTTTCGTATTAATACTTATTTTCATCTCGAAGCAATTTTAATGGAAAAAGTAATGTCACAAATATTTTATTTTCTACCGAGAAAAATAGAACGTGTCCTTTAGAAGTAATTTAAAACTTTAAATGGTTGCGGTTTCGTTATTTGTTGTCCAATCTTCGAGAAAACTCTTTATTGTTTGCAGATATAATTATTGAAGTTTATTAAAACATCAGCTGTTATTTTCATTACTATTTATTTGTTGTCATAGCAACGAGTTTTCTCATTGTTGATTAATTTCAAACACAGGAATCTAGGAAGTGAATCTAGGTTTACCACCGTAAACTTGTAATAGGTTAGAATTAATTAATTGATTTTTTGATTCCTTCATGACTTTACCTTTACAAACACGTATTGATTCAGTGAACGCAGTTTATCAGCAGGGTTAAAAAAGTTTCGTAGTCGCAACAGTTTGAGTTTAGTCGCGTATGAAAAGCTTGTTAGTAATTTTGAAACCATTAGGAGACATCAAAAGAGCAGGAAGACCTTCAATCGTAAGAGATGAAATTGCTTTTGCTGAAGTCTTAAAGGGACAAAAACGTTTTATCAAATAGCACTGAATACGTAGAATTTAGAGTCAAGAAACTTGCACAAAACCTTAATATTAGTCAGATAACAATATGGCGTATTCTTAGAAGTCAATTAAATTTATATCCCTATAAAATAAAATTTAAATTTGAAGTGAAAAAAACCGATAAGCCTAAGCGATTTGATTTTTCCTTATTAACATTAGGTCAAATTTGGTTGTACGATGTTTAGCTTCACAAAATGAAATATATTTTCATCTTCGATAATTGGATCTGTTCATATAATTGCAGGATATGGTCAGTTACAGATCCTCATATAGTTACACAACGGAAACTACATAATACAGAAGTTACAAAATTGGATGATGTTCGCTTCAAATTTTATTTTTAGAGCATTCTTTTTTGAAGAGGTTTAACAAAAACAACAATAACAAAACAACGATATTTGAACAGCTAGATGATAACGTAATATCAGAACTGCAACACCTTTGAAAACATGATAATAAAGTCTTTATTTTCGGTACACTTATAAAACGTATCATACAAAAAATGCGTTTACTAAATATGAATATCTTTTCTCTTTTCTGAATTATAATGTTTTTTGTAAAAAAAAAAAAAAAAAAAAAAAAAAAATCTGGAAAACTAAGCGTTTACGGAAAATTTTGAATCTCAATTTTTTTCTTTTTCTTGATCCATAGACTCATTTCCAAAAGTTTGCAGCTTACTTACAGGCTCCTGTATGATGTTTTTGGATTAAACATGTAATTTTAAGAATTTTTTATTCTTTTGTATTTTTTTATACACCCAATCGTTTAGTAGTGGTAATAGAGTTGTGTAAATAGGTAGTTTTATTATTTTACATAGTTATACTCTAACAAGCCCCTACTCTCTCGACGTCGGCTACCCCTCTAACAAGCATCTACTCTCTTGCCGTCGGCTACCCTCTAACAAGCCTCTACTCTCTTGACGTCGGCTACCCTCTAACAAGCCTCTACTCACTTGACGTCGGCTACCCTCTAACAATCCTCTACTCTCTTGACGTCGGCTACCCTCTAACAAGCCTCTACTCTCTTGATGTGGGTTACCCTCTAATAAGCCTCTACTCTCTTGACGTCGGTTACCCTCTAACAAGCCTCTACTCTCTTGATGTGGGTTACCCTCTAATAAGCCTCTACTCTCTTGATGTGGGTTACCCTCTAACAAGCCTCTACTCTCTTGATGTGGGTTACCCTCTAATAAGCCTCTACTCTCTTGACGTCGGTTACCCTCTAACAATCCTCTACTCTCTTGACGTCGGCTACCCTCTAACAAGCCTCTACTCTCTTGATGTGGGTTACCCTCTAACAAGCCTCTACTCACTTGACGTCGGCTACCCTCTAACAATCCTCTACTCTCTTGACGTCGGCTACCCTCTAACAAGCCTCTACTCTCTTGATGTGGGTTACCCTCTAATAAGCCTCTACTCTCTTGACGTCGGTTACCCTCTAACAAGCCTCTACTCTCTTGACATCGGTTACCCTCTAACAAGCCTCTACTCTCTTGACGTCGGTTACCCTCTAACAAGCCTCTACTCTCTTGACATCGGTTACCCTCTAACAAGCCTCTACTCTCTTGACGTCGGTTACCCTCTAACAATCCTCTACTCTCTTGACATCAGTTACCCTCTAACAAGCCTCTACTCTCTTGACGTCGGTTACCCTCTAACAGTCCTCTACTCTCTTGACATCGGTTTCTCTCTAATAAGCCTATACTCTCTTGACGTCGGTTACCCTCTAACAAGCCTCTACTCTCTTGACTTCGGCTACCCTCTAACAAGCCTCTACTCTCTTAACGTCGGCTACCCCCTAACAAGCCTCTACTCTTTTGACGTCGGCTACCCTCTAACTAGCTTCTACTCTCTTCACATCGGCTACCCCTAAAGAGCCTCTACTCTCTTGACGTCGGCTACCCCTAACGAACCTCTACTCTCTTGACGTCGGCTACCCTCTAACAAGCCTCTACTCTCTTGACGTTGGCTACCCCTAACAAGCCTCTACTCTCTTGACGTCGACTACCTCTAACAAGCCTCTACTCTCTTGACCTCGGCTACCCCTAACGAGCCTCTACTCTCTTGACCTCGGCTACCCCTAACAAGCCTCTACTCTCTTGACCTCGGCTACCCCTAACAAGCCTCTACTCTCTTGACCTCGGCTACCCCTAACAAGCCTCTACTCTCTTGACCTCGGCTACCTCTAACAAGCCTCTACTCTCTTGACGTTGGCTATGCTCTAACAGTCCTCTACTCTCTTGACATCGGTTTCTCTCTAATAAGCCTCTACTCTCTTGACGTCGGTTACCCTCTAACAAGCCTCTACTCTCTTGACTTCGGCTACCCTCTAACAAGCCTCTACTCTCTTAACGTCGGCTACCCCCTAACAAGCCTCTACTCTTTTGACGTCGGCTACCCTCTAACTAGCTTCTACTCTCTTCACATCGGCTACCCCTAAAGAGCCTCTACTCTCTTGACGTCGGCTACCCCTAACGAACCTCTACTCTCTTGACGTCGGCTACCCTCTAACAAGCCTCTACTCTCTTGACGTTGGCTACCCCTAACAATCCTCTACTCTCTTGACGTCGACTACCTCTAACAAGCCTCTACTCTCTTGACCTCGGCTACCCCTAACGAGCCTCTACTCTCTTGACCTCGGCTACCCCTAACAAGCCTCTACTCTCTTGACCTCGGCTACCTCTAACAAGCCTCTACTCTCTTGACGTTGGCTATGCTCTAAAGAGCCTTTACTCTCTTGACGTCGGTTACCCTCTAACAGTCCTCTACTCTCTTGACGTCGGTTACCCTCTAACAGTCCTCTACTCTCTTGACGTCGGTTACCCTCTAACAGTCCTCTACTCTCTTGACATCGGTTTCTCTCTAATAAGCCTCTACTCTCTTGACGTCGGTTACCCTCTAACAAGCCTCTACTCTCTTGACTTCGGCTACCCTCTAACAAGCCTCTACTCTCTTAACGTCGGCTACCCCCTAACAAGCCTCTACTCTTTTGACGTCGGCTACCCTCTAACTAGCTTCTACTCTCTTCACATCGGCTACCCCTAAAGAGCCTCTACTCTCTTGACGTCGGCTACCCCTAACGAACCTCTACTCTCTTGACGTCGGCTACCCTCTGACAAGCCTCTACTCTCTTGACGTTGGCTACCCCTAACAAGCCTCTACTCTCTTGACGTCGACTACCTCTAACAAGCCTCTACTCTCTTGACCTCGGCTACCCCTAACGAGCCTCTACTCTCTTGACCTCGGCTACCCCTAACAAGCCTCTACTCTCTTGACCTCGGCTACCCCTAACAAGCCTCTACTCTCTTGACCTCGGCTACCCCTAACAAGCCTCTACTCTCTTGACCTCGGCTACCCCTAACAAGCCTCTACTCTCTTGACCTCGGCTACCTCTAACAAGCCTCTACTCTCTTGACGTTGGCTATGCTCTAAAGAGCCTTTACTCTCTTGACGTTGGCTATGCTCTAAAGAGTCTCTACTCTCTTGACGTCGGCTACCCCTAACGAGCCTCTACTCTCTTGACGTCGGCTACCCCTAACGAGCCTCTACTCTCTTGACCTCGGCTACCCCTAACGAGCCTCTACTCTCTTGACGTCGGCTACCCCTAACGAGCCTCTACTCTCTTGACGTCGGCTACCCTCTAACAAGCCTCTACTCTCTTGACGTTGGCTACCCCTAACAAGCCTCTACTCTCTTGACGTCGGCTACCCCTAACAAGCCTCTACTCTCTTGACGTCGGCTACCCTCTAACAAGCCTCTACTCTCTTGACGTTGGCTACCCCTAACAAGCCTCTACTCTCTTGACGTCGACTACCTCTAACAAGCCTCTACTCTCTTGACCTCGGCTACCCCTAACGAGCCTCTACTCTCTTGACCTCGGCTACCCCTAACAAGCCTCTACTCTCTTGACCTCGGCTACCCCTAACAAGCCTCTACTCTCTTGACCTCGGCTACCCCTAACAAGCCTCTACTCTCTTGACCTCGGCTACCCCTAACAAGCCTCTACTCTCTTGACCTCGGCTACCTCTAACAAGCCTCTACTCTCTTGACGTTGGCTATGCTCTAAAGAGCCTTTACTCTCTTGACGTTGGCTATGCTCTAAAGAGTCTCTACTCTCTTGACGTCGGCTACCCCTAACGAGCCTCTACTCTCTTGACGTCGGCTACCCCTAACGAGCCTCTACTCTCTTGACCTCGGCTACCCCTAACAAGCCTCTACTCTCTTGACGTCGGCTACCCCTAACGAGCCTCTACTCTCTTGACCTCGGCTACCCCTAACGAGCCTCTACTCTCTTAACCTCGGCTACCCCTAACAAGCCTCTACTCTCTTGACGTCGGCTACCCCTAACGAGCCTCTACTCTCTTGACCTCGGCTACCCCTAACGAGCCTCTACTCTCTTAACCTCGGCTACCCCTAACAAGCCTCTACTCTCTTGACGTTTGCTACGCTCTAATGAGCCTGTACTCTCTTTACGTGGGCTACGCACTATCGAGCCTTGTAGTTGTGTATATATTAATAAGTCTCCACTCGCTTTGCCAGTGTCAGTGTGCTTATGTGAAGCATCGCGTGGAAGCTAAACATATATTAAGAGGCACCACTCGCTAAACTCTTATCGCTATTTGCCATCGTAGAGTTTGAGTTGATATCATTACGTGCAGAATTGAAATCTGTAAAGATAAAAAACTGTTGAGCGCCATTTTGATATTTTCAATTAGACGTTTCTGTATTTCTGAATTCTATATGAGCACACTGTAGTTTCCTATAACAAATTTCATTTTACTGTCTTTTAATTTTTGTGGTTTCCTGAGACCATGAATTGTAAATACCAGTAAAAACAACGGATGTGGATTTTTACGATTGCCAAAGTTACCCTACATTTTGTATACTAGACAAGTAAAATATTCTATAAAAACGATATTTAATAAAATTTTAATTAGGCCGCCATTTTACAAAAAAAACTAAACCTAATACTGTATTGGAAAAGAACAAAATCCGACATCTAGAGCGTGTTCTAGTGGATAATTTAATCCTATGTGTAAGGTAGGTGGATGTTTCATACTTTTGTGATGAAGGCGAGCGCCGTATTAATGTGGGTTATTATAAATGTAAGTGTGAAGCACAACAAGAGAGGGATTGTTAGTTGTGTTTGCTTCTATTGTGTGTAAAGTCGCGCTCGGTGAACACTAGGCTATTGTTTATATACTTTACGTCAGAGATACCTCGTATCTATTGTACCACGCTTTGCCTGTATAGACTTTCTATGATAACTAGTAATACTGTGAATATACTATAATAGCAGTGTAGAAATATTGGACAGACTTTATCATCTTCACCGACCGGTAGTTGTCCATCAAAAAGTGCAAATGATACCATCTTGAAAACGTATTTATACATTTAAATAAGGGTCTAAACGTGCTACGATTTTGCCATTAATGCGTCTGTAATGTTATATTTTTTCACCCACGATTTAGCACACGGATTTGGGTCCTTAATCTTCACATTTTACTCAAATTTGACGATAATCGGTAGAGCCAATTTTGAGAAATTAATTATTTTATAAAACCCCAAGGCAGATTTTTTAGTTTTTTTTTCTCTGATACTTACTAAAGTTTTTATTATTATAAAATCGAAAAAGTCCTGAGATATGGCAAATTGTGTACACGTAACAAATTCGCTTAAAATCTGTCCACCCGTTTGGATTGTAGAACACTGTACATACGACAGTCACACGTCATTGCACAAAACTCTTTTACTCAAGTTACTTTCAAAACAGATATTTCTGTAAAAATTAAAATTGATTTTTTAATTTTAATAGCTTCAAGGTCTGAAGTTTTTCCAGTGAGAGATTGATACGATAGAGACGGATTTAACATAAAACTAAACTAAAACGGATTGTCACCCGTACTCGCTATAAACATTGAATTTTTATCTTAGAAGAAGTCCACACGATAGTGTTAAGCTCAATCGACAGTTGTAGTTTTGAATGATCAGGTACAAAATGCGCTAGTGTGTGAGAAGTCGGAGTATACTGTCCTTGAAGTTACAAGAAGTAGGTTGCTAGATAGCACCACTATAGTCTCTAATATCTGAGCTTCAACTCTTATTATGTCTCTGAAATGTATCAAAATCGTAATACCCATTTTGAGATCAACGGGATAGAGAAATAGTTTTTTTTTTTTGAATGACGTCTGTCTTTTCTGTTGCTTGTAATCCATGCAGTATGCTTCTTCTCAGGAGAATAAATTTCAATGAAATTACAAAAATAAACTATAGCAAACTGTTACCAATTTGTTATGTTTAGGTCTAGCCTAGGCTCAACATTTATGAAAGCGGATACTACTTTAGGACCACGCTCATTTCGTTCACCTCAGGGCTGTCCAATGTCGATGCACCATAGTGTATCCAGCTTTGAAGAGACTATAACTAGTTACTAAATATCCACTCACTCAACACAATCACTAGTTAACAAGAGAGTTAAACTTGCAAAATTCTCAATTCGTCTAGCTTAAATATGAAAATTTGGAGATTGAGCCTTCGGAAAAACCTCTAACGCACAACCCCGATTAATTAAACAGCCATGGTGTAATCCAAAATCATTAGACAATCTCCACTACACTACGACTAATTCCGTAAACTAACAAATCACTTTCTCCCTCTTTCTGTAAGGTGGTCTGCTCAACATAGCTACACTACCGATCAGCTGTTCGCTGTCGTAATGCAAAACGGACGCTGCTCAAGTAGGTTCCACTTCAATTTTCGTTTTCAACTCGTTACAAAATATGTCAACTACAGTCGAGTATCAACGTTACAATAAATCTGCACCTAATAAAGGCTAGAAGCCTCTTTCCATAACAAATATTAAATAAATTATTGATAAACGCAGAATTTAACTGGATAAATTTACAGTTGAAAGAAAAATAAATGAACTCGTTAGTTAATGATGTATGCAAATGTTTCAGTGTTTTAATGGTACGTTATTAGTCAAATGTTAAACCTTCATGCATCATTAAATATATCGAAAAAAACTTGTATTAAAAAAAGTATTACATTTTGTTGTTTTATATTGGTTTAATTTATTCGCACTTTATCATGTGTGTATAAAATTAATACATGATGTTTAGAAATTATGGATCAACTCTCGTTATCAGTTGATAAATCTAGAAAATGCGAAACATAAAGTATGGAACATATCCTAACTAGTGTATAACTAACTGTTGTAAGCTAAAACTAAATCTAGTTACTCAAAAGGAATCATTGCTAAAAGTGTTCCTGCACGTTAAAATGACCAGGTAAACCCCAAGTCAACAGTCTGACAACACACTAACACAAAATACAAATTGATAGAGTCGTCGTGGTATTTACCCAGCCCCATCATACAAAGTAATATAAGCAGATCTAAATGTACTGCCTAAAATTTAATATCTTGGGGCTTGTACGAAATATTATATTGTAGTAATAGTATGAAGAGAGTAGGGTAAATTTGTTTTAAACAGTTGTTACACAGGTTTTGTGAACCTCGTAACCATTTTCTTGACATCGGCTAGACCCTAACGAGCCGCCTCGTAGATATGTATTATAAACTCTCCAATCGCTTCGCTCGTGTCAGTGTCTCGATCCTCAAATCTGTGCGTATGTAAAGAAGTATCCACTCGCAACGCTCGTATCGGCACTGCTATATGAATATCACATTTTCTTTAGAGGTCAAGTCTATGGCTCGGGTGAGGTTGGTACCACTATGTGCGGGATTGAATTCTCCATTTTAAAAATGTAATTTAGTGTGTTATAAGTTGAATAACAGCAAGCAATATAAACAAAACGTGTTATTGTCGCAGGACGGTAGACAGTCGTGAGCAACTGCAACTTACTCTGCACGCTACTCTTGGCGCAGAGAGGAACTACATGCAACCTAGCTAACAGAGATAAAAATATACGCTGATAGTTTACGTAATATTGCTTTTTCTTTTCAAAATGTTTTGTTTGTATGTATGTATGGGTGAGAGAATGTTAGTGGAGTATTTTTGTGACTGTGAGAAATTGTTTATATACATAGTACATAGTACATAGTACATAGGCACACACATACGTATATATAGTGAAGCGTGACTGGACAATCGATTGTGATGCTTTACGAATTTTTTGTGATGACTGTGCGTAACGGAACAATTGAGCGGGGTGCGTTACGGATTTTTGTGATGACGGTGCGTGACGGAACAATCGAGCGGGGTGCGTTTTGGATTTTTGTGATGACGGTGCGTGACGGAACAATTGAGCGGGGTGCGTTACAGATTTTTGTGATGACGGTGCGTGACGGAACAATCGAGCGGTGTGCGTTTTGGATTTTTGTGATGACGGTGCGTGACGGAACAATTGAGCGGGGTGCGTTGCGGGTTTTTGTGATGACGGTGCGTGACGGAACAATTTGGGGTGCGTTACAGATTTTTGTGATGACGGTGCGTGACGGAACAATTGAGCGGGGTGCGTTACGGATTTTTGTGATGACGGTGTGTGACGGAACAATCGAGCGGGGTGCGTTACGGTTTTTTGTGATGACGGTGCGTGACGGAACAATTGAGCGGGGTGCGTTACGGATTTCTGTGATGACGGCAAGTGACGGAACAATCGAGCGGTGTCTGTTACGGATTTTTGTGATGACGGAATGTGACGGAACAATCGAAATGTCGCCACAAATCGGAGTTTTTTCTCTATACAAAATATATAATACTTCAAAAAACTGTTAAAATAGCAGCCATTTTCACATATTTAGAGTTTTAAAATATTCTATAGCATTCAACGTGAGCACTCTATACCAAATTTCGTGTTCCTATCTTAATTTTGTAAGTGCCAACCTACGTACAGACAATAACGGCGACGGACGCGCGGGAGTAATTTAACCATTAACTTTTAAGATTATCACTAAGATAATTAATTAAATAACAAAATTCTTCTCAGTTTAAAATGTAAGATGGAACCAGACTATACCGGAACTAGAAGCGAGCTCTTTTCAAATAATATAAAAACATTACAATTACTAGACTTTCCCTACTGTTTAGAGAAAGCATTTGCAAATTAATGTATACACACAAGTAAAAGGAAAAACCGACTTTGACTAAAATGAATTATCGAATGGTCGGTAGATGTACAAACGAAACAAATAAACCGGACTGAGTGTGCCTTGTTATAAGCGAAAGTGTGATGGGTTTTTATGTAACAGTGAGAAAACATTGTTAGCTTTGCAACACAAGTAATATCGTAAAAAGTGACATTGAATGTGAAACGGTTGAGAAGTTTTACTGTGCTGTTTATGCAAAACAATGCTCTGGTTTTCTTACAATCCCATCTAAATATCTAGACCCTTATTAGAAGTAATTGAATGTCAACCTAAGGGCCTCATTGTTAGTGAGAAAGAGAGTAGCAATCCCATAGGACCTTCTTCATCTAGACTTAAATTTGTGAAATGGAGTAACGGTCACCAGGGATGCGACTAGAAACTACAGCAGTTGAGTTTTTGGTTACAGTTGATCTTGATTGCGACCGTATCTTGAGTAGCAGGCATGTGCCGTCGATAGAGAGAGGAGGACGAGGTGTGTGCTTTTGTATCTGGTACTGTAGCTGATCTCGACGAATTCTTGTTATACTTTTAATTGTGTGATTTAAAATGTCGAGGTAAACGCCGATAAATGGCGTTCGTGAATTTCTCGGGAATGCCGGTGAAATTATGTCCACTTGTGAATATTTTTTAACTCATTAAAATCTGGTTATTCAGGAGTGGTGTTGGGCAGAGAAGAAGGAATTAGAATAAGAAAGTCACAGGTATAGGCTCTAGCGTGATACAAAATAGCCTTAGTTTGGCTACTGGACAACAGAAAGCGCTAGTAGCCAACAGGGCTTGTGATACAGTAGCCAAGCCTTTTTGTCCCGATGCTACTAGCGCTTTATGTTGTCCAGTAGCCTAACTAAGGATATTTTGTATCACGTTGTTTAACATGGGCTTATTCTAATTCCTTCTTCTATGTGTTGGGTCAGGCCGGCGTAAGGGAATTAAGACCTCTTCTGTGGTATGGGGAACGCCAAGTTAATCGCAAGATATGTTAACGTAACCCCCGGTATCAAGTTAGTTGCAACCCTAACACGTTACAGGTTAAATCTCTCGCTTTCATCTTTTCTAATCCGTCTCTTTTGACCAACTTTTGTTCTCTTCTAACCCCTAACAGAGTATCGACGACTTTATTTATGTTATTTTCTTACTTTTATTATAAGGTGATGATTACCAAAAATGGTTTTTAGCCTTTAAAGAGCAAAGGGAAAAATCATTTTCTATAATTCTCCGTGTGATTTTAGGTTCGTCAGATTTCTTCTTTTCCATGACCTCTCTTCTTCAGTGAGTAGGGGGAGGGGGTGGCAATCCCCAAGGTAACCTAGCTGGATTTACACTTTTCTACATATAGACCACTCTTTTTCTTCTTTCCTATCAGGTCTCTTTTGACCAACTCATGTTTTTTTCCGACTCTGACGATTTTAGAGTATTCGAGGAATCAGTTTTTTTACGATTTTGATGTAATTTCGCTCAAATGTATACTTTAAAGACATCCAAAACTTTATGGTCGCCAAATATCCATAAATGTCGGTTAACAATTATCGTTAATAAAAACGTTTCCCTCAGTGAATATATCTACAAAAAGTGACTTCATTTTTTTTTTTTTTTTTTTTTATCATATAACTTTTTCTAAACTAACCTAATATAATTGTCATTCAAATTAATTTTCGTGTTATTTAAAGGCCTCTCGGTCATTATCGCCTTATAAAAAAAAATGAATAAAAGAATATAAAATAAAAATCCTCTAACCTTCGAATACTCTAAGAGAGCGAGAGTTATTGATAGAAAAGATGAAAGAAAGGGACTTAACCCAAGTCTACATGAAAAAAAAAAGGTGTAGGTGTTATGGGATTGTTATTCTCGTACTCACTATAATGAGGCCCTTAGGTTGACATTCATTTACTTCTAACAGGGACAATGGAGTACGGCGAAAAAACCTGCGTTAAGTTTCCGCCCTGATTTAACACAGTTAAAAAGAAGCGACCATCTTGCAGAGTTGTTGTTAAATAAAGAGTGACAATGGATTAAAGCACAATGAAAAGCACTTTTTATTTCTTATTTTGTACAAAAAAGTATTTAAACAACTTGAGAGTAGCATTGTCAGAACGCCATTAAGCCAGATGGATAAAAACAACAGTGGTTTTCCCATTGTGTTCTCATTTCTATGCAACCCGGAACACACCTTTGTTATGCGGGACTGACAATGTATTCGCGTGAATTTCAGGCGCACACAATACTTGTCAAACAAATCGATATAAGCCTACCTCTAGGTCGACAACCCCTCTGTACATTTATTTCGTACCGTGGAATTGTTCTAATGGAAAATATTTATTGATTTAAGGCTATACGGGAGTAAATTGATCTCAGTGTGCTTTAGGGTTTATTTACAGACGTCTATTTGTTTAATTCTTCACCTGGTGTCTGTCTTATTAGGTATGATACATTATGTTCTGTAGGATGTTTTATGTATAAAAAAAGTTATGCTGGGTACGAAAAAAAAGCTATGTAAAATTATTTGGCGATACTTTCATTTTGAGGACCGACCATTGCGTCCAAAAATTTGTGTCCCTCCGTCTATCGTCTGTGGAGTCCTCTTCATCCCAAACGCGTAGAGATATTAATCAATTTGACATGTAAGCACAATTTGCTGTAATTCACTTTTTTATTTACTTTCTTTTTTTATATAAGGAGATCAAGAGGTTTTACTCTTTAAAAAAAAAAATTTAATATTTTCAAAACATACTACAGTATTACGTTTCAAAAAAAAAAAATCTACGAAATCTTCTTTATTAATATTTTTGAGACAAAACTGTGTTTTCTTCTTTACCGTGGAATTCCTCCCCTTAAAATTTCTTGTGAATATTTTGTTAAACATATTGTGAAATAATACATTTCACTTTAAATGTATACATTTAAATACATTTCACTTGCTTTTAAATTATTGGATAATGATAGATTGTTTTAATTATTTATAAAGTTAGTTTTAGTAAGAACTCTTGCAATTCTAGAATTGTGTTATTATTTATATTTGCCGATACGTTTCGGAGTTCTACCATCTTCGAGAAATACTTTAGTACTAGAATCGTCCGGACTCGGGAAGCTAAGCTTGGTGGTAGGCGAGCCTGGTGCTAAGGGGCGTAGTATAGAGGAGTCAAGCTTGGTGGTAGGCGAGCCTGGTGGTAAGGGGCGTGGCATAGTGGAGTCAAGCTTGGTGGTAGGCGAGCCTGGTGGTAAGGGGCTTGGCATAGAGGAGTCAAGCTTGGTGGTATACGAGCCTGGTGGTAAGGGGTGTGGCATAGAGGAGTCAAGCTTGGTGGTAGGCGAGCCTGGTAGTAAGGGGCGTGGCGTAGAGGAGTCAAGCTTGGTCGTAGGCGTGACTGGTTGTAAGGGGGTGGCATAGAGGAGTCAATCTTGTGGTAGGTGAGCCTGGTGGTAAGGGGTGTGGCATAGAGGAGTCAAGCTTGGTGGTAGGCAAGCCTGGTGGTAAGGGGCGTGGCATAGTGGAGTCAAGCTTGGTGGTAGGCGAGCCTGGTGGTAAGGGGCCTGGCATAGTGGAGTCAAGCTTGGTGGTAGGCGAGCCTGGTGGTAAGGGGCGTGGCATAGAGGAGTCAAGCTTGGTGGTAGGCGAGCCTGGTGGTACAGGGCGAGGCATAGTGGAGTCAAGCTTGATGGTAGTCGAGCCTGGTGGTAAGGGGTGTGGCATAGAGAAGTCAAGCTTGGTGGTAGGCGAGCCTAGTGCTAAGGGGCGTGGTATAGAGGAGTCAAGCTTGGTGTTATACGAGCCTTGTGGTAAGGGGCGTGGCATAGATGAGTCAAGCTTGGTGGTAGGCGTGTCTAGTAGTAAGGGGCGTGGCATAGAGGAGTCTAGCTTGGTGATAAGCGAGCCTGGTGGTAAGGGGCGTGGCATAGAAGAGTCAATCTTGGTGGTAAGCGAGCCTGGTGGTAAGGGGCGTGGCATAGAGGAGTCTAGTTTGGTAGTAGGCGAGCCTAGTCGTAAGGGGCGTGGCATAGAAGAGTCAATTTTGGTAGTAGGCGAGACTGGTGGTATGGGGTGTGACATAGAGGAGTTAAGCCACACCCCTAAATATTGCCATACAACTTCTATCAAATTAAGTCGTGATGGTTTTAGAGGTAGGAAATGTGTACAATCATAGGGTGTTTACTAATATAGTATTATCTAAGCTTCCTTATGGTAAACACATGTGGTTATTTGGAAACAGTTAACAGAGGCTATATTGAGGATAAACATCATCATTGGCAATATATTATAACTTTCCTTTAATACTTTGACAACATTCTTTTTTTTTTCTTCGTTCTCGAGAAAAACTGCATAGGCCTAAAAAATAGTATATTTCATTACTAGTACCGAAAGTGACCTTTTCCATTGCGCGATTGTGTTTTACAGAAACTTGGTCTCTTACTTGTTTTGTTTGCAACTGTGATGCAAATTAAATGAATCATCTATGATTTTATTCGAGCGACTTAAATGAACGTAACTCCAGAAGAATCGCAGTGCCAAGCGCTGTCACAGATGGTGAACGAGTTGGTAAACCCGCACGGTAACTATTGGTTTCTTCAAGGTCAGGCAGTCTACTGTTTCCTCCCTCAACTGATTTGACTTGTGGCGGCTTGTATAAATGATCACAATCTATACAAAAATTTGGCTCGTAAGTTAGTTTGGCTCTACCGATTTAGACGAACACCTAAACACATGTCCAAAAATATTATGGTTCATAAATAATTACCAATAAACAAACTAGAACTTTGAACGCCGTAAAAAAAAAGCTCGTTTTTTTGTTTCGAGGGGGGGGGAACCATTACAGTCATTATCGCCTAATTTTAATCAAACACGATTTACACTAAGGATGCGTTTGTGACACGAGCAGAGAAGTTAAGTCCCTATTTAAATATTTTATTTCAAAACCATCCTCTATAGGTCATTTGTACTATATGACTAAACAGTCTATCAATATTTTTGGTGAATAATTGTTTTCATTTGGTTTTAAAGTAACTGAGACAGATTGTGCAATGTTTTTCAGTATTTAAATGTACACAGACTTTATGCAACTGACCTCGAAAGCTGTTGCTGTTTTGACTTTGTCTCTCTTGGTTCAGTGTCACAAGAATTGCATATTTGTAACTATTGAAGAGAATAACGTAGTCATTAAACTGTAGTCTTATAAAAATAAAATCAATTGCAAAAATTTGAGAGAATTGTTTTCGTTTGATCGTCCATCTATGTTTTTCTAAACTAGTAACTTATATGACCAAGTTAGATACACTGAAAGAAAGGAAAAGTTTGTAACAAGATTAATCATTAAGTAACGTCCTTAAAGGTAGAAAACCCCGCCATTGTTATATTTAATAATTATGTATATCATTCTGTTACAGGTAAGGCTAAGGCGATGACGTCAGTATCTTAATCTTTGTAAGTACAGTACTTAAGTTTCTTTGCTCAGGGCGTAACCCCCTTGCTAGATTACTTTGTGTGCTTTGTTAATTTGACATTTAATATCCTGCTTAATATAGACTCCCTCAAATATAAGTTGTAAATGAATAGTCGAGGATCGCTTTCACTCTTAACGGAATTTGAGATTCAGTTCTGCAGTTGCTTTAATTTTATATTGTTGTAAGTAATCGATTATGCAATATAGACGATATCGTGTGTGTAACTAGAGCACGGTAAATATTTACTAGCTCTATGATCAACGGTACAAGGGTTCGAATTATACACCGGACATGCAGCTTTCTCTTTACAAATCGTTTTGGTTTTTGATGGTATCTAAGTGGTGAGAACCTCTTAGAATAAACGATAGCCGATGTCTGTCTTTAACGGAAAGTAGTTATCTGCTAGGTCTTTGTTGAATGGTTCAATCATGAGGATTCGAATCCAGTCTGGAACATTACTGTTTCCTTTTCTGTATGTACAGGGTGATTGAAACAGTTGTGCCCGCTATGTTCAAGTACATAAGTTACAAGAAAACTTACGTAACTCTCAGGTATTATCAAATTTTTCATGTCACCCGCCATTATTCTATATTGCGGTGAGCTATAAATTTTCGTATAGGAATCGCTATTTTTTTATGGCGATTTTGAATAAAACGCATTATTTAAAGACTGTTTTATTCTTGGGTATTTCTAATATCTTTAACTTGTGAACAAACTCGGCACCCAACGAACGGACAGCTTTCTCATGTCTGAATATTGACTCAATATGCGAGAAACACGCTCTTTGGACATGTTCTTAGCCTCTGTTATCTCTCTAAGATTAATTCGACGGTCTTCCAGCACCATTTGGTGACCTTGAGCGATATTTTCGTTAGTGGTTAAAGTTTTCGACCGTCCCGAACGTTGATCGTCACCCAAGCCGGTACGGCCAGGTTTCAATTCAGCTTCTCGAAATTTCACCTTGCAGAGTCCTCGTACACAGCGTCCAATTCGTCTTTAACTTGTGTAGGCGTATTGACTCTCAAAAATAAATATTTAACGACGGATAACGACTTGTATCGACTAACTCAAACGATTGTCAAACAACAACTGTGCGTCCAAAATGGCTGCAATTTTGGTGAGTGCTTATCAACGCATGCGCAAAAATATTCGCTAACTTTTGTGGACAAGTGTTGTCATCTTCATGTTTAGGTTGGAAACGTTTCAGACAACCTGATACCTTCAAGCTTTTTTTTATTTATAGGAAGGAGCGAGCCCGCCTAAAAGAAACAGTAGTTGTTTGTGTGTAGAATTTTTGTCGGAGGTGTTTTGGAAATGATAATTGCCAGAAATACAAGTCCTGACGTTTGTAAGTGTAGATAGTAGTGTGATAAAGATGAAAACAATCAAAAAATTCTTCGGGTTAGTTTAGAGAGGCCTTGACTTAATAATGTCTGTCGTCTCTGTGGACTGGACTTGGCCCACACTATTTGGAATCAAAAGCAATTTTTTTAATTTCTTACGAAAGAATTCCAGAACTATTCCGGTACATGCTTTAAAACACATTGAATGCGCTATGCCGTCGATCATACCTTCCCCGAAATTGCGGAGCCACAGTTGGGCTGGTAACAGAGTGAAGTGTATTGCCCCGCCGGTTCCATACACGTCACCAACGCTTGGCAAGAAATATGGCGCCGCCGACACTGCCGCACTCTATGTATTGATGAAATTATGCTAAAATGTAACTTCTAAATAATCAGAAAAACGTATGGAATGCTGCATTTTTCAAAATGCCAATTACGAGTTATCTATCGAATAGTGTAGAAATATGCACAAACTTTCTCACTCGCCCATCTCCAAAACCTAACCTAACCTAACCTAACCTAACCTAACCTAACCTAACCTAACCTAACCCAACCTAACCTAACCTAACCTAACCTAACCTAACCTAACCTAACCTAACCTAACCTAACCTAACCTAACGCTGCTTTTTCAAAATGCCAATTACGAGTTATCTATCGAATAGTGTAGAAATATGCACAAACTTTCTCACTCGCCCATCTCCAAAACCTTACCTAACCTAACCTAACCTAACCTAACGCTGCATTTTTCAAAATGCCAATTACGAGTTATCTATCGAATAGTGTAGAAATATGCACAAACTTTCTCACTCGCTCATCTCCAAAACCAAATATCAACCAAAACTATTCCTAACCTAACCTAACCTAACCTAACCTAACGCTGCATTTTTCAAAATGCCAATTACGAGTTATCTATCGAATAGTGTAGAAATATGCACAAACTTTCTCACTCGCCCATCTCCAAAACCTTACCTAACCTAACCTAACCTAACGCTGCATTTTTCAAAATGCCAATTACGAGTTATCTATCGAATAGTGTAGAAATATGCACAAACTTTCTCACTCGCCCATCTCCAAAACCTTACCTAACCTAACCTAAGCTAACCTAACCTCACCTAACCTAACCTAACCTAACCTAACCTAACCTAACCTAACCTAACCTAACCTAACCTAACTTGACCTAACCTAACCTAACCTAACCTAACCTAACCTAACCTAACCTAACTTGACCTAACCTAACCTAACCTAACCTAACCTAACCTAACCTAATCCAACCTAACCTAACCTAACCTAACCTAACTTGACCTAACCTAACCTAACCTAACCTAACCTAAAATGTCAGTTCGGTAGTTGTCTTTAAAACCGTGAAATAACGGCTTTGAAATATTTAAACTTGCTTCGCTTGTACCATAAACTCAGCTGGATTCAGGAACCCTCAAAACGGATGTATCGGTTTTTTAACCTATCACATAACTACGTATACAGTGGGAGAAAGTGAAAAATATCTAATTTAGATATTTGGAGCAGCCCAAGTCCTTTCTTCCTTTCTTGTATATGAATTCCTTGCATGCAGGTAATTTGATGATCAGGTGCTCAGCTTTCCTAAAATTAACTCATCTCTTTTCAAGCTCGCAAATCCTGCACGCAAGATTTTTACTCTTATTCCAATTCACTTGTCCTAGTTGACTAAAGTATTCCACCAGTTTCTCCTGTTAGTCGAAGTTTGGACGAAACTAACTTTCATAATATTTCTTAAAAAAAGGAAGGATCTTAAATGTTAAATAACTGTCTATATACTTAAACTGTAGTAAATTCGTCCAATTATCTGAATAAAAAAAAAAGTTTATTCTCATTTTCTTCTGAGCTTCTACTACTCTGAGCGTTACCTTGAAACTCCATTTTTTGAATGAATCAAAAGAAGTAAATGCTCCCACGGTCTGATTTGTGATAGACTCATATTTGAGAAGTATAAATCGCTGTTAACTCTAGAAATCGAGAACACTTAATATTGTATCGATTTTTTGAAGAAAATTTGCTCTGGATATGTCAGAGTACTTCCTTGGATAATATTTGGAATAAGGAATTATTAGGGTATCTCGTACAACTAAGCTCGATATTTATTGTTCACTTTATCCCATACATCAGTCGGTGAGTAACAGCCATATGAAGAAATCACAAAGTTATGATTTTCTCAAAATCAGTTCCAACGATTTTGATAAAATTTTACTCAAGTTAAGATTCTAACGGCTCAAACAAAATGTATGGTTCGCTATCTCGCTAAAAATACAGAATCCGTTAGTAATCTGTGGGGGAAAAAAAAAAAAAATCTGCCATGAGACTGTTATAAAAGTCGACATTTCTCAAAATTAACTGTAAGGATTTTAATGAAATTTTAGTAAAATTTGGAAAATAACGACCCAAACCTGTGTCCAAAAGTTTATTACCATTGAGAAGAAATGGTCAAAAACACAAAAAACTGCCCTCATAAACAATCACGACCTCTACTGATGACGTGTTATTGGCACAAACGAAGGTCTTTTTAAATGTAGCTTAAGGAGTCGAGGCTCCTTCACAAATCTACAGCTTTGAGGCCCACCATTTCCAAGACACTGACACGAGCGAAGCGAGTGGAGACTATTTAATATATACATCTAGCCGACTTCAAAAATGTAGTGATATGAGATTCAGATAACTTGTATAACATTTCCTAGAGGATCTCTGCTTGTATTACATTGCACTATTGGGCTGGGTAAGTACTATGATCAACTGTTTTAATTTGGTGTTAGTGCATAAGCTCAGTACCAAGGTTGATATCGGCAAACGAACGGATATACAAAAGGCCAAAATAAATTCGTATCAGCAGTTTCAACATATCAGCTCCAAATCTAACCTAGCGAGGTAAATCAATAATTGGGTTTTTTTATTAAATCCCAACTAAAAATAATGTTACGGTCTCGCGCTGATAGTTAATAAATGAGCACGTTTTGCTGACTGCTTAGTGAGTGACCTCCTTGCTATGCACTCGGCGAAAGTTGTTTTCATGCTGTGTTTGTTTTAACTTGAACCGTGCGCTCGATTGTTCTACATTTCCATTACTTTGGGATGCACTTTCTGCGTTTTGTGGTCAGAACTTGAGTACGTCTAAACTGATTTAAATGAAACTACTACGCCACTTGATTATTGCAATGCATTATTATTGGATTGTTTGCGAACAATTTGTTTTGTCTACAGTTAACAAAGTGGCATTTTGTTCATTTAAATTCGTTTGCAAAACAGCTGATATCTCAACAGTTTCACTTTGCACACTACTTTGCTCACTCCGAATGGCAACAGAACAAAACGAAATTTAGGTTAAGTTTATTTGAATTGATTTATAATATACAGGAAATGTCTCGTATGTATGTTAGATTAATTCTTACATGTAAAATAACATAAACAACAAAACAACGTTTTAAAGTTGAAAAAGGAAGTAATTATTCATAAAGATGATTGACAGTGTATGTACACGGAGAGTATTTTTCGCCGAGTTTTGAAGTTGGCAATCCCGTTTCCTCAACAATACACCTAAGTTATTTGTAATATTCATAAGTAACCTCAGTTTTGACGTGAGGTTGAACACTACTGTATTAAATTAATGTTTTATTAAATTGTGTTACTGCTGAAGTGTGTTTTTTATTTGTCACAAAATAACAACTGTAGACAAAGTATAATGTGCAATTCGTGAGCAAAGTGTCTTTTTTAAGCTCGATAAAATTGACGCACTCGGCAAGCCTCGTGCGTCAACATTTTTCTCTCGTTTAAAAAAGTGCCACTTTGCTCAATAGTTGCACAAATAACTATTAATGCAAATTGTAGTAATAAACCAAGTGTCCTTTTTAACCGGGCCACTATTTTGATCTCTGTAACTTTAATAGGGGGGACTTCGCTTACTTTTTAGTGACTTAAAAATATGAAATTGTAATTCCAAAATTCGTCCGCCATTTTCGAATATGGCGGCCAACTTTATAATTTCTTATAAAACTCGCATTTGGGAGCTAAATTCCTTAAAAGATTTTATGTATTCCTGGTCATTTGCTAATGTATCAGCGTCATTTAATTAAATGGCATTATTGTGAACTCAACCCATTTAAGGGATATGCAAGTTAGTCAAAACTATTTTTTGCCAGGGATGTACTAGAAACTGTTTGGAGGTGCCATTACTTTTCTATTACATAGACCTTTCCAATCATATGTCACAAGATAGGGGTTGCTATTTAAAAAATGAAAGTTGCCTCATTTACCCCCTCCTTTTAAAAAGGGGGACAAAAATTTTAACCGCCCTTAACCACCAGAAAAAAGTGTTATAATAGAGGTATGGTAGAGGTTTAACGTTGATATAGCAATCAATTTAAATTGTATTGTGGTATATCTCGGCTTATTTTACACTCTGTATACAACAAAAGGAATAAAAAATACCAAATAATAGTCGAATTCCGCTTCATTATCTGTCTATCCGCCATTTTCTTTTAGAATAAAGCATTATAACTCCAGAAGTAGATAAGATAGCCTATTGAGTTCAGATTTGGTAAATGGATTTTGTATGTTACGTTTTACAAGTGTACCAAACAAAAAAACTTTGTTTTTATTTTTATCAAAATGGAGGCCATTTAAAATTCCTTTTAAAACTTAACGGTTTTGGAGATATTCGAAGTTAAAAGTTTTAAACGGCCGCCATTTTGAAACTGATTTAAATAGTGTTTAATACACTGATAAAACATAATAATATCAACCTGTATGTGAAATTTAACCCTTGTATCTCATATGGGTCATAAGCTATAGTGAATTTTACAAAATAAATATCTCTTAGGAGCTTATTTTAGTGATTACAATCCTGATGGCCTTATCTGGATGTCCACTTCTTTATGTAGTTTTTTGTTAAATCCCACTCTTTCACCTTTAGATCAGGTCTCTCTTGACCAAAAATTGTTCTTTTTGGAAGCTGACACTATTAGAGTATTTGAGGGCTATGGGTCTTTATTTTCTCTTCTTCTTTTTTTTATAAGGCGATGATGACCGAGAGGTTTAAACCACAACAACAATTAAAATACAAAAAAAAAACGAAAGTTTTCTAGAAACATTTTACCTCTTTTAGTGTTTCGGAACATCCTGTAGATATAGTACATCATAAAACTCCACGTCTAAAACCACCAAAGCTGTGAATAAACTTGACAACGCTCTCCCCTAAATATAAAAATACATTAGTGTAATTACAGCGGAGCAGTGAAATTATAAAGTACACTTTTCAGAACGTGTCGCCATTTTGTGTGAATAGAAGTAAACCAAACCAAGTCTGAAATTTTAATTAGACACTGTTACTTTTCTGTAACATTTTAATGAGGGTTTCAAGAGGGAGGGGGAGGTTTACATTTAACAGACGCTCTAAGTACTCTTTATATACTTGTGCGAGTCTTTACAAGTGAGCTACTAAAATACGAAAAATATTGTTAGGGGGTGTGGCGTATTTTTGTTTTTTCGTAGAAGTGTTAACAATGTTCTAGTTATTGTTATTGTACAGTAAACCACGATGAAATGTGCATTGATCATATCCTTTGACGTAATTTGACATCAATTTTTGTGTGACTTTTTTCTTTTCTTTTTTTTTTATCAGTTTTTGTGTTGGTAAACATAGTTGATTGTTGTAATTTAAGTCCAATTTTGCTTACATTTGGTGTATAATTACAAATCCCTGGACAAGTTAAGCGAAGCAGACAAATCTACCGGTTCAGTTGTTTTTTTTTTGTGCAACTGTAACGTTAAAAAAACACATATTTTTTATAGATTTAAAATCAAACAATTTTTTTGCAATACTAAAATACAAGGTAGTTAGGTCTATAACTAAGTAAATGATGCTTAAATATTGCACAAACTTTCTCTCTTACTTATTCCCAAAACAAAATAAATACCAAGATAATTATGAGGGGATTTTTTTGGTCAAATCTCGGGACTTTATTAATTTTTTTGTTAACTCAAAATTTGGGCGTAGCTAACATGAAACACAAACAAAACACTACGATTTACTCAAAATCCGCTCGAATTATTTTGATCAAATTTCGCTCAAGTATAGTCTCTAAGGGCCCAAAGTAACGTATTAATCGTCAAAGTTCAATTTTTTTTTCATCCATTATTCCTGAAACGATTGTACACGCGATTGGGTCATTAATGTTCATATTTTACTAAAGTTTAAACGAAATCGGTGGAGCCAATTTTGAGAAATTCCTTTTTTTCTAACAGCTGATTTTTAAGAGTTTTACCCAAAATTAACAAACCGACATTTAAATATGGCGACACTAGGTTTTTTGGTCCTTAATAGATCCTGCACTAAAAAAAAAATGGAGAAAAAATTTTGAGCTTTTTTTACGGTAGCTACGCCCATAATTTTGAGTTAGCCTATCCAAAAAAAAAAAAAAAAAAAAAAAAAAAAAAAAAAATCCCGATATACTCACAAACCAAATTTTATAGACGGATAATAAAGCCAACGACCATATTTTACTTGACATTTTTTGTTTGTTTTGATGTATGTATTACCAGCAATGTATTAAGTCAAGCATTGTATGCTATCTATTATGTAAATTGTCTAAAGTTAGCAAGGCAGAGTACGAGTATGAAATCAAGCATATTTCATACTTTGTCTAGGTTTCTTTAGAATGACCGCTGCACTTCAGGTAGAAGTTTGAAATACGCTTTCAGGTTAGGTTAGGTTGGGTTCATTTTAGTAAATTATCTAGTAAGTATAAATAAATATTATAGGTTAGGTTGTAAATATCTAGTATACACACATTCTATTTCCACCAATTCATATCTTTTATAATAAATAATGTACGAGGAAATATGTTCCTTTTGTTTTCTGAGGAAATCTGTTCATTTAATACTTTGCTTGAAGAATCGTTGGTATTTTACAGGAAATTGCCAAGAGAGATAAAAATTATCATTTCAAAGACGATTTAGGTTTGTGAGGAATAAGGAAAATATTAATATTTTAAGTTATTTGCTAAGCGACTCCTTATTTGATTTAAATAAATAAAAGAGTAAATTAATAAATGTTTATTACACTTAATAGTTAAAAGAGGCCATCCATTTCAATCTATTTACAATAATTGCGCAAAATGATGACCTTCAACAGGGTTGTACGATTTAAAGCCGCTATATTGAAAAGGTTAAGATCGTCATTTTCATTTTCAAAACACTTCTAATAATATAATTTAATATATAATATATTTGTACATTTTTTGTAAAGTTAACAGTTTGAAGTATTTATCGTTAAAAACTTTAAACGGCCGCCATTTTGAAAATATACAAGAGAACGTTCTGGTTTTTTGTACCCTGCTAAAAAGTTACATAAAAAAAATTGTTTACCAAATTTGAACCCAATATCTAATCTACTTCCAAAGATATAAAGATTTTATGTAAAAACAAAATGGCGGATAAATGCGAAAGGAAACTTTTCGTACCTATGATTATTGTAACTTTTATAAATCGGTTCCAGAGAGTTCCGGGACACCCTGTATATAGAAGATGTATAATGTGATGGGTAAGTACCATGATGTAACCGATTAGATTGTTTTATTTTTGAAAATATTCCCCACATTTCCTAACTGGATCTCACGTATAAAATGATTTGATATCAGTTTCCTTATGTCAGAGGAACAGAGGTAGAATTTGTTTGTCATTTGCATACCTCTCCTATCTGTGCTGCTAGGTCTGCAAATTAATTGGATAATGAAATGTTCCAGAGCGAAACACAGATTATAGGGTCGACTCACGTGGCAAATTATACACCGATTCCGCGACTGATGTTGTCAGCTGATATCTAGGAGTCGTGATTTGATTCTAAACATGGAACCTTGTTTATCGTGATGAACACGTGGTACCAATTGTTAAGGCTTTGACGACTGGATTTTATGTCCAGAAGAACAATGTTTAACTGGTGAACATGTTACTAGTGGGTGGGTCAACTTCTTTTATATAGCTATAGAATCATTTCCTAAGAGATTGCAGTGCAATTCAGAGTCACCCTGTACATACACAAAAAACTTGTCATCAGTTTTTTTTTATTTTGCTCACATCTCGGACTTTTTTTTTTTTTACTCAAAATGTCTGGGTAACTACAGAAAGCAAACAAAACAAAATTACTATTTTCTCAAAATTGGGTGTACCGATTCTGATCAAATTTATATCAAGTGCAGCTTCTAAAAACTCAAACAAAATATATTGGCCTTCGTCTCCAAAAAAAAAAATCAAAAAGTCTTAGTCTTCGTTCGTGTGTTATGAATAAAAAAAATCGAAAAATCGGCCTCGGGGTTGTTTAAATGACGTAATTTCTCAAAATTGGTTCTAACGATTTCGTTAAAATATTTAGTGAAATATTTTGTTTTTATTTATTTTCTTTGTAGATTTTACAAAAAACAATACTACATAAAATAAAATTTAAATAATATTTAATTTAAAAAATAAATAAAAACAAATAAAATTAAAACACTGCTTCAAAATAGATCTATGAAAAATAATTGTAAATTGAATCAGAACTATAAAAAAACTCAAAATGAAAGCCACTGTTCAAAGGAAATGTAAGTTTGTTGCTTAGGCTTTACCAGGCCAGATTAAGTACACAAACCCCGGTGTAAAATCTCAAAATTAACAAAACCTTTTTTCTCTTCCCCCCCCTTTTTCTTGAAGTGTGTTATTTAACTGCAGTGTGACATATTTAGTCATAGTAATTAAAATAATCATAAAAAATTCATAGTAATCTGTGGACAGATTTTAAGATATTTCACTTTCTAAGACTAGGCCTATGGTTAATTTCACTTTTTAACAGATTCCTCCAGACATTTGTGCAATCTTTATATTCAGATTATTGTCTGTGTCAATCCAACTCAACACCATCGACCTTTCTGTCGTATTGATCCAGTTTTCGTGACCTTTTGAGTTGGAAACCCATTGAGTTTGATTAATTGTCTATCGTTTGAGTGAAGTTCGATATGTATTGTACATGCCAAACGATGATTCAATAATCGATACTGTATCATGCAGGAGTACTATTTGACAACGGTTTAGCGAGATATTTAGAGGCTATACTTTGATGACTTTTTAGCAGCTTAGGGAAGATGCATTATGAAATGTGCATGGATACTATCCACTAGGCAACAACCATATTTTTACTCAAATGTACAGGGAGGATGAAAATTAATGTACAATTTAAATTTTATTCTAAATATAGTCTTTTATTAAATGGTGAGGTAAAGGGGGAGTAAATAGTTTTAAATTGGACTTATTTAACTTTTGGATCGTTGAAAAAAGAAAATGAACAGTAAATAATGTGGGGAATGTTATTGTGTTTGTTTAAAATGTACTAAAATGGAAATAACACCTCCTCTTCTAACTTTGTTTTTTATTATTTTTTTTATGGCCGTAGAAAAAAACAATTGCACAGCCATAGTCAATTTAAAATATTACACAAACAATACAACAAATAAATCAACAAAAACTGTTCAATACACACTAGACAAAATACAAAACACAAATCAACATTTCATATAATAATTCTAATATTCAATTAACCAAAAAAAAACAAAATAGTGACCAACAAAAGTAAATTAATATTACCGTACGCAATACAGACACATTTAAGTATAATTACAACAGTATAATCAGTCCTATATGTAATTTAGATACAAAGGAGAGAAAGAGACCACATCCATCATGTCTTGGGGGCCCGGCATAGAGTGCACAAACTCCTCCACACAGTAAAACGATCTGGACAATAGTTTTGATATTCACATTCTGTTTCCCACTCACAACTAGTCCTGATTTTGGGATTTTTGGCCCCTCAGAAGGTGTGAGTGACTCACTTTTTTTAAAACAATGTATACAGTCTTGTGCTACCTCACATTCTGAAGGTGTTAGTGAGACAGTACTAATGAAAATTAAGGCAAATACAAAAATGAAATAAAAATTGCGGTTATAAAGGTATTCATAATAATTGTATTAATATGGTTAACAAATTAAAAATCATCCCTTCTTAAATTCTCTTTCTGATCTGATTATTTCCATAACATATAAAAGTTAATAATTTATACTTAACCAATTTTCTCATAATCGTATCTAACGATTTTGATCAAACTTTCTAGCTCACCCATCCCCAAAACCAAATAAAGCAACTCCATCACCAAAAACACCAGTTCAATAGTTATCACTTACAGATTATTTACAAATATATTCCAAAAATTTTGTATATCTTGAAAAAAATAGAAAAGTCTGGTTGTATGGTGGTTATGGATACTTTTTTTTAGAGTTTTAATTTTTTTTTACTGCACATTTTTTGATTCTTGACATACTAAGTCCAAATCGTTACTTATACATATTTTTTTTAAAATTCATAAATGAATTTGGATTTTGGATAGGCCTAATATTACTATTTTTTATGTGAATTTTTCATATTAAAAAAAATGGGCTGCCACTATAAGATTTTGAGTGGCCTTTTATAGGGTTAAGTAAACAAAATGTTAATAAAGCACATTGAAAAAAAAAATCCGACTAGCCCTAGCACCATACGTTGTGTTTAGGGTGTACAGTGTGGAAGGGAAATCCTGGCGATTAACAATGCTTTCTATTTACTAGTTTGATAATCCCTACGTAGTTTAATCGTACTGGGTTAGATCCCTCTCTTTCATCAAGTCTTTCTTGACCAACTCTTGTTTACTTCCGACCCTGACGCCAATAGAACTTTTACGAAAACAATCCACTTTTGGGAGGTTATACTAACCAAACCGTTAGTTTCATTGCACATTTGGCGGTCTCTATATTATTTGTCTATGGTTAAACAGCATTGACAAGTACAGTAATACAAGATTGTTGATAAAAGTGTGTGTGTGTGTGTGTGTGAGTGTAATTGTGCAATTAATCTAACAACCGTAAATAGGAAACCCGATTAACTGTAGTCAGTCTGGAAGTGCAGTTCAGTCAACTGGAAGATTGAGTACCGGAAACACGTTTACCTGTGTACCTTTCACAAACACAATGAAATGGACACGGACATTTTACATATATATTGTAACGATGAAATAAATCACTATTTCTGTGTTTGTAGATTACACACAATTTAAGGCTCATTGATTAAAAAAATGTAATGATTTGAAATGAAATTTAATTTTTGGGCAATTTCAAATTTTATTTATTGGGCTCTGTTTGAATCCTCTGGATTGTTTATTCATAGGTAGTATATACTATTGTTCACCTTGTCTGTTTTTAACAATTCTTAATATTTTTTTTCTCCAATGTAGTTACCACCGTTTCGTCTTCAAAAGACATCCTCAGGGTTGCTCATTGTCACTAATACAAATCACGATTATCAATTATTATTATCTGAACACATAAACACATTATACAAAGTAAGGATATGACGTATACAGATTCAGAAATATATTATTTAAACATTATTACTTTAGTATTCCATATATACAGTGTGAGTCAAAATTAGTATGGATACACCCTGTTAAATTTTAAATGTATAAAGATAGAAAAATGAAACTCAGAACACCTTTCTAGGAAATAAAAGTGAACTTTTTAGTCACTATTACAACTTTGCCCATTTCTCCAAAATGGGATTTTTGGGGGGGCAGCTCAAAATTTTTAAATGTAAAGACCCATTAAGTGACACCTCATTTTAAAGTCCTTGATTAAAGAAGAAGAACAGTGGAAACCAGAGCTTTCTATCTCAACCCAGTACAAAATGGCAGCTCATTGAAATTAAGTAAAACTTCATTGAGGCAAAATATTCATTCAGGTGGTAAATAACCCCAATAGACAACCAATGAGCTGCCATTTTGTACTGGGTTGAGATAGAAAGCTCTGGTTTCCACTGTTCTTCTTCTTTAATCAAGGACTTTAAAATGAGGTGTCACTTAATAGGTCTTTACATTTAAAAATTTTGAGCTGCCCCCCAAAAATCCCATTTTGGGGAAATGGGCAAAGTTGTAATAGTGGCTAAAAAGTTCACTTTTATTTCCTAGAAAGGTGTTCTGAGTTTCATTTTTCTATCTTTATCCATTTAAAAATTAACAGGGTGTATCCATACTTTTGACTCACACTGTATATAAGTTATGTGAAGTTTTTATTGCTCGTGACAATGAGCCAGCCTAATGATGTCCCTTGAAGACGAAACGACCATAGTTACATTCAAAATAAAAATTATTAAGGGTAGTTAAAAACAGAAAGGGTAAACAATGCTATATATATTTATCACTTTTTATATCAAAATATTGTGGGTAACTAAACATAAGATTATATTTTCTCAAAATTTATTTCTAAATTTAGTGAAATTTCTAGCTCTCTAAGAGTGACGGTGGGGAAACCTTTTATTGAGCTGTTATGACAACTTTATTTCTCTAAGAATTGTGTTATAAAGATTAATAATAAACACAAGTGTAGCAAATCTTTTAGGAGAGAAAATAATTAGGGTTCTGGGGTAAATTTAAAAAAAGAAAAGAAAAAGGAAAAAAAAAGTGAACCGTGACTGCCTGCACAGTGTTTTGAGCCAATTTTATTGAAACATTGTTAAAATACTCATAAGGGTTTCAGTTTCAAAAGGTTACTGAAATTTGTTTAATGCAAGAGGCCAAGATTTAATAATGTCACGAAGCGGAGACATTAATTAATATCGAAACGTTAAACATTGCACAAACTTTCCCACACGGCCGGATGATTTTTGGTTTCTATCTTTAAAATAAAAATGAACCAAGAGTAAGCGTCACCAAAAATGTCTTTTCGTTATTTGTCAAACAAAAATTGAAAAGAAACGATGGATGCCATCTTTATAAAATATTTGTGTATACAGGGTGATTGGAACAGGTGTGACCGCTGTAGTACCAAAGTTATTTAAAAAAAGACTTTAGAAAGTAACCACACAGGATTTGGAGTTTAAAAAGTTTTTTAAGTTGAAACGAAAGGTATTACCAAATTTGTACAATATGGTGGTGATATCTAAATTTTCTTAAGGGAATTTATTTTTGTATAACGATTTTGGATAGAAATTTTTAATTTTCGTCCGAATGGTGGAATCTACAAAAAAAGAAAAACAAATTTATAAATAATAAAATTTATTTCTCACTCCCCTAATAGCGGTTCGTTATACAGAATATTGTTAGGGGTAAATTTTTTAAAGGGTATTTTCATAGAAAATAGTGATTTAAATTTTTTTTTATTGTTTTCTATAAAAAAAAGTTATTATAGAAAAATCAATTTCTCAACCTCAATTAAGGTAGCATTAAATATATATATATATTGTTGTAAATATATATTGTTGTAAATTTTGTAAAAGAAATTATTTTAAATTAACAGTTGAGTTACAGGCAAAAACGTAAAGAATTCAATTTAGGAACAAGGCAGCGTTCCGCTCTATCAACCTAATTAAACTTATATTACTGTTTGTGAAGTCTCGTTAACATGTTGACGTGCACAATACAAACTTATCATAATGCATTATAAAGGTTACCCAAGTAGTTTATTTCTTGTTCAAGGTTATAATATTATGTACACACGCTATGTGACCTTTGTTTTTGTACGTCAAGGTCACCCTCACATTAACTCAGTGTTGATGTTTTTAATAATATTGTGTTAATTCAAGGCGTCGCTCTGTTTAAGTTTGTTTTAAATAAATTTGAATTCTAAATATACGATATTAGTAACACGCAATCCTGAATAGTTTAAATTTGGGTTAATTATTTTTGGAATATTCTTCACAATTATTATTTCAAATTTTCATGAAAGTAAACTGTAACTGATATGGGAGGCAAACACGAGGTTCCTAGCTGATCACCTCACCTCACCTTGGTTTGGATCCCTCTCTTTCATCTTTCCTATAATATTCCTCTCTTGACCAACTCTTGTTCTCAGAATTCAATGTAAGGAGTTTCTGTTTATGTATTTTTAGTTACTCAGTGTACGAAGTACCTTCAATAATTTCAACATCATTTTTTGACTGATCATGCCCTTAGAAAAAAATTTTTTTTGGTCTCTTGTCCGTCCGTCGTCGTTGTCGTTTGTACGTAACCACGACAGCCAAGAAACGATCATGAAATTTTGTATATGGGAGCTCATTTAGAACCCAATTGAAATTTATAAATATCGAGTTGAAAATGTCAAAATGGCGGAAAATTTAAACAGTTCTTTTGTTTATATTTCGTGTGTTATTCAACTTATAACATACTAAATTACGTAAAAAATTTCCAAATGTCAATTCTGCAAGCATACCAACCACAGCTCTTTTTAAGAATACTACAAATACAATATACAAACAGCGAAGTTATGGTCAAAAATGTAATTAGAAAACCTGACCTTCCAAAAAAATGTGATATTAGTAGTCTATACTTATGAAATCCGCTAGGGCGGAGACACTGATATGAGCGAAGCAAGTGGAGACTTTTTAATATATTCACAATCTACGAAGCCCGTTTAGAGTCCAGATGAATTCAAGAAACTTGTGACGTACACAATTAACAAGATTCGGAAAACATATTAGTCACATCAGTGTTTGATCTACCAATACAATTTAACATTTCCTACAAGAAAAGATGGGACTCTGTCAGAAAAGTACTGCAGTGGAATCCTACAGGAAGCAAGAGGGTTGGGATGACTCGAAACAAATAGAGGAGGATTCAAAAAGAAGAGTTGAGAGGGACTGGTAAGACGCAGGAGATTATCAAGATATAGGTAGTGAAGGAGAACAGTGGAAGCCTTGTTCAAGGAGAAACAAAAGGGATGTAGTCAAGGGAGTGCCATGGGTAAATGTTAGTCCCTTCTTTACGCCAATGTGTCTGGTAAATCATATTTCAGTACATATGTAATAGTATTCACTGAATCCATATCTCCTTGCGAAATCTTGTCAGAAAGGATGTTGGGATGATTGAAACAAATAGAGGAGGATTCTAAAAGAAGAGTTGAGAGGGGCTGGTAAGACATAGGAGATTATCAAGATGTAATTAGTGAAGGAGAACAGTGGAAGCCTTGTTCAAGGAGAAACGAAAGGGATTTAGTCAAGGGAGTGCTATGGGTAAATGTTAGTCCCTTCTTTACGCTAATGTGTCTCGTAAATCATATTTCAGTACATATGTAATAGTACTCACTGAATCCATATCTCCTTGCGAAATCTTGTCAGAAAGGATGTTGAGATGACTCGAAACAAATAGAGGAGGATTCTAAAAGAAGAGTTGAGAGGGGCTGGTAAGACATAGGAGATTAGCAAGATGTAATTAGTGAAGGAGAACAGTGGAAGCCTTGTTCAAGGAGAAACAAAAGGGATGTAGTCAAGGGAGTGCCATGGGTAAATGTTAGTCCCTTCTTTACGTCAATGTGTCTCGTAAATCATATTTCAGTACATAAGTAATAGTACTCACTGAATCCATATCTCCTTGCGAAATCTTGTCAGAAAGGATGTTGGGGTGACTCGAAACAAATAGAGGAGGATTCTAAAAGAAGGATATAAGTAGTGAAGGAGAACAGTGGAAGCCTTGTTCAAGGAGAAACGAAAGGGATGTAGTCAAGGGAGTGCCATGGGTAAATGTTAGTCCCTCTTTACGCCAATGTGTCTGGTAAATCATATTTCAGTACATATGTAATAGTACTCACTGAATCCATATCTCCTTGCGAAATCTTGTCAGAAAGGATGTTGAGATGACTCGAAACAAATAGAGGAGGATTCTAAAAGAAGGATATAAGTAGTGAAGGAGAACAGTGGAAGCCTTGTTCAAGGAGAAACGAAAGGGATGTAGTCAAGGGAGTGCCATGGGTAAATGTTAGTCCCTCTTTACGCCAATGTGTCTGGTAAATCATATTTCAGTACATATGTAATAGTACTCACTGAATCCATATCTCCTTGCGAAATCTTGTCAGAAAGGATGTTGAGATGACTCGAAACAAATAGAGGAGGATTCTAAAAGAAGAGTTGAGAGGGGCTGGTAAGACGTAGGAGATTATCAAGATGTAATTAGTGAAGGAGAACAGTGGAAGCCTTGTTCAAGGAGAAACAAAAGGGATGTAGTCAAGGGAGTGCCATGGGTAAATGTTACTCCCTCTTTACGCCAATGTGTCTGGTAAATCATATTTCAGTACATATGTAATAGTACTCACTGAATCCATATCTCCTTGCGAAATCTTGTCAGAAAGGATGTTGAGATGACTCGAAACAAATAGAGGAGGATTCTAAAAGAAGAGTTGAGAGGGGCTGGTAAGACATAGGAGATTATCAAGATGTAATTAGTGAAGGAGAACAGTGGAAGCCTTGTTCAAGGAGAAACAAAAGGGATGTAGTCAAGGGAGTGCCATGGGTAAATGTTACTCCCTCTTTACGCCAATGTGTCTGGTAAATCATATTTCAGTACATATGTAATAGTACTCACTGAATCCATATCTCCTTGCGAAATCTTGTCAGAAAGGATGTTGAGATGACTCGAAACAAATAGAGGAGGATTCTAAAAGAAGAGTTGAGAGGGGCTGGTAAGACATAGGAGATTATCAAGATGTAATTAGTGAAGGAGAACAGTGGAAGCCTTGTTCAAGGAGAAACAAAAGGGATGTAGTCAAGGGAGTGCCATGGGTAAATGTTACTCCCTCTTTACGCCAATGTGTCTGGTAAATCATATTTCAGTACATATGTAATAGTACTCACTGAATCCATATCTCCTTGCGAAATCTTGTCAGAAAGGATGTTGAGATGACTCGAAACAAATAGAGGAGGATTCTAAAAGAAGAGTTGAGAGGGGCTGGTAAGACATAGGAGATTATCAAGATGTAATTAGTGAAGGAGAACAGTGGAAGCCTTGTTCAAGGAGAAACAAAAGGGATGTAGTCAAGGGAGTGCCATGGGTAAATGTTACTCCCTCTTTACGCCAATGTGTCTGGTAAATCATATTTCAGTACATATGTAATAGTACTCACTGAATCCATATCTCCTTGCGAAATCTTGTCAGAAAGGATGTTGAGATGACTCGAAACAAATAGAGGAGGATTCTAAAAGAAGAGTTGAGAGGGGCTGGTAAGACATAGGAGATTATCAAGATGTAATTAGTGAAGGAGAACAGTGGAAGCCTTGTTCAAGGAGAAACAAAAGGGATGTAGTCAAGGGAGTGCCATGGGTAAATGTTACTCCCTCTTTACGCCAATGTGTCTGGTAAATCATATTTCAGTACATATGTAATAGTACTCACTGAATCCATATCTCCTTGCGAAATCTTGTCAGAAAGGATGTTGAGATGACTCGAAACAAATAGAGGAGGATTCTAAAAGAAGAGTTGAGAGGGGCTGGTAAGACATAGGAGATTATCAAGATGTAATTAGTGAAGGAGAACAGTGGAAGCCTTGTTCAAGGAGAAACAAAAGGGATGTAGTCAAGGGAGTGCCATGGGTAAATGTTACTCCCTCTTTACGCCAATGTGTCTGGTAAATCATATTTCAGTACATATGTAATAGTACTCACTGAATCCATATCTCCTTGCGAAATCTTGTCAGAAAGGATGTTGAGATGACTCGAAACAAATAGAGGAGGATTCTAAAAGAAGAGTTGAGAGGGGCTGGTAAGACATAGGAGATTATCAAGATGTAATTAGTGAAGGAGAACAGTGGAAGCCTTGTTCAAGGAGAAACAAAAGGGATGTAGTCAAGGGAGTGCCATGGGTAAATGTTACTCCCTCTTTACGCCAATGTGTCTGGTAAATCATATTTCAGTACATATGTAATAGTACTCACTGAATCCATATCTCCTTGCGAAATCTTGTCAGAAAGGATGTTGAGATGACTCGAAACAAATAGAGGAGGATTCTAAAAGAAGAGTTGAGAGGGGCTGGTAAGACATAGGAGATTATCAAGATGTAATTAGTGAAGGAGAACAGTGGAAGCCTTGTTCAAGGAGAAACAAAAGGGATGTAGTCAAGGGAGTGCCATGGGTAAATGTTACTCCCTCTTTACGCCAATGTGTCTGGTAAATCATATTTCAGTACATATGTAATAGTACTCACTGAATCCATATCTCCTTGCGAAATCTTGTCAGAAAGGATGTTGAGATGACTCGAAACAAATAGAGGAGGATTCTAAAAGAAGAGTTGAGAGGGGCTGGTAAGACATAGGAGATTATCAAGATGTAATTAGTGAAGGAGAACAGTGGAAGCCTTGTTCAAGGAGAAACAAAAGGGATGTAGTCAAGGGAGTGCCATGGGTAAATGTTACTCCCTCTTTACGCCAATGTGTCTGGTAAATCATATTTCAGTACATATGTAATAGTACTCACTGAATCCATATCTCCTTGCGAAATCTTGTCAGAAAGGATGTTGAGATGACTCGAAACAAATAGAGGAGGATTCTAAAAGAAGAGTTGAGAGGGGCTGGTAAGACATAGGAGATTATCAAGATGTAATTAGTGAAGGAGAACAGTGGAAGCCTTGTTCAAGGAGAAACAAAAGGGATGTAGTCAAGGGAGTGCCATGGGTAAATGTTACTCCCTCTTTATGCCAATGTGTCTCGTAAATCATATTTCAGTACATAAGTAATAGTACCTACTCACTGAATCCTGTCAGAAGTCTAGTAAGATGTCCGCCATCCTGTACGGTGGTTCTAGATGTTGCTCGATCATTGTTCTCAATCATACCTCTTCAATATTCAATCAAATCTAACAAGTTCACAAAGAATCTTGGTCTCCAGTTGACTTTCTGTAATGCCACCAGTCTTACAGTTTCCACCTTAACACCAATGTTTATGAAATCCACCAGCGAGCGAACAATGGAAAGTAAGTAAATACCTGCTCCAGCACAAGGTAACTATCCACTACAGCAGATAATCCTTCGCTGAAAAGTTTCACGGTTCAGAAATGAAATTAAAATTACCCTTGACAGCCGTTATTTAAAACTCTATTGTAATCAAGCGTACGATGGTACGCTGAGAACGCGTTTATGGAAAGTTCAAGCAAGTTTAGGCCCTACTTATTATATATATAAATATGTTTTATGGTTCATATTCGCTTTTGACTGACAACCGAAATGATTATTTTTGAGAGAGAAAGTTTGATTGGTTTTTATGTTGTTTTGTGAGAAAGTTTGCGCAATATTTTTGCACTGTTAGGTTGGAAGTATTTTGAGGAATAGTCCGTCAGATATAACAACTTCTGTAGACACGGACCTAAAAATTATGTTTATACATTTTGCTAGAGTAAATAAGATGTTTCAATCTCTTCCAACCACTTACGTTGTTGATCCCTATTCCCTTGCGACTTAAACAGGAACATTCCTACATATTTATTTGTGAGTGAGTGTAAAAGCATTTCTGTGTTTTCTATGTAGTGAAAAATTAATTTTTATTTTTTTAGAAAAGGACAGATGTTGGAGGGTAGTACATAGTGACAAATATCTAGACTGTAATTGTGCGGTAGTATAAGAATGAAAAATCCTTCGGTTTAAATACTTGTATATATATCGTATAACCGAAAATAGTTTATACAAAACGACGTTTTTTTTTATGTTGAAACCGTACCTTGTTTCCATAGTTTAAAACAGAGGGAAGGGCATGACAATTTACTGTACGAGTTACAGTTTTATTTACAAAATGTAAGCACAGTATGAGTTTTGAAGATTTTTTTACAAGAGGCAATAATTGTGGAGTTCAATGTTTTACATATTGCAGAACGAAAAAAATCTTTATAGTTAAAATTTAACCTTTAAACGCCGACTTTTTAATTTACTTTAATGCGATGTGGCCGACAATTTTGGAAATCTTACAAGACTGTAAGAAATTTTGACTGTATGGGGGGGGGCAACAAGTTAATGGTAGCCATTATTCTATTTACCCCCCCCCCCATCATACAATGGTGAAATAATTTTCGGACCTTAAAAGTTAAATTGTATTGGTAGATCAATGAGCAGTTGTTTCACTTGTTTTCGAATGTCACTAGTTTCTTGAAGTCGGCTAGATGTATATATTGTACTGTCTCCACTCGCTTCGCTCGTGTCTGTGTCTGGACCTTAACGAGCCTCATAGCTGTACATATTGAAGGAACCTTCACTCGTGTCGGTGATTCGACCCTGCTATGTCGTAGCTGCTATAGGAATATATTGTTATTTACGTACAATATTAGAGCGTTGCTATTGTAGAGAGGTACCATTAGATGCAGAATTGAAATCTGCCAATTGTTATTTAATTTAGCTCGGTTCAAGTTGAACGACGTGCAAGAAATACTGGGTAGGTAAAATAGATAATTCTTCTAGTGTTAACAATACTATTGCATTGTTATTTTCCGAGAGTGACCGAAGAAAATGTTTTTGTCTACAGTTGTTGACAAAGTGGCATTTTGTTCATTTAAATTAGTTTGCAAAACAGCTGATTTCTCAAGTTTTACTTTGCCCACTACTTTGCACACTACTTTGCTCACTCCGAATGGCAACTGAACAAAACAAAATTTAGGTTAAGTTTATTTGAATTGATTTATAATATACAGGAAATGTCCCGTATGTAGGTTAGATTAATTCTTACATGTAAAATAACATAATAAACAACAAAACAACGTTTTAAAGTTGAAAAAGGAAGTAACTATTCATGAAGATGATTGACAGTGTATGTACACGGAGAGTATTTTTCGTTTGCAGAGTTTTGAAGTTGGCAATCCTGTTTCCTCAAGAATACACCTAAGTTATTTGTAATATTCATAAATAACCTCAGTTTTGACGTGAGAACTTCTACTCAGTGGTGATTTGTTGTTTAGCACTACTGCTATATTTTGTGTAGTTAGTTTTAAAATATGGACAGTTCGGAGGATGAAAACCTGTCAAATACCCCGCCTAAATTAGCGAAAAAAGCTAACAACGTTGTACTAAATCTCCTTCCTGTCAAATCAAGGAAAAAGTACGACCGCCAGTATGAACTGTTTTTATTGCCAAAATAACAACTGTAGACAAAGTATAATGTGCAATTCGTGAGCAAAGTGTCTTTTTTAAACTTGATAAAATTGACGCACTCGGCAAGCCTCGTGCGTCAACATCTTTCTCTCGTTTAAAAAAGTGCCACTTTGCTCACTAGTTGCACAAATAACTATTGTTTGTTTATTCCATTTTTATTTTGTGTGTAGCCCAACTGGATTGTAAATAATTAATAACTATTAATTACCTTATTTAGAGGTGATGAGGTCGAACAATCCTTATGTAGATATGATTACTATATCTTCTTCATATGACGCGTTTCGACTATTATTCAGTCATTATCAAATAAATATACAAAAACAAACTCATAAACAACACAAAACACACGTTCAAGGTTTTCACATTTAAAATCACTTTACACAATTTAAAAACTTTATACATGTGCACACGGATGACGCGCGTTGCCGGTGACCGTTCTCGATAACGTTCGATCGTCAATTGAATTAATAGGTAGTCACGCGATAAGGGTCTCCGTTGTTGAGAAGGGGTACACAGTTCTATACGTCATGAACCGCAATTATTGTTCTTAACACTATCGATTAGGTCAAAAATGGTGTGAGAATGAAACTGTAGTTTATTATTGAGTAAGTGGTCAGGGTTGTTTTTTTGCATTTTATAAATATTGAACTCCTCTAACGTGTTCATTAACGGACCTTTATTGCAGTGGTGTAGTATTCTTAGATTAGTGTTAATGTCCGTGTAATTATGATTAGTATCTATTAAATGTTCAGTGAATTTGGAGTCAATTTTTTTGGTGGTGGGTCTTTTGGAAGAAGGAATGTGTTCTTTAAAACGGGTTTTAAACGTGCGTCCGGTTTGGCCTATGTATTTTTTCGGACAATCGTTGCACGATAGCTGGTAAACACCGCTGCTGTTGAACTGGTCTGGGTCTCTTGTTTTTTTCGGTTTTAAAATGTTTTCTAAATTGTTGGAAGTCCTGTATGCTATGTGGTAACCTTGTTTTCGAAAAATGTTATTTGCAATATGTTCAACGGCTTTGTTGAAGTCTACAGCAATGTATTTTGGTTTTGGGTGATTGGCTTTTATAGTTTTCCTTCTTTTTAGTTGTTTCTTTATTATTTTATCCACTATTGAGGTGTTGTAGTGGTTAGAAGCAGCTATATGTTTTATGGTGTTGATCTCCTGCTTGAAGTCTTCTGCATTCATGGGAATGTTCAGTAGTCTGTTCACAAAACTGTTGTACGCTGCAAATTTATGTGATATGGGGTGGTTAGAAGAGGCGTGAATGGTGTGGCTAGTCTGTGTGGGCTTTCTATATATTTTAAACGTGTGTTTTCGTTCTGACTTAGTGATGGAGATATCTAAGAAGTTCAGTCTCTGTTCACATTCTATTTCACTGGTGAATTCTAGGTTGGGGTGAATTTTGTTGAGATAGTTCAATAAAAGACCGGTTTGTCGTGTATTGCCGTTGTACAAGCAAATGATATCATCCACATATCTGAAATAATAAATTATCTTGTTGTGGTGCTTGTTGATGTCATTCATGATGTAGGTGGTTTCAACATGATTTAGAAAAATCTCGGCCATAATGCTAGACAGCGGTGAACCCATAGCTAAACCTTGATTTTGGATATAGAATTTTTCATTGAATGCGAAATAGTTCTGTGCTAGGCAAACGTTCAGTAGGTTGATTAATTCGTTTATCGATTCATTTTTTTTTTTTTTTTTTTTTTTTTTTTTTTTTTTTTTTTTTTTTTTTTTTTTTTTTTTTTTTTTTTTTTTTTTTTTTTTTTTTTTTTTTTTTTTTTATACTTGTACTACTTTTTTTATATTGTTAAAAAAAAAAAAAAAAAAAAAAATGAATCGATAAACGAATTAATCAACCTACTGAACGTTTGCCTAGCACAGAACTATTTCGCATTCAATGAAAAATTCTATATCCAAAATCAAGGTTTAGCTATGGGTTCACCGCTGTCTAGCATTATGGCCGAGATTTTTCTAAATCATGTTGAAACCACCTACATCATGAATGACATCAACAAGCACCACAACAAGATAATTTATTATTTCAGATATGTGGATGATATCATTTGCTTGTACAACGGCAATACACGACAAACCGGTCTTTTATTGAACTATCTCAACAAAATTCACCCCAACCTAGAATTCACCAGTGAAATAGAATGTGAACAGAGACTGAACTTCTTAGATATCTCCATCACTAAGTCAGAACGAAAACACACGTTTAAAATATATAGAAAGCCCACACAGACTAGCCACACCATTCACGCCTCTTCTAACCACCCCATATCACATAAATTTGCAGCGTACAACAGTTTTGTGAACAGACTACTGAACATTCCCATGAATGCAGAAGACTTCAAGCAGGAGATCAACACCATAAAACATATAGCTGCTTCTAACCACTACAACACCTCAATAGTGGATAAAATAATAAAGAAACAACTAAAAAGAAGGAAAACTATAAAAGCCAATCACCCAAAACCAAAATACATTGCTGTAGACTTCAACAAAGCCGTTGAACATATTGCAAATAACATTTTTCGAAAACAAGGTTACCACATAGCATACAGGACTTCCAACAATTTAGAAAACATTTTAAAACCGAAAAAAACAAGAGACCCAGACCAGTTCAACAGCAGCGGTGTTTACCAGCTATCGTGCAACGATTGTCCGAAAAAATACATAGGCCAAACCGGACGCACGTTTAAAACCCGTTTTAAAGAACACATTCCTTCTTCCAAAAGACCCACCACCAAAAAAAATTGACTCCAAATTCACTGAACATTTAATAGATACTAATCATAATTACACGGACATTAACACTAATCTAAGAATACTACACCACTGCAATAAAGGTCCGTTAATGAACACGTTAGAGGAGTTCAATATTTATAAAATGCAAAAAAACAACCCTGACCACTTACTCAATAATAAACTACAGTTTCATTCTCACACCATTTTTGACCTAATCGATAGTGTTAAGAACAATAATTGCGGTTCATGACGTATAGAACTGTGTACCCCTTCTCAACAACGGAGACCCTTATCGCGTGACTACCTATTAATTCAATTGACGATCGAACGTTATCGAGAACGGTCACCGGCAACGCGCGTCATCCGTGTGCACATGTATAAAGTTTTTAAATTGTGTAAAGTGATTTTAAATGTGAAAACCTTGAACGTGTGTTTTGTGTTGTTTATGAGTTTGTTTTTGTATATTTATTTGATAATGACTGAATAATAGTCGAAACGCGTCATATGAAGAAGATATAGTAATCATATCTACATAAGGATTGTTCGACCTCATCACCTCTAAATAAGGTAATTAATAGTTATTAGTTTGTTTATTATTTGGTTTTATTATTTGAGAATGTGAAAGAAGGTTGTGCAATATTTTTGCACGTTTATTTTTATCTACTGACAGTGAGTGCAGTCTATATTAAGACACACTGGACATTTCCTGTCGCATTCAGAGAGATACTACTCTCCTCCTAAGGTCTAGGACACTGTTAATCTCTTAACACCATATATCTTCGCTTTAAGTCCCTATTTAATCCTACAACCAACCATGAATTAAATCCTTGTAAGCTGTCGGTTAGTTATGAGACAAAAACAGGATGTCCCACAAGTAATGTAAATCATATAGCAATTCCTTTCAGTTAATTTACAAATTTTGAGGCTGTGTAAATTATCCTCCTTGACTGAGTAGGAGTTTATTGAAGAGTACAGGATGCAACTGTTTATGGAAAGTTTCGTATCAAAAAGTTAAGATAAGCTGATTTATTAGAAGGTAATTGGTTTATACATTATGATTTGTTTATAATATAATTTTCAATTTATTAATAATTAATCAATGATAATTTACATATAAATATGAAGGAAAGCGTTACTTTAATTTGAAGTACCGTACTTGAAAACAGTGAACCGTTGTGAATTATTAATATTGTTTTTAAGGGTGGAAAAACCTCTCGGTTATCTACCATTACCTTATAAATAATATGAAGAAAAAAACGTAAAATAAATACCCCCTACCCCCTGTAATAGCATCAAGTCAAAAGTGAACAAAATTTGCTCAAGAGAGGCCTGGTTGGAAAAATGAAAGATCTAATTCAACACTAGAGAAAAAATGTGTAGATCCATCTAGGGTCCTTTGGTTTTAAATTAAAAATACGGTTGACAGGAGCTTGATTTTAAATGGTTGCAAACAATTTACTAGGCATTAGCCTTCAAGGACCCGATCGAAAGATACTAGTCACCATCTGTCCAAAAATTGCATGAGTTATCGGTGAACACCAAAAGTCGATCATAAACAACGGTCTTAAGAAATGTACTGATTTCTTTAAAATATAAAGTGAAATGAAATAGTATATTTCATTACTAGTACTGAAAGTTCCCTTTGATCAAGCCTTTTAAAATGAGGGGGGCGTTTAAATTTATGATTTTTGAGCAGCCCCCAAAATTGCAAAGTTTTCCCATAAACAATAAAGTACATTTGTATGCCTTATAAACATTCCTTGATTTTGGTGTTTATTTACTCATTCTTTAAAAAGCTAACGAAGTGCCACCACACATTCGACTAAACCCTAAAATTCGGGGTTTTTGTAACAAGTGTCGCCACTGTTTTATTCGATAAGTATAAAAAAAAGCTTTTAAAAGTAACCCTAGTATTTTATGAATTAGAACTAGAGGTATTATTAAACTTTTTATATAATACGCCATTTTTCCAATATGGCGAACAGCTCTAAATTTTCTTATAAGAATTGCATGATTTGAAATAAAACACATTATTATTAAGAAGGTTGTTTTCTTAGGTATTTTTGATATCTTTAACTGATTAGGAGAACTAAACTTGTGAAAATAAAAGGTTTAATCCGTTTTAAGATGTACATTTTCCGTACCTAAAACAGTTGAACCCAATTTAAAAATGGAACATGGATAGACTGTAGCCTAATGTAAAAAAATATTTTGAGAAATTAATAATATTTCGTCTGGAAAAAAAATGTTGACAATACACTTATCAGGTAGTTAATCGATGATATTTATTTTGAAAACAGCTGTTTTACTATTCAAAGCCATTTCGAAATATTATGTTGACATTTTTCGAAGATGTGATTTTATTGACTTCGCTTTTTATTGAACTGTTCTGGTAATTGTTTAAAACACCTACTGGCTTACACCAGTTTGTAATTATTACTGGATGTATTAGACCTTGTGAATAAGATTTTACAGTCGAAACAAATGTATTAAAAATGGTTAATAATACAATTTATCCTTAATTCACAAGGTGTAATAAATTTAGTAATAATAAAGAGCTGGTTTAACCCAGTTTATGTTCAGGCAATTACTAGAAAATTATGATTTTTTTTTCTATTGGTAACTGTATTATTTCTCAATCTACAGAACAAATAAAAATAACAGTAGTGTTATTACAACCTTTTACACTAGCTCTAGTTTAAATTTCACCTTAATATGAAAATCGTCTCTGGAATTTGCAAATTTTTGAAACATTTAAGTGCCTGTAGCTTCTTAACGGTTGAATATATCGAAAAATACCCAAGAATAAAAAATCTTAAGAATTGTACGTTTTATCAAAAACCACCATATCGGAAAAAAAGGCGAGTTATACAAAATTTGGTAATACAGTACCTGTAATTTTAATTCAAAAAATACCGTGGGCTACCTTTTAAAGTTTTTTTTGTAATTTTTGTACTTATCGAATAAAACAGGGATCACACCTGTTTCAATCACCCTGTTTGTATATACACCAGTGTTTTGACATTTTTGAAAAAATAACGTTTAGGGCCTAGGCAATGAAATAATATACATATATCACTAAATTATATTCCTCTTCTGCGTGGGATCAATGAACATATCATAGTAGGAGTTACTAACGTTAGACAAAAATAGTGTTGTAGGAAGGATATTAAAATCTTGGCTTTACAGTTACAGCATCTGCAACAAAGGTTAGGAGCGTATACTGACGTCACGGCCTCCCCCTTCACCTCCTCCTTGCCTCCTCTTCAAGCTTTGAACCTCTCCTTCAAAATGAATCTTGCATAATGTTTACTACAGTAATAGTGTACGACGATATAATTGCTCGCTTCTTAAATAGTTTACGTCGACAGCTGGCGGCTTTGCAATGATTTATGTTTAAATATTATTAATTGTATTAAAATAAGTTTCAAGGTTATAAATTGTTTGACCTCTACGCCCTTAACTCTTGACGTCCGACGATACGAGAAAGTACCGGCATTTTTGATCTATTAAGTATATAAAGGTGAGGTTACCAATATCAAATTCTAATTAATTTTTTTTTTTAGATAAAGAGAAATATGACTTGAAGGGTTGTGTGGATAGTCCTATGACAAGCCACTAAATAACAAACCACTTTTCTGGCCTTCCATGTGTTCATAACCTAGCCAATACATCACCTAGCAGTTTAAACACCTGGCTAGTTCTCTTTGTTCAACTATTATTCCTTACTGTATAGTAACTATCGTAGAGGTACTCTTCTGGTCTCGCTCTTTCCTACTAGAGTCCTAGTTCTTGGTCCTCTTGATTTTAATCATGAACTCTTCAATTATTCTCCAGTTATCTTTTGACTTTAACATAATACGATTCCAGGGACATTTCTGTACCCAGGATAGTGTTCCAAGGTTCCATTCGGTAAACTCGAAAAGCATGCGCCTCGATCATCATATAGACCTCTACAGTAATCATAGCAGATTTAAACCCCTGAAGCACACTGTTTATTTCCTGCATCAGGAGGCAATCCCTCTCGACATTTCTTCTTTCCAGCTAGGAGATAACATTAGGCATTTGGTCGTAGATGCCACTCTACCACTCTCTTTTCCCCCAACGCTTTTGCCACGTCCTTAAAAGCCTGTTGTACTTTTGTTTTTGGTTAATTACTTGACGAGATAATTTTTTTTTTTTCCATTTCGGACAGTATTTATTCATAGCAATGAATTTCTGACACATAAAACTAAATTTCAATGACGAACAAATTGACTAAAATTAAAACTACGAACAAATAGACACATACAACTACAAATTAACAACAACAAAATTTAACAAAATAAATAAGTACCTGTGTTGTGTTGCTAACAGTTATGAAAAACAAACAAGAGTCGTGAGGGGGAAAAATCAATAAAAAATTCAGTCTTATTTCTCGAATTGGGCAGACGTTTTTATAAATTGTGTGTGAAAATATATGATGTAAACATTTGTGCCAAATGTTACTTAGAGTTGCAGACATCAAAGGGTTAAAGAAACATAGATATTGTCAAGTTCATTAGGGTAAATAACGCACAACAAAGAAAACTATTAAAAATAACCGCCATTTTGACATTTCAGTAGAGTTCTACATGAGCACACTGAAACTGTACGTAAGTGAATAAACCTCCAGTCGCTACTCTCATGTCGGTAACTTGGATTTCACACCTAAACGAAAATCATATTTTCTTGGGAGTTCAAGATTACATTTTCTGACAATAATTTAGCTTTTGGTCATAGTAGAAATGTAGGAGTGAGAGTGTCATTACATATAGAATTTAAATAGATTATCTTTTACCTAATTTAGTGTGTGAACATAAATCACGAGATATGATCAAAAGACGGTTTAAAACGGACGCCATTTTGAAATTTTTAATTAGATTTTTATGAATTTCTTTCTACACGAGCACACTGTAGTCCCCTATATCAATTTTCATTTTCTTATTTTTATTTTGTGTCCGGTATCATGCTTACCTACAGACGACAAGGACGACGGACGAAAATAAATTCTGTTTCCTGAGGGGATGAAACGTGAAGATCAACCTCCAAAAAACCTAACCTAACCTAACCTAACAAAACCTAACCTAACCTTTATTTTGTGTCCGGTATCATGCTTACCTACAGACGACAAGGACGACCGACGAAAATAACTACTGTTTCCTGAGGGGATGAAACGTGAAGATCAACCCCCAAAAAACCTAACCTAACCTAACCTAACCTTTATTTTGTTTCCGGT